>NIWZ02000103.1:0-74386 GCA_002242745.2 Lecanicillium sp. LEC01 | reverse complement strand
AAGAGTAGGTAAATTAGTCTATAAGGAGGTTCTTCCCTAGGTAATAGATTAATTACATAGTTTAAACGTTTATTTTTAGGTAATATAGTGTTTTTATTAATAAAGATATCCTAAAAGTTTTATAACTCCTAAGGGATAAGTTCTAGGTTCTCTAGCTATTCTTCCTTTAGCCTTACTAGGAGTATATAGTAGGCATATACCTAAGTAGTCGCTAGTATACTATAGAGGAATTCCCGCGGTTTTTTAAGGCGGGAGTTCGCTACTAAGTGCTAAAACTACTAGTTATTATCCCTAGAGTTAATATATATCTGGTATTTCTTTAGCGATAGTTAACTAAGAAGGATAGGAGTGTATTACTTATTATAGGGCCTTTCTACCCTAATATAGTAGTAGAGAATATTTTATCGCTAGCCGTAGCTATTAGTGAGTTTAAGAGGGACCTTCTATACTCCCTATATATCCGCTAGTAATTCGCCTACGCCTATTAAGTCCCTCTCGCGGTAATAGCTCCTCTATAGGCCTAAATCTTAGGCAAACTTAGTATTAATTACGTCCATCTTAGCGCACATATTAAGTCTAATTTAATATAGAATTAATAGCGCATTACGTAAATATCCTATAGTTATAAAGTATAGTACCTAAGGAATAAAGGGGGCTAATAACGGGGTTTTTACCGCTAGCCCTACTATTTTCCCCGTCCCCTAACTCTAGCCTTATTAGCTTTTATAGGCTAAGTATATATATTAGCGAGGTATTAAGTGCTTTTATATTTAAAATAAGTAGCTTATTTCCTATCTTTCCTAATATAATTCCCTCTTAAGGAGGAAGCTTAGTTATAGTTATTTAAATCCCTTAAGGTTAATCCTCTTCGTGGGGGATTACTGGATGGGCCTCGGGCTAAGAACTAGCGTCGCCTTAGTGAGTTTGATCTCTTTTCTGTATTGGTCCTCGTTCGCTTCCGTGACGTTCTTATTTGGTCCTAGAAGCGCTTAGTAAGCGAGACTATGGCGGCGGGAATGGGTAGGTGCACCGCAGCGGTGCAAATAGCTTATTTGCACCCTAGGGTTATAACTAAGCGTTCCTAGCGTGTTATTTTGCTATATAGGTCGGCGAGAATAGCTTTCACAAGTATTATAAGAGCCGGTTTTACCGCGTTCGGAAATGGTGGCCTTGGCCCACCAACTCTTGTGGTTGCCGATTTAGGCAATTTCCACCCCGCCCTCCGGTCGCTGCTTTATAAAAGGGCCATGTACCTCGTAGACCCGCCAAGGTACTTTTTCCGTCTACCTTTGTCTTTCCTTAATTTCCAACGCGTGAGCCCGAAGTCACGTGTATATAGTGGCCCATCCATTACGAGCTGGCTGCGCCTAACGAAAAGATTACTTGATTGGGTAAGTGCCGTATTGAGAAATCGCGACAACCCGACTAACAGATGTGTAGGAGGTAATTTGCACTGAGGCGCCCGACTCGAGTGAAATGCCGGAAGTGGCAGTTATTCTTGCCCAGAAGCCTTCAAAAGTCTGATTCCGAGAACGGCAATTGACATTTGCTTGCTGCGTGCGTGAGCGCGAGTGCCTGAAACGGCAATTTTATCTGTCAGTTGTAAGCAGGCGCCTGCGACTGAAAAGGTAATCTTTCCTCGCAACGTGCCTGAAGTGGTTGTTCACAGTTATGAAAAAAAATTACCTTACTAGGTAATCTCGCGGTCTACAAGCCTAGGCAGCAGTGAACGGCCGCTTCAACGTGTCACAGACATGCCTCTCGCTCTTGTCCGCATGACCACACATACGCAAAGCTGGACCGGCACTTCGTTTCGCCGGTCCCTTCGTTGCTCATGTCTATCTTAGGTCGACGGCCACGGCCTCGCCGAAGGTCGGAAAACCCCTGCCGCGCATACCGCACCAACCGAGGGTCGACTGAAAGGGCCTTCTACGGCGCCTCCGCTGTCGCTCATCCTGTACCATGGCCCCTAGGTACCTTGTCTTGCGCCTGAAGGCGAGGCATGGCTGAGGAAGATTAGACAACCCTCATCGGTCTAGATTGTGACACATCACAGTTACTGCAACTTCTCCCGGTCCCAGAGCCTAATTGCCAGGGTGCGTTCGAAGGCGAGCCGGAGCCATGGTAAATATCTTCGTCAGGCTGAGTACGGGGGACTGCTTGAACCGCTTAGGACGAGATTGGCCCGGCTGTGTTGGATGCCCTGGTCAACGGGCTCTGATTACGGCGTGGCAGCGACGGGACCGACTACTCTGATGATATCTGACATGATTGGCGGCAGCTCCATTGTTGGAAGACGTTTCGTCGACACACTGCTAGGCCCTGGTACCTCATAGCCTGCCGGCGGACCAATCATGCCTCTGAATAATGGTTTGATGGCTGCCATGAGGCAGGAAGCCACCACACGAAGCGTCATGCTCCTACAGCACCATATCGTATTGGCCTGCGAAACACTGCGGTTCCACACCTCCAACTTGTTCGGCTACCAGACACCTACCTGGCGGTGCCAGAGGAAGATTGGAGGTATATGTAGGCACATCCTCTCCGCCTCTTCTCACGAAATTTGTCGGGCGTTGAAATGTTCACTGTCACTCCTGCACCGCTTGACCTGTTTAACCTTCTCGAAATACATAGCAAGCGAATATGGCCGCGTCGCTGAATATCCGACATTACGATCCGACTGTATCTAAGCGAAAGAAACGCAAAGGGTTACAACAAATGTCGGTGGGCAAGTTGTCGAGACAAGAGGCATCTGTGCCAGCCGTCACTCGATCATCTCCCATGGCCAGCTCTAGAGACATCGATGCCCGGAATCAGAGTGATTCAGCACGAAGTCCTACTTGTCTGCAAACGCCTAATCAGAAAGCCACTTTGGCCGGCGTTGAGTACGTTGCCTCGCCCGTCATGGCTGGCGAGGCTGGTTTATCGACGGAGCATGCAGAAGGCGACGTACAAAGTGCCTTGTCGTTTGATTTGCTTTCCCCTTATTATGAGATCGATGATTCCATCCCGTCGCGAGGTCCAGAGTCGATGTCCTGGCCAGGAATGACTACTATGCAGGATCCAGCACCCAGCACCTGGCGAGTTCCAGACGCACAATACTATGTTGCGCCTCCGACTTTTTGTCAAACGCAGCCAGGGCCGCAGGATGTTGCGGAAGTGCCTAGCATGCAGCACCCAATTTCCAGCTATCGGATAGAGGATTTGTACGCTAAGGAAGGACCAGACGTCATTGCCAGCAGTAACGGCTCTCAAAGTGTTGGTGCCGCCAACGGTCTTGGAATGCCTGCTCGATGGCCATCAGCTCCACACAGCTACAATATTTCGGCCGTGACCAACAACAGCAGCCGCAGTACTAAAGTCACAAGCCCCCAAGCTGACACAACCGCAAGCCCCTTCGTGGAAAACGGCGCCATCAGTAACGACACGTACTCGACGGCAGCATTCGCCGGAATGCGGGCCGATCCGTGCGAGTCATGCGAAATTCTGCGTGCAGCTCTGCTTGTGGCCTTGTCTGCGCCGACTCCGATACAAACAGGCGGTTTGTTTAATATCTGGCAAGGTAGTAGCCAAAGCAATTCACCCAAGCGAGACTACTCTGAGGAGGAGCAATCTGCCTCAGCAAGAAGCAAAGGCGTCCATGAGAACGTGGGATGTTGTTTCCCTGGTGAAACCATGGCTGACGCCGCCGACACGAACATGCCAAGCAAGCGCCCTAGGAGTCAAATAGAAATTCTTTTGCACCCAAAAAAGGACGCAGGTATCGACAGCAAACGTGAGAGAACACAGTCAAACAGCCTCGACAGGGCCAGTCGCCGGTCTAGCCAGTGCCGCCAGTTGTCCCCACTGAGCGAACGACGCTTAAGGGCACGGGAGAGGGAGGGCAATTCTGGGACTTGGGTATCTTCTCATGCTAATAGTGTTCAGCCGAAGACGTCGCAATCTCAAGCTCGAAACATGACACACACAAGCAGTCACAGGCAACGACGGAAGGAAGGACGACGCTGCGGAGTCTGCGGAATAATCGGTCATAATTCACGCACTTGTCCGGATGGTTGAGAGAGATGTGGCACAGACCAATTGGCTGATATACACAGTTTAAAGGGCTATGTAATTACACTATAATGCTATACAACGTGAAAACTGACCCTTTCCACTCGCCGCTTTTGCCCACTTTGCTCGTGCCCTCAGTGAGCCTGTTGGCTCAGGCATGGACAAGGGTAAGTCAGAAGACCCTCCACTTTACCAGCTCAACGCACGGTGCCCAACTCTACCATGTCCCTGCGAAGAACACACCATTGCACTGTTTGGTCGTATAAACAGCAAAAAGAGAAGAAAGGAAGACAATGCCACCCGTCTGAGCCTACCGAGCCCCTAATAGTTTGCATTCCTCTCTGGTTTGTCTTGCGGCTGTCTGTGTGGCCGCTTCTGCTCAATTTTCAATATACGCCTTTCTAAGTCGGCTAAACGTTGCTCCTGTATAGCCATGCGGTAGTCCTGCATAGCCATTCGTTGATCTTGAATCAGCAACGTCTGCTCCTGAGATGCTGCAAGCCGCTTCGTGTGAGCCATCTCTTCAAGCTTCACATGCATGATTGCGAAGCTACCCTTATTGTTAACAAGCGTTAGGCACAGATAGAACTTGAGCTTACATGTCTTTAACATCTCGAAGCGGCCGAGTCGCCGAAATTGACAACTGCAATGGCGCAATTAGATGGAGCCGAAGAGCGCACACCATAGTGCACAACTGCTTGAGCGGCTCATCTGTATCTTTGGCAGCGTCCTGGATTGCCACGGCCGTCTCATGGTACATCAGAAGTGCCGGAATAAGTTCCGGAAGCAATAAAAACGCCTCCATTGGAATGAAACTGTCCTCGGAGACGCTCTTGGTAGGGAACATGGCACTTGTGAAGTGAGTGGGAACATTGCAGGCGGGGTTGAAAAGTTCAAATGTGAACTGCTTGCCACCAAACAACCAGCGGCAACAATTTAACGCCAAGCAGCAATCGTTCCAAATGCTATGAAATGCTGATAACGTGGCCAGGCAGCTCAGTGAACGTAGAGCCAATCGGCAAGCGCCATTTGAAGCTTACTTGCAGCCAATCAGTAGTCCGCCAACGTTGACACGGCCCTTCAGCCCTATCACACCTACCAGACGGTTTTCTGGCTTGAAAGAGCAAATAGCTGATTGGTTCACGACCTGACTCCTGAGTGGCTGCGTAAAGTGGCATGCAATGCAGGCCATGGTTGGGCAGGTGACGCGTCCACCAGATCACCTCTTGATTGGCTTTTTCCACGGGCGCTGGCGCGCTCGGAAACCATCTGGCGAATTGAAACGAAGTCTGCCTCTGTCTGTAGCGCTGACGAATGAGATATCACCTCTGTATCACGGCGAATGATGGTTTTGCACCTATGTGGTACGCTGGCGAATGAAACTTTCCCCGTGCCATCCGCCGACATTGATGACTCTTCCGCACAATCGCTCAAAGATGCGGCTGTCTCTAGCCCTGAAACTCTGCTGAGAAGATTGGATAGCGCTTTACGGTGTGTTGGTCAAATCTCCTCTAGCGGTGAGTTTGAAGTCAATTTTATCACGTGCAGGAACCAGCAACCCAGACTCATCGGTCCCGTGCTAGTCTAGTGTTGCCATGTTCTTAGAGTCGCCGTGTAGCCTCCCGGACTTTGCCCCTCAACGACTTCTCTAAGACGCAGTCGAATCTGAAAACTCCCACCCATGCAAAAAGGAGGCGTTCACCAACTCGCCCAAAGTGTAAACGGTGACGCATCACCTATGAGCGACCGCTACACTGGCCTTTTCTTTGGATTTTTAGAATTTTAAATCGACTTTCGTTTTCCAAGTGTTGGGTGTGCATTTAGCTGCCTTGGGTGTCACGTGTTTAGCCTCTGTGGAAAGCGGGTACAACAAGACGCGAACTCAACCGATGCAATCTACAGTAGCTACGTGAGAATTAGCCTCTAGCCGCAAGGATGCATTCGCTCCCCTGTCATCATCCACAACCATGCCCGGCTCTGACCAAACACGAGCTAATGTGATATATTGCAAATGGTCTTGACGCATTTCGCGCCTCCTATCGTAGGCTTCGCGCGAGCCCCCCTCCTGCGTCTTTGTATTTCGTGCCGAAGACTGTCTTCTTATTTCTGCTTCTAGACTAATTTGTTGTATTGTCTTCTGCCCACAGTCAGTACCTGTGAGCGACACTCCGTGACCTCTCTCCATGCAGGCGTACAAAGCATGCGCCCACTACACTTCAGTCATCTGTAGGCTTGTTTGCCCTCTCTGGGTATAGAGTGTGACCAGCATAAACTCCGTTTTCATCGTGGTAAATGTGGACTGTCTGGGACTTGTTGGCGGCAACCTGCTCAGGTGTTGCTAAGAGGACAGTGGCATGGGGCTTCGTGTCGCTATGGCTCGTATGGGATGGGTTTCTAACCTAGTAAGCATCTGCGTAATAATATTATTGTACACCATAGTTCTATCTCATATTCTTACTTGAGAGATGCACTGGTAAATTTGACCAAATCAGGCTGTTCTGTGGCTGCCTCGACTAGTGCGAGTGTTTTGTTGCGCACGGCGCTGTCGCGGATTCGTTGTGTGAATCTCACCGCAGCACGGGAGATTGGAGGCATAATGTGCAGTTACAGCAAGAAAATAGCAAATTGAGTCTTAGGTCGTGAGATAGAACAACGTCAACTACCCGCCTTTGGAAAACCGGCGAGCCAGCACCATATATAGTGACTCTTGCTCTGAAGGCTATTGCGCTTTATTGGCGGGTTCCAGTGAAACTGGTGTGCATAAGCGCCCTGGCCACCCGGCCTACGGGCGCGTCCACGGCACACGTGATTGGGCCGGGTGGCACTTGAGTAACGGGCCCCACGCTGAACCCGAGAAACAGGTTGCCTCCATCAACATATGTGTATGGAGCGTCCATTGAGAATAATTCGTTCCGCAAGCGCTCGAGGAATCCCATGGCCACTAACGTTTAGAAGGGGTTTCGCTTCACTATTTCTAATGCCATCCGAGACGAATACGCATATATCCACGATTAACGCCGAGCCACTGCACCGGTACAAAGCGGGCGGATATCACCCAATCAAGCTGGGGACTTTCCTCCATGATGGAAGATATAAAATATTGCACAAATTAGGCTGGGGAGGATATTCAACTGTATGGGCTGCGAGGGATCGGAGGTAGTGTATTCACGGGGTAGGGAAAGTCTCGTCTAACCATCACACAGGGAGAACAGCTATGTTGCGATAAAGATCTGCGTTGCCGAGCAAATAAGCCAGGACGAGAATCGAGAGTGTCGCGTCATGAGGGCTCTGGCCTCAACTGATACAGACCCTCACTTAATGAGGATGCTCGATGATTTCGACCATTTTGGTCCGAACGGGAGACATAAGTGCCTCGTTCTTGAGCTTTTAGGCCCTTGTGTCCCAGATGTGATCGAGTCGCGGTTTCCAGACGGCAGGCTTCCTAGCCCGCTTGCTAAGAGTATTGCGGAACAATCCCTCCGCGGGTTAAGAGCGCTGCATGCGCAGAAAATTGCACATGGAGGTGAGTTTCACAATACATTTGGCAACATTGAGGGTCCTAATGGTCTTTTGTGTAGATGTTCACGTCCGAAATTTAGCCTTCGTTTTGCCTTCTATTAACGACATGTCAGAAGAGACGTTCATGACGATGTTTGAACGGCCGGAGGTTGGAGCCGTTCGAAGAGCAGATGGTCGACCTCTTGAGCAGGGCATGCCAGAGCACCTTGTGCAAACAGCTTCATACCGAAGAAGCACTTTGAAGGCACTGGATACTATTAAAATTGTTGATTTCGGCCAGTCATTTCTGCCGACATGCGTCCCTCGCACTCTTCACACACCGCTACCGGTTCGTCCGCCAGAAGTCATATTCAACACCGAGTCCCTGGATTTACGTGTTGATTTATGGAGCACTGGATGCATGGTCAGTATAATTAGAACCCTGCTTATATAATTTTTAGATTGATACTTACAACTTGCGGTAGCTTTTTGAGCTTTTTGTGGGGCAGCCTCCCTTCGATAGCATTATGGTAACCCCAGAGATCTTGATTAAGCAGATGATGGAAATGGCTAGTGACAGCTTACCAGGACGATGGCAAGGTTTATTAGATGTGAATGCAGAAACAGAGCCGGGCCCTTCACTGCAAGAATGGCTAGAAGAATTATATTTCGACAATGAGGGAACTGGCGGCATGTCGAAAGAGGACATCCGCAACTTGGGTAGGCTCATTGCAAAGCTTTTATACTTTGAACCAAGTACAAGATCCTCAGCAGACGAAATTCTGAGCGACCCTTGGATTAGCCGCAGATAAACAAGGCGACTTGCTGTTCACGTGAATTATGCTCATTCTAGTTCTCTATCGCGAAACTTTCCCACGCCGTTTCAAACCCATTCGACAGCTATATTATGTTTGGTTCGTTTTGGCCTGCGACTAGAGCCGCCTTGATTGCAGAAAACAGCTCTAAGTTGTCTCTTTTCCATGTCTGGCCGTTTGGGAATACCATCCTGCGAAGCTCATTCACCAGTGAGTTTAATGGCTTATAGTATAACGAGAAGTTCTTTGCCGTTGTCTGACCGCAATCGTCAAATAAAGGTCGTGTAGACGATATGAACAGCCGATGCATGGATGAGATCAGCATTACGACCATGGAAAAGAACGGCAGCAAATCGAAGAATGCGTGCCAGCCAGCCAAAGTGCTTTTCTGAAGGACTATCTGGTTTACTGGAACAAGCAAGGAAGCGGGCGTCAGTAGCCACAGCATGCCGGGCCGGGGAGACTGTTCATGTGGTTTTTGTACCCGGCATACGAGCGAGACAAATCCTTGTGTTTACGTCCGTGATACTTTGGCTCGATTTGAATACCATTCACTTCGACGTCACAAAGCCGAGTGGAAACCCGTCAATGTCCCATTTCCCTTTATCGTCTAGTACGACGCGGTAACGAAGTGCTGTGAAAAGGGGGAAGGGTGGCCGAGATCTCTGTCCCCTCGGAATTTGGCTCCCTGTTCATCGCTGAGCAGCAAATTTCTGGCTGCGAGACGGGCAAGCCACGGGCGAGGGCAAAGCCAGCTCCGGACGAGGCAGGCCTGTCCTCGGCCATTGGCGGGGTCATTGGCCTATAAAGCATGCTCTCCTTCCTCCCTCCGTTTTTTTGAACTTGCCTCCTCATCTACTGCTCGTTTCCTTCTCATCACTTCCTCAGCCGCCTCCTTACTGTATCTGTCGCCTCTCGACAGCATGAACACAGGCCTCGAAAGAACTGAGCGAAACGACAAGAAGCAGGTGCGACAAGAGTCGCGCCGCCGGACGGCTTCAGTCATTAGTCGTTACCAGAGCCGTATAGCAGCGCAATGCGGATGTGTTGAGTCTGACGTTGTCGCTTTCGTAGGCAACGCCTCGTCATGCACCTGGAAACACCTCGACAAGCTTTGTCGCGATAACGAGCTGACCTGGTTGGAGGCGTGCAAAACTCTCGATGAAGCAAGAGGAAAGCCTGGGGCTCTCGTCATGGGGGACATTAAGTTGGCGATGCAGATGTTGGCCTCGACTGTAAGACAACCTAGCATGTTCTTTATTGTTGTGTACTCACAGCTCGCCACAGGTCGCGACGGAAGAGGAACGTCCCATAGAGCAGGGATCCTTACCTCCCACCGCGACCAAACGCAAGGAACTTCACGCAAGCTTGGCGGATTCTTACTCCAGACGACTTTTTACGGACGAAACCTCGCCCTGCGCACCAATTGCGTCACCCCCTCCGTTCGAGCCGTCGCCTTCCGTGCTGGTCGTGCTTAGCTCTGCCAGTCATTTCGGCGCAGACCTGGCCAAACTGGCCCCCGGGTGCCAGCTTGATGGTAAAGTCATTCACAACACGTTGGCGGTTCTCACCGCCATTAAGGGAGGAACAGTCAGGGTTCTGGATCAGGAGGTGACGACACTACCGCAGAACATGCAGATACTCCTGCCAGTGTGCACGGACAGCCATTGGCGACTTGGATGCGTTTCAGTATCCGGCGAGCTCACAGTATACGATTCTTTCCCCCACCTCCGATCAATAAAGTCCGTGGAGGCAGACTTCGACCGTTACCGTTATTTCACCCGACCACTTCCGATTACAGTCACAGCGCCGCTCCTTCAGTCTAACGAAGACGATTGTGGGGTCTTCCTGCTTGCCACTGCATTCTACGTCACGGCAGACCACCACCTTCCCAGCAAAATTGATGCTGGTTTCTGGCGCACATTCGTCAAACGTCTTCTCCAGCCACTCTCTGGGCACGAAGGGAGCCTCGTCGCGAGCATCCAGGCCACTGGAGCCTTGCCAAGAAACCAGGTGCCACTGGGAAGCGATACGTCGACAGAAGATTTTGCCTACCAGTGGAGCTTCGATCTCGAGACACCCTTTGACCGCCGGCCACCGCCTGACGTTACTCTGGACATTGTGAAAATGACGTACTTGCGATGCCAGGGACTGTTGGTGAAGTCCCTGCATCAGATACGCTGCGCTTTAGAGACAGCTTCGAGTGCTTGCGAGCTCGTTTTGGCACTGATGGGTGACGATGCCGTTGTTCTTAGGCAGCAGAATACAAAGAGCATTGCTGAAGCCTGGGTGAGGTTCGATCGCGTCCGACGTTTTTGTGTGGCGTCGAAAAATCAGCTCGAGAAGCAGGCCATGGAAATAGAATGCGTCCTCTGCAATTCATAATCGATAATTGATTCTACTATACAAAGAATTAATGACAATAGCGGGAGAATCAAGCTCTGCCCTGATGTGTGACATCAAGACAATATTGTTGGTGTACCCGGCTTCCGACGGCATGGCCATCAGCACATGACAATATGGAGTGGAGAGCCACCGCTGTAATGATCTGCGGCTACGGCTGCCTCAAATTCGGTGGAGGCTCCGCTTAAATTTTTGCATTCTTGCTCAGTATGACGCGGTGCCTGCAGGGCCCAGGTGGTTGACTAGCACCTGATGTATTCTCGTGGATCTTATTGTTCGATGGGAGGTTTCCGGTACTCGGCTTGGGGGCAGGTTCCTGGCCATGAGTCGCGGTTGTGGGTGGTCGATTTGGCAGCATGAATGACGCTGTGCTGCTTTGGGGTTTGCAGAGGGAACGTCGCGAAAAGAATGGAAAGCCCCGAAACAGAGCCGTGGGGTCTAATGGCAGGATCTTCGTCCCAAGTGGATAGTGTCGTGAAAGTCAATTAAAGCGGACCAACAAGTCCGTTCGTGTGCTGAAATCCGTTGCGGCCAAAAATATCATCCATCGCTATCGCTAATGCCGTGACTATAAAGCCGTCGTCAACAACTTTATTGGAATAGCATTTTGGCAAGCCCGACTGCTGGGGAACTGTGCTATCTCGATAAGTCATTGTTTCAGCCTGTGGGATGAGTACTGTTTGCCCTGGAAGAGCCGCTGAAGGGTGTGACCAATACGTGGGGGACAAAGTTTGAGTTGCCTAGGCAGCGCTAAATTGAAGGCCTAGGATTAGTAGCCATTACTGACAACGGTACCACTTGGCAGGTGGTACCCTCCGCCAGATGCACTGCACTTTGCCAGGCCAGAAATAACAAGTAGCTTTCAACTATTTGCAGCATAGTATCCGAATACCCTTTCATTCATTCATTTATTACGCCGGGTGGAAAAGGTCCAAAAGGTCAGCTACAAGCCTATACTATGCATCCAATCTGAAGTTTGGCTGTTACACCGTAAAAGTTCATGAGGCTCCGTGATGATGTACTTGCATGTAGTGAACAGCTGGCAATAGCAGAGGAGTATATTTAAACTAGAAAAAAGAGCTGAGCTGAGCGACTGTGGCTGTACTTCGACCCTGGGTCGCCTTTGGGTCACGGCTAGGTGCAGCTCCAGAAATTACTTGGAAAGCTGCCAGCGCGATGTAGCGTCCTTTTAAAAGATGCAATTGAGACCGTAATGAGTCGCGTTAATAACGCTGCTGGGCAAAATGAAGCACCTACAGGCGACAACCTGACGCTTTCTGGTCTCCTCAACGCACTTGATGGAGTGGCTTCTGAAGAAGGTTGAGTTCTAATCAATTCCCTCAGAATCATCTCATGATCGATCGTCTCAGCCACTTATGCCAAATGAGAAGCGTGACTAATGTCAGTGCAACTGCCAAAACGAAGAAAATCCAGCAGAGCGGAGACACCACGAACATTTGACCGCCCTCGTTAACCTGTAGCGTGAAAAAGTTCGTTCCAAAGAAGCTGCAGACAAACGTAGCGGGCAAATAAACCATCGTAACCATAGCGATAGTGTGCATAGAGCGACTATCACTTTTAGCGTCTCTCGCGATAACTTCGTTATTCTTCGCAATGTCCAACGACGTTATGCTGTTGCGATTTGCAGTAAGGTTGTAAAGCTTGCAAAATTTAGTTCCAGCTTGTGCCATGTAAAGCTGTTGACGCACATACCAGTTCCAGGAGGTTATGCGCTCTTTGCTTGCGATTGGCGAGTTTTCGCTGTCTGTTCTCACATACACGACGGAGGAACAGGAAGGCGCTTCTTATGCGCACTGCTGCATCCTGACCCGCCAGCCAATCATCGCCTATTGACGACAGCCTTTGAGATAATGCGTCCGTGTCGATGAGAATGTGGTTAATTAGACAAAGATCCTGAGTATTGGAATTCTCCATGGTAATGTGTGTCCTCAACACTTCGTGCAGATCTTGAATATGTTGACCGAAATGGTCAGTAGGCTGCATATTGATCAACGAGCCGTCCAGCAAATGCAACTCTATTCGCCATAGCTTGTCAAAAGACGCCGCCAACGGCTTTTCTCTAGAATCAATGACGTAGAAAATGATGACTGCCTGTATCCAAAACGGATGAAGGACTAAACATTCACCCTTCGACAGCTTTGAGAGCATCTGGACATAGCTTACAGTATCCCTGTCTCTTTTCGGCTGGATATCGCAAGTAATAAACCTCTCAGAAAACAAACATACCGACCGATGGCAATTTAGGTCGTATCGAAAGTACACATTATTCGGGCGAGTATACTTTCCGCCCGACAGTGATACATGGGGCGTGCCACTTCCCGAATTGTCTTGTGTTACGTTGGCAGTGCCTGCGCTGAAGCGCATATCTGGGAAAGTAAATATTAAGGAATGCTTAAGTGATGAATAGACAGTACCGAATTTGCAGCTCATATCTGCTGCATGGTGAAAAGAAGAGTGGTACGCCTCCGATCGAAGAGCTCTTAGATCTAAGCCAAGCTCGGGCAGTACGTTATCAGTGTCTACAGAATTTCTCGCCCTGTCAAGTGTATTTGAAGTAAGGATCCTATAAATACAATCAGTTCGCTACCTGCAACGGATTCTTTACTACTGACAAGACGATACATTGTGGCTGCGAAGGTTGCGCTTCCAGTAGTGTCTCCACGTTCAGCTGAAACTGCATAAACGTCTCGACTAAGAAAATGTCAGTCTCCTTCGTTGGAAAATTTTGAGCAGCTTATGAGTTTCTGACAATCGCGCTCCCGAACAACGTTAATCTGGGAGCTTTTGGAAGAAGGTACTTCCACCCTACGGCCGGGTAATAAGAGAAAGTTCAGGGTCTTTGCATCCATGGCTTCTGTAAAAAGCAGTTAGAATTACCTTTCTCGTCTTCAAAAGGATAGAAAATTACCTCCAAAGCAAGTATGTGCGTTATTTTCGACCTCATTAAGGGGTGGCATCTTCCAATCACACGGCTCGGCTTTATACGTTGTCCAAAGTGCAGCCGATGGAAGCTTTTCGAGGTATTGAATGATTTACTCTGATACTAAGGGCCGGAAGTTATCTAACTTGACGCTGCATTCATGATGACAACTACGTACGAAAAGCTATAAATAAATTGAGCGCTAACTGGTCGGGGCCCCAAATTAGATCTCTTTTTAAGCAACTTCATAGTGGGGTCGACTCGGAATAAGCGCTGCCTGCAAGGCATGCCACGTACTCCGCGCCCAATCTTGGCTTCTCATTCGTTGGTCGCGGTTCGTCTGAAGGAGCATTCAAGGGTGTGGCAGTTATTGTCGTGCAGTCACCAGAGATTTAAAGTCCTGCTACTTTGTCGACAAGTTGCCCCAGAATTTTTGGTAGGCGAACAGTCTTCTGCTTCTTAAGCGGAGCGCGTCGTCCTCTGTCACGGCTTGATTGACGAATTTCGATGCTTGCTGTAAGTGCCAATGTCCATGCAATAATAACTTTAGTAAAGATGGCTGTGTCATGATTGTTTCGTGCTACAAGAAACGTCCACCTATGATTAAACCGGGCATGGCGCGCGGCTAACGGTTTGGTCAATGTGAGGGCTACCATCATTAGACGTGCCTTGGCATTTGGCGTCTCAGCGCTACGTGTGGCTTTGATTGGGCCAGCACAGAGGTGAACAAGTGGTTGCAGTACGGGCTGCGTTAAGCATTATGGATAGGGTAGTACATACCACAAAACCGTAATCGAAATACCCTGGACCTGCTTATCCCGGAGTCCCAGAGGCATGCCACTACTGTCTATTCTGGCAACAAAGAGTCCACGTTCCAGACGTCTACAAATGCACTGTACAGCTAGAGATGAAGCATTAAGTACAGAAATGGCGAGCTACAAGCAAGTGGGCCTGCCACCTGATCACCTGCAGGCTGCTGCGCCACGGCGCTTCAAGGTCGATTGAAACGCTTCGGGCGACTTACGGCCAGCTTACAGCTTGCGAAAGAGGATTGCGGCATACTTCGTATAACCCATCGCTCTCGCCACTTCGCGACATGGCAGCCTTCCAACGCATAGTCATTGAAGTGTACTCAGCCAGACATCAACTCATAAGTCGCAGAGCTCAGGTCAGCTAACCAGATCCAGATCCGCCCCACCTAACTTAATCAAGCGCAGCGCAACCATCTAATTATCGCTTTGGCAGCTCGATGCAAGTTCCGTTACCCACCGGTACAACTTTAGCTAGTGATAAGCCAGTCAAACCTAGCGTTCTAATACAGAACGTCGGTCTTCATTTTAGCATTCGTGCACTCTACATGGCAATGTCTTTCATTAACTTCACAAGGTCAAGCCGCACAGATAAAGAAATAGAAAGTAGGACTATAAAAAATCAGCTCCTTTCGGCCGCCTTTCATCGTAATTATCGATAATGGCAGTCGTCAACGTCTAGCTTCATGTACCACACCAAACAACCCCACAGGATCTAGGCTGAGCTAGCGGCGCAAATATCTCTGAACAGGCGCATCATCCACGGCGTGGGTTGCAACTTCCCACTAGTATCTCCACTGACCTCCGCCATGTCAGGCGTCCACTATTTTTCTCGCCCGCACAACAACATTAGTTCCGAGAATGTTGCCTCAAACCCGACACCCCTCTGGAGCAGCCGTAGTGGCCTGTGTTTGCCGCGCCGGAATTACTTCGCGATTTCTACTTGTTGCCCGGAAAGCCGATCGCTGCGTTGTTAGTCCGAGCCTTGGCACATTGTTCGTCGATCGACCTACATCCAGCTGAGGTTGGACACGAAAAGTAGCGAGCTGAAGTTGTTTGAAGGCAATATATATGCTAGATATAGCGAGAATGACTGTTAAAATACCGAAGACGATGGCCACGGCCGTTGGTGTATCGACTTCTAGGGTCGTTCTTGCGGAGGGCATTGTGTGTAGGCAGACACTATGCCTGCGACTACGTACTCCTCTCTTCTAATAACTTAGGGCGATGCAACACCTTTTAAAGTCGATTGACATTTAAGTAAATTGCTGCGGCCGTCTTCACCGTCAGAGCCAGTGCATTTGCATGTTGGCAGCGGATACTTGCATCTCGGGAGGCAGAAGCTGTGTCTAGCCGGGACTACGGACGCCTGAAACACAGTGCCCGTGCCAACGCTACAGCCAGCCAAAAGAACGCGCTGTAAGTGAGCCCCTAATGATTAGTTCCAAAGACGTCGGCGAGGAAATGTCCTGTTTCAGCTGCGTGAGCAGTCTATGCCAGCCACGCCGATTCAAGTAGCTTCCGCGCATCTAAGCGCTCCTCTGGATCCGTTCTAACCATGGCCCCCATAAAATCCAAGAAGTTACTTTTCTCCAGACTGGAGAGGTCAGGGTTCTTGCTGAATTGTTCCAGATTGCACGGTGGAAAGGTTGATGGCCGAAGAAGATTACCTGAATGAATGTCAACATAATATGCGCAATTCAGGTACATTAGTATCATACCTTCAATGTCAAAATATCGACTCCGATTCTGGGATCGATCCAACAGCGACTGAGGCATAATCCCAAACACCGCAGTTATTTGAGCCAGGTGGGCATCAGATGAATACTCGTCATTCGCAGTCCACATGCCGTCGAAGAGAAGTCGTCCCTCCGCAAGCTCCCATAGCTGCCAAGGAGAGTGTTACCACCTACTTTCTACAGCGCTGCAAGAAGAATAGAACTTACAATAAGGCCCAGATTCCATATATCAACTTTATAACTCCACTTCGCTCCGAGTATCACCTCAGGTGCCCTTAACATCTGAGGTTGGATCCACTCTGTGAGGTGCTTGTCGAACCAGCTTGCTGTCACCGACGAATTAGATGTGCGCTATAAGCCAGTATTGAGTAGCTCACCAGTCCCAAAATCTCCTAACTTGACGGAGACGTCGGTCGACTGAGCTAAATCCTCCTCCGCGGCCGAGACTTGAACGGATTCAATCAGAGGACCGTGACATGATTCGCGTTCTGGCTCAAATGCTTCAGATGGCGTATTCTTGAACAAATCCCTGATGGCTGACGTCTCAATAAGGATATTTTGCGGTTTTATGTCTAGAATAGTATTGAAGGTAAGCGAATAACATTGGCTTCCAGGCTGCTTTTATTCTAGCCACTGACCAGTATGTATGACTCGACAAGTGTCGTGTAAATACGACAGAGCTAGCAGCAGCTGCCTCGAAATATCCTTTATAATGGGCAAAGGAATACGAATTTGAGGGAAAAGACGCCTATACTTTGCCATGTCCGGCCCCATTGCTGGGAAGACAAGGCAGGCGTGAACTCCATTTGGGCCAACATGTTGGAAATTGTGAAGTAGTTGGAGAATATGGCGGCCTCCGGGAGCAGGGGAACTCTCGTTTCGTATGTGTTTGAGAATATCGATTTCAAAGGTATCCTTTCCTTGACCGAAAGAGTCCGCAGTGAGAATTTTAAGCGCTACATGTTGCTTCGACCTGGTGTTCAACTTAGCAAGGGAGCTGGTAATTTCTCACGGCCACAGGGGCTTACTCGAGGTCAAACGCTAGCCAAACGGTAGAGTAAACGCCATATCCAAGTTTGCTGACGATCTTGTATTTGCCGTGATCGAACAAATCTCCAATTTTCACAGGGTGGTAGCCCCCAGCGCAGTATCGGGCTACGCTTTCCTCGGAAATACGACTAAAAGAATGTGGCTGTCTCGAGGAGTGGCTGAAAGTAGGCTTCAGACGACGCGCTGCAGCATTCAAGGTGTTTATGAAGCCCATTGTTGTTCACGAGAGAGGAATGGCTCAAGACTACAGAACTGCACTGGAGTGAACTGAACTGAGTTGCGCTGTATGCCTCCCAAGTCGGTTGCAGCAGCCGCTATTTAATCGCCATTCCCTAGCGAGGCGAGATTCGACAGGGAGCCGACGGAAGAATGTTTATTCGAGTACCCACTTCGCCAAGGTACGAGGTAAGCGCCAAAAAGTGAGCAACCTATAGTTGCCCCACTCTAACCGTAGTCTACCCTTAACCGCTGATACGAATTGCGCAACGGTTTTACCAGCTTATGGACTTCACGGTCCCCGTTTCTGTTGCAGTCATGCATATTATAGTCCAATCAATATCGAGGCGCGAGGCTAAGCTAAAACCACCGGGCGGTAAGTGACTGCTAAGGAAGAGGATGAACTGGACCCTCTCGAATGCTGCTCATCACCCTGCAGAGGCCGAGCAACGACGGCCAATGACGGGCTATACCTATAGGTGATACTGAATTGTCCCTACTTTCGTGGCTCCAATTGAAGGACCGGTGGCGCTTAAGGTGCTCACATTGTCGCGCAAGAGCACGGCGGCTGTTGAAACCCAACTCACGAGATGCCAAGATGCAATGATTGGCCCCAAAGCCTTTTAGCCAACACGGCGAGGAACACCAACTTTTACGTCATAGGGACAGCGGCTGTAGATCTAAACAGTGCCCAGTTACAGGGCTTACGGAAGAATGTTGCCCGTCAGTCAACAGCTGTTGACTTTGCTATGTGTCACTATAACACTCTGGTTCAACGATTCAGTTTGCCCACAGCAATGATGGATGAAGATAATGCTCGACTCGAAGTAGTCGCACTAGAAGACTTCAAACTGCGACTATTCGTTCAGGTGGTATTAGGATAGGAAGTTGCAAGGAGGCAGCTGGGAGAGCCGTCTCCGAAAAAAGCGGGTTTGGGAACTCGGTACCTTCTTATGTGTCTGCGTGAAAAGCCGCAACCGCGGGGTCAGTTGCGGCCCGTCTGCGGGGTAAGAGGGAGAGCAGCGATGCAAAGCCACAGAGCCTATCGGCGGGGCTGTTGGGGTTAGGCAGCCGCAGCGCCAAGAACCCCCAGAAAGCCAACGGAATAGGCTATGGGCTTGTGACCGGGAGGAAGCTTTGGCACAAACCTACACGTAACAATAACCAAAAAGAAAATAGGCTGCAGATATGTAGAGCCGTATAATTCGCTCAGAAAGAAAAATCCGAGAAGGCTTTGCGGTCTTGCGTTCTTAATTATTAACTGGTACATGCAATACGGAATGGATGAATTCCCAGTCCTTTCCACTGCATGCGTATACCGACAGTGTTACGTCCTTTATTGTATCCTAAATCACTCTATCCCACGCTTTCGGTGCTACTGCCTGCTGGGTAGTAGTTCTGGAGACTAGCATGGCGAGAGTATGCATCCGGTAAGCTGTCACCAGGTCCCGCTGTCTGCTGAGGAACACGAGGGAGTAGCATTGGCGAAAAAGACGTAGAACCCTCTGCAAAATTGTTCAATAAGCCTGGCGCTAATGGAATATACTGTAGCATCGGCAGAGACGTAGTACCCTCTGCGAAGTTGTCCTCTAAAGCTGGTGCTAATGCCTGTTGCGGAGCATGCTGCAGCATTGGCAGGAAAGGCGTAACGCCCTCTGCTACTGCCTGCTGAGGAGCGCTGAATTCTAACGTGGACGACGCAGTACCATCGGCGAGGTTGTCAATCAGGCCTGGTGCTAGTCCCTGGAGCCTAGCGCTAGAGAACTGTATCGACCGCCGGTCCTGGGGACAGACCGATGCAGCACCAAAATCAAAGTTCTCCGCCACTTGGGCACGCAGGTGTGTTGTTTGTTGGAAAGAGTCCGCCTGACCAAGATCTTCTGCGGTCTGTAGCGGTCCCTCCGAATGGTGCACTGAATTTGACGGTTTGAAGATCCTGGCAAAGTCGAAAATCGTCAAATCTGATGCTTGCTGTTTTCTGTCGTTATTGGCCCGCCGTAGCTTATCGTATGCGGAGAGCTTCAGCTTCGTAATTTTCGTCGGCAACGCTCGACCATTTCTTGCCTTGCATCTGCTTAAATGTCCAACAACCTGCGAGACGCGTTCCAGCGGTTTGGAACAGAATGGGCAATAGCACGAGTGCGAAACATCTACAAAAAGTGCACAATTTAGCAGACCTCCCCTACTTGAGAGTAGAAAACTTACGACTCAAGTAGTGCCGTTGCAGTAGTTGATACGTGTCCGCAGTATACCAACAACGCGGTTCAGGACATGCCAGGTCACGGCATTGCTTATCGGCTTCAACAGACACATAACGTAAGAGAATATCGATTAAATCTTGTATCGCGACATGGGGCTAATATAAATGTGAATGATGGTTATGCATTGGATTGGCGGAGCGCACCTCGGCAGCCAGATTCACAACATCACGAATAAATTGAGACTATACATTTGTCAGCAGCTGGTGGCAGATTGAGTGGGCTTAGTCAGAACCAACTCGTTTAGTTTGAATGTATGTCTGTAGCTCCTCAACAGTGCTGGATAGCTTGGCACAATTTTGACACGACATTGCGCTCGACGAAGAGTGTTGTATATGGAACGATGACACCGGTACCGCGACAGCTCGAGCGGGTCCAACTATAGCACTCTATCACGTGATCATCATCATGTTGCAGCCCCCATGTGACGCTCGGGTGGCGAACCGTTCTGGCGAACAGTTCATACTTGAGCCATAAAACGTCGAGGGCTAATCGCCGTGAAATTTTGCTAAAACAAACCATTTCAACGTGGAATACTACGTTGGTATTCCTGAAATTACGGTTCGGATTGTCTTAGTAGCAGTACCAAAGTGATTAGTGGCCGTTTGCTAACTATTGGGCAGCTTTGGCGAATTCGCTAGTCATGTCGGACTCTTGCAAACTTTGTGGTGGGAAGCCCAAAGGACCTTTCAACTGCAGTCTATGCGGAGCCTCGCCTCCAAAATGAGCTGAGACAGGAATGGCTCCTCAGCATTCGATCGAACAATGGCACGCGGCGACAAATACAAATATGGCATGAAGGTTGGATGAAGGAAGCTCTGTCGGTTTTATTATGTACATAGAGGAGCCTCGGCTTTCGCAGCCACGTCTAGTCAAGCCAAGTGTAGTTAATGTCATAGCCTCTGCGTGTTAGTTCTTCAAGCTTGGCTTTCAGTGCGTCGGAGTAGGGTACTTTCATTTGCCCCCAAGACCGCACTTGTGATTCGGTTGTGAAGCCGATGAAGATGGCGTAGCCTCTGCGTATCTGGAAGCCAAGTCGGCAATCCGAAAGTCCACTGCAGTCATTAGTCACGCAGAACTTGAGTGGTAGATGTGATGGGGTCTTACATTCCGCCTGACTTCAATGCCACGGTATTGCCGCATATCCCGGCCTCGCGGAACCGACTTTCCTTAGCTGCGAGTAGTCCCCATTTCTTTGATACAGCCTTCTCTTCGTCATCTGTTGTAATACGTGTCGTCGACGAACCCTGCGAGTTGTCTGTCGCCCCGTCCTCCGGTAAAATACCTATTTCTGTCGAGCCCTTCCAAAGCACAAACTCTGAGTCTGGACTCCATAGCAATATCGTAACAGTGTTTATCTTGACGAGCGATCCAGGGTGAAAGCGATAAATGTATTCCGCGGGGAGCTTGTCCCCATATATCTTGATGAAACCCCATTGAGGTTTGCCCAGAATCACTTTACAGACTTCGTTAATATCCTGAACCAAGTCAGTTTGAGTCCCAAATGCGGATATATGTAACCGACCGCTCTCTCGAGCGAGTTCTGCGCTAAAAACTCGAAGCCCGATGGCGTATTGGTGGGAAATTTGCCTGCGTGAAATTGACAAATTTGAGCCCCAACCACATCATCCTCTATGATATAGGATCCGTCGCGTATCAATGATACTATCACGTCATTGACAGGGAGCGGACGTCGCATAGCGTTTCGCTAACTTGTCGAAAATGGTGCAGGTACAGAAAGCCCCAAAGTCCTAGGATGAGGCCAACGCCAACGAACATAGTCTCGTCCTCGGAACAATGAGCACCCGTAACTCACGAGACCCCGCGGCACCATTCCGCACAGACCCATCGCTGATAGACCCATAGCAGCATTCTACACAGGGCCCACAGCAGCATTCTCCACAGGGCCCACAGCAGCATTCTACACAGGACCCACAGTAGCACTCTACACCATTGGACAGTCCCACGGCCGATTTAACTTGTGGCGTTCGTGCGCCGCGGTATCAAAGCAGCCAACAGATCTAGATGCAGGCTAGGTGTTATAACTCTACATGGTATGAACGAAAACACGCAAGTCTCCTGCCGGAGCATTACAGCGATCTCAGCCATGTATAGACAGAGCCAGATTCGTACCAGTGAGAAACAATGCGACTATTACTCGAGTGACAGAAATGATAGTCATTGCAGGCCGAAGGGGGGGGTGAGGGGTGGAGGGTGGTGAACGAATTTGCTAAACTGGACAAGTGACGCAGCCACATACTGGATGAGAGGCTGTTATTTTGTAAAACAACGCGGACCATCCATGCACACCATTGTAACGCGGATAACATGCAGGATGATAGCTTGATCACACTGCGAGCGCTGGACAAGATGGCTAGGTAGGCACAGTTAAGCTTATATGAAGGCCAGCCTTGCCCGTTCGGATTCCTGTTTGGTGGACAATTTATTCCTCCTTATTTTTTGCTCCAGCTACAAGTCAACTCAAACAAAGTCGCATTAAACATGGAAGAGACTGAGGCAGACAAGAAACCTCAGAACAAAGTGTAAGTTGTGAAAGCTTCAACTAGTAACTTGGCTGCCGCCCGCTAAACCAACGAAAGACAACCGTCCACCGAAGCTGACGACTATGACGGCATGCCACTTCGAGGACATAGCAAGCTCAATACGGGGGTCCATCTACCGCCACGACGTCTCAGAGAAGATGTTAAACAGTACGTACTCAAACTCCATACCAGACAACTGCTAATAGGGAGTAGTGGTTCTTCTTACGTGGACGCTTGCTGTGTTCATACACCTTCAACAAGCAATAAAGATGGCACCAAGGAGGAAACGCAAGCAGGTTACCCCCTGGAAGGGGCTGCCGAACCTGAAACTGCAAATTTTGAGGTACAGGCCGGAAATACTGAGGCAATATGCTCTGCTCATGCCACCAATTTAAGCGCAGAGTTCCTGCAGGATGTGCAACAGGGGGAAAAAAGGCCAGTTTGCGGACCGACAAGTACGTAAACCACGGTTTGCTATTTATGTTCTCTATATTGTTGCTGTTTGTTGTAAAGATTGTGGTCATACGCATCCACATTGATCGTTTTCGCTAACCACCACGGCCAGAGAGCTCTTCCGAACATGCCTCTAAAATGGCCGACGTTGCCTATATTAAAGTGCAGCGCAGCGGTACTGCAGCCGCAACCTCCTCTTCAAGCATCACTCCAAGCGCCCAGGCTGTGGAGGGCAGAGGCATAACTTGCCCACCGAGTAAGTATACCACGATGTTACTCTTCTCTTTCCTCCATTGATTACTTTTGATTATTGTTGGTTACCGTATTTCTTTAATTTAGGTACAACTATTATAGATCGCTCAGCTAACTGGTAAAGACTCGCCGGCGGCTCTTCCTACTAGCCCAAGGCCTATGATACACAGTGCTGAGACTGCGCCAACTACCGCATCGCAGAATAAGCGAGATTCCACTAGGTCGGCAGCAACCTCGGTATTCGATGCTGAAAATGTGGAGAATGATTCTGATACCGAGGATGATAGCCAAAGTTCTTTTGATGGCGAAGCTGTGGATATGGATAATATCGGAGGTTGGAGTGAAGTGAGTGCACTTACCTTTCTATAGCGGCGCGGGTGTGGGCAGCAGCAGCAATTATCTACTTAGTGTTCGCTCTTTAGGTAGAAGAGCAAGAGTCTCTCGTTGCTCGATTCACCGGGGACCTCTGCCCGGTCGCCGCTCATCCAGATTAGATTGTGTTGTGTGACAGAGTTTATAATTATTATAATCACAAACAGTTTGTCAAACGCCTAAATTAGATTATAATCATTCGCCGCTATTAGGCAGCTATGCAGCTTATGCTTCTCCAATCTGACCCTGACACCGTGCCCCACATTTATGACCTACCCAAAGTACATAAAAACAGCAACCCCTCCTCCGTCTTCTACAACCGTCATTAAGGACGCATTATCAGCATTTGACCACCATGGGCGATAGATTCACCGTCAAACAATTGCCAGACCAGCTATTTGGCGTGCCAATCGAAACCCTTTTAAGCATAAGCCCTGGCCATGCTACCACAACTCTCTCACCAGAGCAAGAGCAGCTTGTAAGGTGGGCCATCCGCCGATACAATGTCGTAAGTTGTACGTGCTGCATTAGGCAAACAGGGCTAATCAGGTAGAAACCAATGCGAGAGAAAAAGGCGGGGGAGCGAGTGGAGGAACTAGCAAAAATAGAAACACTGCGACGAGGTGGCGGACTCAAAACACCAACTGGTAAACGAAGCATCGTCATTCCCCTGAGAATCGCCATTCCGACTCAAGGGCAAGAAGATGGAAACGTGGCACAACAGCCTAGAAGCGTTATCATACAAGAGACTAGGGAAGAGACACATGACTGTGCTGAAGTAGGGACAGCAAGTCAGAAGACAATTGTCAAACGTCATACTTGTGACGGGAATACGATATTCATCCTGGATGATGATGTACTGATTGGGATACCAAAGGATGGGGTGCCACAGGCAGGTGATAAGTACCCTGACAGCATGAAGATGATCATCGCGAAGTTGGGGTATGTACAGGAATGATATTGTCTAGCAAATGAAGAAATCTTGAGTTCATTTATTGCTATCGAATTCGATCAACTGAGAAACATGCTTGTTTAATTCTACAACTTGCTCCTCAGTCAAGCCATCGTGGGAGAATGAAGAGACAATATCTTGCTCGGCTATGTCGCCCAGTGGGTTCCAGCCAAGCACTTCATCCATGCTCCATTCCGCGAAAGCAGGGGATGGAACCCAAGTAGTGGTAAACCCGCTCCAAGCATGATTTTGATTCTGCAAAGCAGGCCCTGTGTGCGGTTCATTTTCTGTACTGTAAAGTCCAAGCGCATCACCATCGCTCGATGGAAGAGGCAGAGAGCCGCTGTTGTCGATACTAGCCGTAGGCCTCTCAAAATTATTATTCTCAAGTTCAGTGACCTCATGCCCGCTGTCGTCTGTTCTGTCGCTAGTGGCAGAGCCCTCCTGCGCAGCCGTCCCGGCACCCTGGACACAGCTCAAAGGTGTCTGAAACGGAGCAATTTTCTGCCGTTTTGCCGCTGGCTGGCTGTCTTCTGCGTCAACATGCCTGCAACCCAGTGGCACTTGAGGTAATGTGCCTGGTGCTTCCCGATGATTCAGCGCATGGGGTGAAGAGGACTGATTTCTGGTAGATCTGGCCTCCATCAAGCTTGCGGGTGCCACAGCAGTCTCTGTATAACACGCGGTATTGAAATTCTGGGTCAGTGCCAAATTGTCACCGGAATCGGTAACATACCCACTGTCTGGATAATGATTCGGTTCTGGCAAGCACAAGGACGTCTGGGGTAGTGGCAGCGGGCGAGCTGCCTCTGCAAGCGTTGCAAGATCGTCTAACGTTGTGCCGGCTACCGGCTGGTTACCAGTTAAGGCCCCACCGGAGTCGACTGCTGGTTCCGCTGTTGTTGAGGCAGGATAGAGATCTCGCAAGGTCTGCAACGGAACTCTCATGTCTCGAGACGCCCTTGCCTCGAGGACGGCCCGGTCCTCCTCTTTCTCTTGCTCGGACTTTTTCTCCCAGGCAGCGGTGTCCGTTTTATGAGCCCACTCGGCCTCGAGTGCATCAAGCTTTTTCACGAGCCCCACATCTAAGCCTTTGAGTCTCTCTAATCCGAGAAGTTCACACAAAGTACTAAAACTACTATTGTCAGCATCTGTTGGTAAGCTGAGAGGCATATAGACCTACTTCAACCTCTTTGTCCAACAAACAACCGCGAGATGAAAAAGAATGTCCACGGAGCCGGGCACTGTGCTGAAGTCGACAGACTCCAGACGTTCCGCAGCAAGGCGTACAAATCTATTTTCTTTTTCTTTCTCTGTAATGATTCGGCTGACCTCATAGAAGTCCTGGGGTATCGCTTTGCAGGTTAGCTGATATTCAGGGAAGGGAATTGCGACGTACCTTCAAGGGCTGAATATATTAGTAGTGCTTCCCCTCCTTTTTTGGCAAAAATTTGACTGACGACAGCGTTGACGATTTTCGGAACTCTTTCCCTTTTTTTGAGCTCGTATTCTTTCCCCTTATCGCCCGTCTCTGAGAAGTTTTTATCCAATCCGCGCAAAACAACGCGGGTGGTCAAAGCGAGAATCTTAGACGACCACAAAACCGACTGGCGCTTTTTAGAATCAAGAGCAGCAGCTCCTTCAAGAGCAAGCTGCAGCTCATTATCTGGCGATTTCCGGTGCCGAATCAATATGTGGATCAATGACCACGATGTTTCCGGCGTTGTTCGTTTGCTGAGCTCGTCAATGCCTTTGAGAATTTGGTATGTGAAATTTTCCACTTCCCGTAAAAATGCCACCTCTTTTTTGAAATCATCATCTAGAAGCCCTGCAACTTCCTTTAGTTCTGTAAGCCCATCTTTACGCTTCTTCGACACCGTAAGCCCATCTTCACGCTTCCTTGACTCTTGCGTATTTTCAGCTGCGTCGGAGCTGGTGTCCACGCATAAGTTATCAAGCCTAGTCCGCAGACTGGTGAATTCAGGAAATAGCCTGGCGCCAGCACCATCTCTCGTCTCCGCGCAGCAATGCGTTTCTTCGTTTGTGGGCAGTCGCACAGGTCTACTTGATGTAAAGATTACCATTCCGCAGGTGAAGAGAAAGTAAACTCACACTTTATTCCACATCCAGTAGCCTGGGCGATACTGGTCGTTGAGCTTGTGTATGATTTTGTCCTCAACTAGGATATTATCTGGATGACTGTTGCAGCATGGTACTGAAATAGCAGAGACACGGTGAAAATGCTTGCCTTCTCCTGAAACCTCAAGGCTGACATACTCAACGTGAGCTCCGAATTCCAAGATGAAGCGCTCTGCTGTCGACGTGAATTTGGCTGGCATGGTCAGTATCCATTAGCTGGAGAGATGAAAGAGAGTAGCTGGCCATGATGCGACGCCAACGTTTCTGGCTTGTTGTTGCCTTATTTCTCGTCGTCCACATGATTAGCGCCACTGCAAACAGGGGATAGTTATCACAAACACAGGTCGTCACAACTAGGGGATCCACACCCGGGTGATTTTTAAAAATCACCCCGGTGTGGATCGCCTTCCATCAGCCTGGACGAGTCCCAAGAATGCAAATCTACTTATAGCCACAGCCTCAGCTCAGCATGTCCGTGTCTGGTGGTCCTCACCGCCATTACTATGTGGCACGAAGTGTCTAGTGCCAGAATTATCGAGACGGCAGCTGTATATTTCGTCGGCCTAGCCGTGTTCCTTGTTAGTCTCGTCGACGCACTTAAGGATACGACACGCGGCTTCATTCGCTGGTGGGCAGCTACAGTCGCTGCTAACACAGCCGTTGCGATATGGTTTGTCATACATCAGCAAGAAAAGAAACCTGTCAGCTTGCCCTTCCATCTATGGCAAGGGTTGACTGCTCTATGTCTTCTTGTTCCAGAGGTGTGCAAGGTTTACGAGGTGTTCCATGCCGATACTAACGTTAGCAGGTGAGATTGGCTTGGAAGGTCAGCACGAACCATAATGCTGGAAGACTCATCACTGTCTTCGGAGTAGCGCTCCAGTTTGGGCTAGCCCCCGGGGGAATATACCTTTACGTCAACGGCGTGTCAGAGGTACTGTGGACATTGTCTCTGCCAACCCATGTAACCATTCTACTGATGACTTGTTTGCCTTTGTATGGAAAGTACTTTGGTTTGACGAAGGACAACAATCAAAGGATGATGGCTTTTTGGATTGGCGCGATTTATCAGCTAGCGATTGTGCTCCTTTCTATTGGTCTGCTCGCCTGGGAGTGGTTGTGCGGCCCATCTACTGGTCAATATGCAGGTAATAATGCGCTGGTGTTTGCCGTCATCGTTAGGGAGATAAAGAAAATACTATTTGGTAGAAAGGAGCGTAGCATATCAGATGAGGAACATACCATGGGAGCGCATCAGTCGACTAGGGGTTCTGGGTCTAGGTCGCTGGTTTCTAGTAGTCGGCTCGGGTCAGATGGTCGATATGCGAGCGATAGATCCCTAGTAGCTCCATCGGCTTATGCCTAACAGCTTTATAAAATGTACATTAATAAGCACCATTCTTTGACCCTGTCTTAACGACACCGATGCGATGGTGTTTAACTCGATAGCAAGCCAGCCGTGGAGGAAAGACGTTATGAATAGGTGACTCGAGTGGGCGTTGAAAATACTACAGAGGCACAGAAAGTCCTGGTGGTGTTTAGGTAAAGGACACAACGCCCCAGTACACATGGACTCATCTAGCCTATGCCTGCCAGCCAGGGAAAGTTTCCGACCGTGGTACTAGTGAACCTGAATTCTTCCAGCTGAAGAATGTTTGGTGCCCGTAACTCATATATTTAGGCGTTGCACGACACGGTCTCTCCCGCTGAGTTCGGCTTGGTCATCTCTGCTGACTTCATAAGCAGTTTCCCCTTTCGGGCTCCTTTAAAAAGTATCAACGAAACGCAGCACACACACATCTAAGATACAGTACTACTTAAACGCTGGTGACTGCCTAACCTATAAGGGCTCCGACATTACCGACAGCCAAAAACTGCAATATGCCACGGCATCCCCTAGCCTGTAAAGCTTGCAGAGACTCAAAGCTCAAGTGTTCTAGAGAAGAGCCATCCTGTGCGCGCTGCGCAAGATTAGGCATTAAGTGTGAGTACCCGAAACGACGAATAAAAGGTCCTCAAAATAATACACACAAATTATTCGATGACGCGAGCACTATAACGGGAAACTATTCCAAGAGGACCAACGTCGACATGGATATTGGCATGGCAGACGCCAGTGACAGGACTCAGGAGTTTTCTGATATCGTAGATAAGGCAACTCATCTAAATCCTGGTCTGAATACGTGCCCGACGCTTTCGCAAATAGTGCCCGGCATTGATACGCCAAGCACCTATGCAGCAAGCAATGCAAGTGGTACTGCTGACGCCCAAGACGGGTGTTGGCCTGCCATGGACGCAACGCTTTTCCCTGGAGCTGCAACGACGAGCGGTGTTTACGAGGCTCTACGCACGAACGACCACGAAACGGGTCAAATGATTCTCGATCAAGTAACAAGCCGTGCAAAACAGCTCTCTCTTTACAATGCTATCGCCGCTAACGACGAGCTCATTTTCACGTTACTTCTTGGCCACATGACGACAAAAGAGCTATCTCATGACCGGCCAAATATCGGAACCTTTCTGTCTTGGGCCCTCTTGGCTGGATGCTCCAACGACATGCTTCTGCGCCTGCTGGACATAGAAGAGGTGTTCTTTTCTCTTTATACAAGCAATCTCTGTCTTGTGCTCTTGTCGGACTTGGAGGGTTCGGCGAAAATAAGGTTCCTGAAGACGTGGATTGACAAAAGCCATCCAATAGACCAAGCACTCTGTCAAAGCCACGGCGAAGATATTCCACTGATTGTCGCTTACCGCCAACAGAATCACGAAGCCTTCAGGCTGCTTTGTAAAGCTGGTGCGCTGACGCAAGCGAAAATCCAGTATGGTTTGCCACCTTTAAGCAAAATTGACGAGGATCTTATTTTCGCCATTAAGTCCCACGACTACGACGGTGTCAAGATGGCCTGCGAAGCAGGTGCTAACGTGCACACTCTTGTCATGGACCCCTGTGGCTGTCCAAAAAGTCGACTCGCTTGTACGACACTTCAAGGACATGACACGCACAGAGAAGGCGCTTTCAACGCTCTTCACTGGGCGACCGTGCATGGCGACGAGCGCATTGCCTTACACTTACTTCAAAACAATGCGGGTCCCGAAACATACTATCCTGTCAATACGGACGCCTCCGCCCTAGACATACTAGGCCCGACTGTTCTCCACGAAGCCGCAAGGCTGGGCAAGCTGGAAATTATCCAGGAAGTGTGTAGCAAGCATATCGTTGAGGTGGATGATATTGACGCCGAGGGCTCGACTGCCCTCTCTATAGCAAGCAGGCACTGCAAAATCGAGGCTATGGAGTTGCTGATTAGACATGACGCCTCCGTGGACCGGGAGGATGACAAAGAACTCACGCCCTTAGAGAGAGTGGGTGAGGACTGCAAAGAAATCAACTCACAGATTATAGATGCAGCAAAATGCTTGATGCGTGCTGGTGCATCTTGGCGAGCTGGCGAGCGGCCAGAACCTTTGCTTCGGGTGATTTGCAAGCGACCGACCCGTCACTCGTTGGGGGAACTGAATGACGTTAAGTTGGGGACGTTTTTAATGCGCAACGGTGACGGCGCGTGTCAGCTTTCGTTCAAATACGCTCTTTATAATCGAAAGTTTCTACTTGCGGAAGCATTTGTTCGCAATGGAATTCAGGTGCCTAGCATGGAAGTGTTTGAGGTCGTGCGTTGCATTTGGCCAGATCTCGCCGCCTCAGTGAGGGCAAGCCTGTGGAACACAACCGCCAGTGAACTTAAAATGGACGATGCTGACGAAGAGTTGCTTTATCGATACGTTATTGCTACTGAAATGGAAGTGGTGGCAGGCTTGGATGCAGAACTTTCCAAAGAGATGGTATGGGACGAATCTAGAGCGTCGCGTGGAAGTGCTCTTCTATTTTGGTTCGTAAAAGAGTTTGGGGGAACCAGGCTCAACTGTCTCTTGCCTCAGATACTAGGTACAAGCCTCCCAAAGCTGTTGTTGTACGTCGCTAATAATGACACAGGCTTGTAAGAAGTCACCAAAAATTCTACCAAAGCTCATTCTGACAGCCTTAGGCGACGCGATATTAATTACAATCAGAAAAAATTCGCCCATATGACGTTTTCATTGTCGGGAGAAAGTTGTAAAGGCTACGACTCATATCATAGAGAGATTCCGCCAGAAGGCTACGCTGTCATGGCGCTTCAGCGTCTGCTTGCCTTGAAACGTGTTGCATTTAATATACGAAAGCAGTACTATGTCGAAGCGCTTCACTATTACGGGGTGGCACTGAATCAATTGGTAAAAAAGAGAGACCTGCACAGTACAATCATCTGTTCCCGTCTCTTGGCTGCTTTTGAGGCTGTTCATGGGGACGAAAAAGCTGCGCAGACTCATCTCAACTTTGGCGAGTTATTCAACGACCAGCGTGGTATTGAGCCACAATTTCAAAGTTTTGAAACTCTTGACGCACATCCTGAGACTAGAAACTTGGTTTAGATAGCTCAGTATTGCTGAAAGGAAAGATTGTTTAACTGGTAGCCCTCGCCTCAGCTTCGCGCTTGGTTCACGGATAGCTTTTGTCCACATTCTGTAGGATCACTACGCGACTGGTTTACCGACGCACGTTCGATTTATACGAAAAGGCCATCAATGTTATTAATCACTCACACTCTCATTGTTCCACGGGATAAAGTAACAGGTATATTATCCCGTCTAACCTTATCAGTTTCGAGTGCGTATGCGCCGTCCTCCCTAAAGATTACTTCTGCAACGTACCTCAAAGGGACGGCGTCAGAACCTTTGGTGGTTGCTATTTCGGCTTAATTTGTGTATATATGAGCCGTAATTCCCAAACTTTCAACCCATCCTCTGCCTGTATGCTTTTACTTGAATATAATGAATGTTACGGCTCTCTTGGAAGACAAGGAAATACAAAATTTGTGTACGCAATTGGAGTATGGGCGGCCACTCGCGAAAGAAGCTCTAGTCACGTCCATCGACAACTTCTTGAGGAGTTACTCGTCTGCGAAAGGAGTACGTGGCACTGAGCCGCGCGACGTCAATAATAATCAAGAGGCCCTTGACGATATTATGACGCAGTGGTTGAATGGTGAAAGAAACGCCACGTACTTCTGGCCGTCCACAGCAAAAGATTATGCACATACGCTTCGGTATAGTCTTTACCAACAATTGTGAGTAACTTCGATAAAGCTGAAGTTTTTTGGGTATTAATGGGGAACAAAGTATTACCGACATATTAAAAAGGTTGATTTGTGCCATCAACCAGGTGAGGCAAAAAGCAAAAGTACCAAGCCTTAAGAGATACACAGCAATTGCGCAAGCCAGACTTGTCAGCGAACATAAGGGTGCCGACTTAGAAATTCCAGCAGGCTTGAATGACGCTGACCTTCGCAAGACTTTGTCCAAGGTGCTGGATAACGCAGACGGCGACAACCACCTAACATCTTTTGATGCCCTTTGTCAGATGTTTGAAAGTCAACTAGGCGAAGGCGTACCCGTTTTGTTGCCCGCGTTCTTGCATCCGTTGCGGGCTTATCAGAGCCTCGATGAACGGGACAAAGTCATTCTGCGAAGCTTTCGCTTTCTAAAAGGAGCAAAGATAGTCCAAAAAAGCATCGGGAGCAGCTCAGACAGTATGCTCCATTATGCCGCTGAAGCTTGTGGCGAGCTATGCTTCAGAAATGGCTTTATGTTGCCGGATGATCTAAATGATGAAACACTTCCTGATTTACTGAGAAGTTTGACTGCAGTGGAGTTTGGTCGGGTGAAGGCAACAAAATTTCTTAGCTAGTCTCATAGACACTCAGTGTGCACGGAGCGTTATTAATGAACCAGAATGCGAGCGATAGATAACGATTCGAATGGGACGCACGCTATGGGCTTCTCAGTCCACCGCTAGATAATTTTAGTACAAATAGCCGACGTGGACCTCTCTTCATGTTTACACTCGTAGTTGGCACTACATCGTTCACTTCCGCTTAACTTCTCTAACCACCCTGTGATGTACGAAGAAAGGCCTGGCGAGGGCTCCCTATACGTCTTCGTGGTACGCTCGGGGAGCCTAACTAAACCGACGTTTTTAGGCTGGAACTGGGTCCATAAAAACAACCAATGTCACGTCGATTATCGGGGTGACACCAGCGCGTTAACAGCACTTTTTGATCATTTCCGTCCGAAGTTTGCGCTTAGTTGCATGGCAGATAATATGTGGTGGCGACAAGATGTCCCCTGCAATGAAGACGAATTGGAAGATTATGTCAAAAAACACGGCGAAAACGAGTTCAACGCGTCAGATAAATCTCCGATCTCTTTCTGGATTTTTCAGGCTCCTACGGTACATGATGAACGTGGTATCGGCTTTTTTAATACGATAACCGAGAACATGCAATACTATAAAGCTAATGGATCAACGCAACAAGAGGCGAAAAAATGCGAATACATCCGCCGCAGGACGTGTTCGAGTTGCAACCAGAGACTTCCCACTACAGAGTATACTACACCTGCAGACCGCTTAAAACTCTCGGAAACAGCAAATTCCACTTACAACAATTCTGTCTAATGAGAAGATGGGAACACGTCAGTTATCTCACTTTCTGCGATGGCCCCAGGTGCTAATACCTTGAAGGCTACAAAGGCGACAGTGCAATGCAATGAATGCAAATGGATTTGTGAGGATGAATTGTCGTTGGTGGTTTCACATCAAAAAACATTCTGTATACAGATGGTCGAACAATGGCTACTTTGAATGCCAGTTAAACGGTTGTACGGAGAAGTGCTTGAATGGATTAGCTATGAGGGTGAGCCGAAGTCAGTTGTTCTTAGGCATGTGGAGGGCTTACTTTGTAAAGGAACATCAACACGCAAGGCACCGTAAAGAACTGCAGAATTTTTCGACCGTTTTCGGGACTACACGCCGTATCGCTATTATGGAAGCTATGACTAAGGGCCTACTACACGTTGTACAGCCTCCGGCTGAAAGGAAACCTTCGCCACAAGTTTAGCAGCATACTAGACTTAGCCTTAAAATGTCAGCTGATAACTTGACGATCACAGGTGTATCAATTAGATTTGTGAAGGGTTATTTGATAGTGAACAGGCAATTCGGACTTGTAGAATATGCAGAACGCCAGTCTGCCACACATACCACTACCGTATCGCAAGGAGTAAGTGAATACTGACAAGAGAGAAAGTATATCTCAACTTTCAACTAGTAGGTTGCATCCGCTTCACGAAAAATTCACGAGGCGAGAATTGGCTGACAACCGACGTTATTGGTCCCAAGAGGGCTTCGTGGGCTGAGCGCGCCTGGGACCAGGAAAATAACTATATGTAGTAACAGCTGGCGCCCTACACTCTTCAAATCTCGCTGGATCATGGCTAATGTCCCTCAATGTCCACAGCCCCAAGACCTCGAAGGCGCCAGAGGCGTACAAAACAGTCTTATGAGGAGAACTGCTTCACTGACACTGATTCAGTCTCTGGTTTCGACCTTGACGAGAATGACTATCGAATGTATCAAATTAACAACGGCGAGCACACTAGCGCCAAAGGTATCACACAATACTGGACTTGGCATGGAAGAAAGCTCGAGCACTATGTCTTAGGGCCTAAAGATTGGGACCAGTTCGACCCAGTATATGACCTCAGCGTCTCCATGAAGCAAGTGCGAGAGGTCCGATTGGCCGGGCTTCACGTCCATCTCAAAATGAAAGACGGCTATCAGGACACAATCGCCAGCTTCAAACGTCACACTACGTTACAGAGATTTGTTAGAGATTGCAGCCGCCTCGGTATTGAAACGGTCGAGACATCGGAGTAAGTGACTTTTATAGTATAGCGTGTACTACGTTAATAAAATTACAGCCGTTATATGAGCGAAAAATGGCTCGAAATGGAGACACAGGAAATGCTCACCGACGATCTTAGACAAGTCGCTAGTTTGGGCGGGCCAAAACTTTGCATTCAGCTGCAAATAGTCGCTATTCAGAAGACGCGACCAGGCGAGAAGGCAGACGAGACGAAACTATACCACCGGAATAAACAGTTTTGGGCCTCCGGAACAGAGCAATTGGTGTTACCACGCGTCGGTTGGTGGTGGGGTTTATCCATCGAGATGGAGATCAAGCACAAGGGAAGTCGGCTCTGGCTACAGGGTCGTGGTGAATGTTTCTGGACTGGGTTTACAGAAGGCGGAGAAGTCGTGTCGGTCCATGACACGGAAATTTTACGCATGATTCATTCGGGGGGCTACAGTCAAGTGGATGTCGTCAGCTATTCAACGACGAAGCCAGCTTGGTGGGATGGAATACCACATTAGTATGCCAAAACTGCCTGTGAACCAAAGTTGAGCTGTCGCATCAGCCTCCTGCGTCATAATGTTTTGAGTTTTGAGTTTCCCGCGTCTCCTTTCTAGACTGCTACTTCTCCTTACTTTAAAATACTCGTTTATAGTCGTCTAGCTTGTTTTCAATACCCTGGCTCAGACCGTTACATGTGATGAGCCGACTTCAACTTAGCTTGATGGAAGCATGCTCTTCTAAGAAAGGCTGTAAGATTAAAAGCATATTTTTCCAATACTTTTTCAAGATAGCCCCGTATCGAACTATCAACGAGGGGCTTTTATCAGTACCCGTGCAAGTACTCGTCCTCGCTGGGTGAACTGCTTCTTCGTTGACAGCACACACTGCTCAACCTGGCTCATAAGATACACATTGTACCCTGTCGAAAATTAAGTTTACATTGGTAACTGCTTACATTTTATTCACTAAGGCTCGAAGTCGCCAATTGTGCTTCTAATCCCAACCGATATTGCCAAACCTAAGCACAAGTCCTCAGCCAGGTTGCTGCTGTCGTCGCATATACTAATCACGCACTTCTCTATATATTGTAATCCTGGATTATCAGGCAGTACCATTATTTTGTTTTGTTCCAATGATACTTTGTTTCGGCCATGGCTGAGCCATCATACTCCACCATTACTCCAGGCGAGACGCGCGCATTTGGGCGCCTGTGGCAGGTCTGTGAAGGAACAGAAGTTGGGGTAAATATTGTGGCGAGGATTTCAGGTGCTTTCTTTGGGGAGCAGGGAAAGCTGTGTTGTCAGTCCGAGGAACAGATATTGTGCACCTGCTCATTCTCATTGGAGGGGTACAGCGCCGGCAGCAATTTGCTGTTCTCCACCTCTGGAGCCTCCTCGTTCAAAATTTGCGGATTTGCCATGACAGTCTCAGCAAGCGACCATATAACAAAGTTGATACAGTTCACCGCAGAGGGAGACAGTATTTCTGAGCCAACAAAATCCCCCCTTCCTCCGAGTGACCCAGAGCTCGGAAAAGACGAGCGCGAGTGCGTGGTCAAGCGCCTACAGTTCGCGCATAGCACGTCTGCCGATGGGACTCACCTTGCGGTTGAGCTGTGGGCTGATATAGGCAAGGGTGTTCTCATCAAAGTTGCAGAAAGCGTGACGGAGAGAATTGTCGTTTGCGGGCGGCCCCAGACACACGGCAAGAATAAGACCTCAATCAGCTCCGTGAGCTCCATCGATCTCGGGACTCTCAAGATCAGCGAGGACTCCATGTTTCTTACTCAAGAGGTGTGTCAAAGTCGCCGTATGATCTAACAAACGCTAACTGCAAGCGATCTTAGGGTCAGGAGGAGCTCATAGACATAGTTCATCATTTCTTACTAATCCTACGAGGCGGACACCTATTTGAAGTTCCAATCCCTTGCGACCATGTCAAGGTCGTAGACCTTGTGACGGGCACCGGCATATGGGCTGTCCACGTAGCGGAGTGAGTACCTCGCTAATTTGCAGTTGCACGCTACTAAATAGTGAACCAGGTTAGGTGCCGTGGTCCACGCTGTGGATTCGGCCAGGCTACAACCCGAGAAGTAAGCAGTGCCAACTCGGTCTGTGAATATTCGCTAACGCCCTTGCAGTTTACCCCCAAATGTTCGGGTCCACTTAGCCGACATTCAACGGCCGGATGACGGTCTCTGGTCTCAACTTGCCCAAAGCCACATCGTTCATATTAGAGATCCCTTCGGTACAGTGAGGGACACATCGTGGACTGGAATATACCACAGGGCACTCGGGTAAGCTTATGGCTCGTATTACTTCACATTACTGACAACAATTGCAGGTGTTTATTGCCGGGTGGTTACATTCAGCAAGTTCAAATTGACTGGATACAGCAGAACGCGAGCCCAGATTGTCCCATAAAGGCATGGTCAGACGATTATATAAGGGGCAGTGAACTCTTGGGTCGTTCTGCCAGAGTACAACCATCAAAAACGCGACAGCTAATGAGAGAGGCGGGCTTCACGAATATCGTAGAGAGGATTTTACCCTGCCACTTAGTGCCCCAAAAGGAACAGTCGGACTTCGACACCCAAGATACTGAAGAGTACAGGTTGTTATACCTGGCGCCTAATTGGCTGAACGTTATATTTCAGAGGTACTTAGCTCTGAGTTGGGAACCCATGTCAAAGGGGCTTGGCATGAGCGAGTCGGCCGTCAGACAACGATGTCAAGACGCAAAAAAAGAAAGTCTGAGAAGCGACTGCGCCGTGCGTATAAATGTGTAAGAATGCATCGTAACTCGATGACGAATTCAACGTTATGCTCACACGGTTTTACAGGTACTATTGGCTTGGCTTCAAGCCATGAGATGTCTAGTGCAATAGACATCTGCCAACAGACAAGGCGTGAGGTTGCTCCATTACGAAATTGCATTTGCTGGTGCGGAGCGCAAATGCCACTGCAAATCCGTGTAGCAAAGCCGGAAAGTGAAACTAAAGAAGGGACACATTAAATGAAAGTTGTAACGGCACAAGGGCACGAGCAATATTGAGTGCAATTTGGATGGATGATCGTTCACAAGGAGAAAGGAGAGAGTCCCGTAAAGAAAACTATCATTGAAGCCACCTATACATTGATGTAAGACATTTGTTGAAGGCCAGATGATTCCGTCACACAAAAGTATTATAATGGGATTGTTTTTGTTGCAATGCGGCGACTACACCACGTTTTGATCTACAGTGACTACCGTCAAGCTGGGATTTGTCAAGACTCGAGTCACCCAATCTGCCTATATGTTATTGCCCGCAACGCAAACTTGGTAACTTCTCTTTACGCATATGCATCGGAAGTACTTAAACCTCCAAGTCCCCACACCTAGGAGAGGCTAAGCTTGACACTTCACGAAACTCCCCAAACGCAACATGCAGGTTCCAATCTTACAGATCCTGGCTCCGGTATGTCTACTAAACGTTTATTCGAGCTTAACTAAAGAAGTACTAGTATCAGCACGACAAGGAGAAAGCTCTCACGTCTGACTTTTCTACCTTTATCAATGCTTTTCGCAGCGGTATACTGCCGAAATACCCTTTATTCCTGGGCAAGGAGCTCGATCACGTCCTATCAAGGCCCATTGCGAACCCTGACGTAACGAAGATCAATCCTAACCGCGATGACTTTGACATTTACAACGTCAACCATGTACTAGCCGTGGGTCATAAACTGCACTGCCACGACGGTCATTACGACGAGGTTCCAAATTTTCGACCCGTTCATTGGCAACCAGCGAATTTCGGCCTGGACGGAGCATCCGAAGCACAGAAACTTCAAGCTTTATGTCTGCAGAGCTTGCTCGAGGATGTTAGCTGCTACCAGGGAAGCAAAACACATGAGGAGCTTGCCAAAGTCCTGCACAGCGCTCATGATTATCAGTAAGCTGTTCGGGTAGCTGGGCTGGTTCTTCCTTTTCTAACAGTTGGCAGTAGTTCTCACGGCCGCAGTTGGACACATCGCAGGTTGATCCGCGCATGGGCGGCTATGTTGTTGGCCGAGTAGGTGCCAACTATTCTGTAGACCTCGCTCAAATTAACACATGTGTTAGTGACTCCGGAGACAAGGACACACGCTTTCGGCTTCCCCTCCTCCCATTGCCAGATTTTGACAGCCTAGTCTCGGAAATTGGGCAAACTGAAGCTAAAGAGTTTTTTCAGCATGTCTATTGCATAATATCTCGATCGCCTAATGCCGCGAATGCGGTGGAATGGTGTTCGCATATTCCCTGGGTTGATCTCAGGAGATATTACAGTCTACAGGTTATCGCGCACTCTGCCGAATTCAACGCTCACCTACTTGCGAGGCAATCTCGAAATTTTGAGGAGGCAGAAGAAACAAAGGAAAAAGCGCAGCTTGTAACAGATACAATGATTAAGTACATGAAGGTCCAGCAAAATGCCAAAGCGCGGGACCGTCTATTTGTTCTGCGAGAGTGCGTTTCCCCAAATTGACACGAAGATCGAGGCTAACAGAAACAGTGAACCGTACTACATCGAAAACCTACTTGTTGCGGCTCAGCTTGGTCTATGCAATTATAGAGACGTGTTCGAAATGCTGCATCGATATATGGAGTTTTTGGATTTCAGCCCTTTCCGTCAGAATGTGTCCCAAATGGTTTGGGATCACCTCCACTCTTGGCTCGCCTTTCTTTGGAACAGGGTTACAGAAGAGAGTAGGCCTTCCGAGAAGGGGTTTAACTGACGGGTATAACTATTTCACTTGCAGTTCAGGCAGCTGTGGCTTGCCCTAATGCTACCAGTTAGTTAAGAGTGCCAAAATATCATTTACAAGAAGCATTTTAAAAAAATTCACGGAAGTGCGGCGGAAAAGTTGACGAGAGTTGGGAAAGGTCTAGAATCACAACCCTTTGTGGCGTGATAATGGGCTGTTTCCCAGCGAGCGTCTCAGGCAAACCGAGGGGCTGTGACACTCACGTACGTGCCAGGTTCAAAATCGCCAATACTACTCAAAGAGCACAGCTCCTCGTCTCGGCTCGTTTGCTATCGAAACACAATCCATTAAGGCACGCCTAAATCTTCAGAATTTCAGATAAATCCTGCAACTTAGGCGGTGCTTTATACTCGCGAAAACCTGTTCTCCAGCGTATAATCGCAGCTCGTCCCAACTATGCGGCTGGGATGGCAGATACACGACGACTATCCCGAGTGTAGCAAGCGTAAAGAAGCAAAGACCGTTAACCGCCGGGTTCCTTCAGAGAGCATAGACCCTGTCGTCGGAAGCTTTGCCACCAGATCCTGGAGATACAAGACCTACGCGTTGACGATTTGACCTCAATAGCGGTCACTTGCTAAAGTGAGGGGATAGCAGAGGTGGCCCGCATGTGGTTCGAATCGGTAAGCACCAATACACGAAGAGGCTGTCGGAGCATCGCCGTGAGTACTTTCCGTCTCTATAAATTGGCTATGTCTCCATGCCTGTGTAACACCCCAATTCTGTCACCTATCTTTCCGTTTCATGCTACCTAGTTTGAGTACATAGAGACATAAATCTGCCGAACACTACTCCATTCGATTAACATGGAAGACGCTATCTCGCGCAAAGGCTACGACCATATTGCACAAGGTGTGGACTGGGGTACAAACAATGCAGCCCAAGTGCTCAACACAACGTTTCATGGGGAGAATGCCGATGACGCTTTAGTCTGCATACCATCTCCGCTGGAAAAGTTGCCTCAGGCCCTGCAACTCAAGGTATACGACCGCCTCGACTACCAGTCTCGGATACATCTATCAACGACGAATCGCTACTTCCACAAAGTCATCCAACCGCAGATGGCAGACGAAAGTGACAAGTTGCAGTTTATCATGCGGGCTGCCAGTCACTTTCCGCAACACAGACCCAGCGAAAAGGGCTGCGACTATAAACCCGGCAACTTCGAGTGCTACGTTTGCTTCCGCGTTCGGTCGCCCGATCATTTTGACATACTGCAGTCGCACTATGCCTATGTCGATGCTCACGGTCACCTTCTTACCGACAGAGACCCAATTGCTGGCGTAGACCGGCAAATCTCTCTTCGGCGCTTCTGTATTGAGTGCGGTGTCCGCGTGGGCCTACACGCTCCGTTGGACTGCCTCTTTACCCGCACCGGCCGTGGCATGTGGCTGTGTAAGTGCCGCCGAATCTGGCCCAAGCCAGGATGCCTGCACTGCCCAGACTGCCACTGCAACTGTCCGCTCAGACCAAGGAAAACAATTGGCTTATAATTATATTGCAACCGCTGGGTTCCAACAGAGATCCAATCAGATCAGTAAAGAGATGGAAAGTATATTAAGAACATTCATTACCTAGGCTAGACAGATAGTTCCAGATCTCTAGTGATCTCTAAACAATGGTTTTACTATTGGAGTCTACATACTCTTACGGGACCTTACCTGTGACTTGCAACTGCACAAGTGCTGCATAACTTTCTTACCCTAAGTAACAGCAAACCTTACAGTGACTTAGGATCTAAGCTTCCGTTACAAGTATATCTGTCAACCATGAGGGCATCGCTATTATGTAGTTAGTGATGGCGCCGCGTACCCCAAGTGGCATCACCATATCTATCGGTGTTTCAGCAATGCCACAGTCACCTTCGACTGAGCAAGTCAAGTCATGTAACTGAACAGCCGGAAAAGCGTATATAGAGGCATTTGCGCCAGCCTAACTCGACGCTGCATCTAGTCTGACGGCTACGCGAAGCTTTGATGGCGAAATGTGGTGGTTGATAGAACACTTGTGCGGGTGGAGTTAATGCTTTCGGAAGATGAGAATGGTGTGATTTACTCCGAAGCTTATCAGCGTGAGCGCACTGGTAAACAATTCCATATATTGCGATAAGGGCAATGTCAACTTCAAGAGTACTAGAACTAAGCTGTTGCGCATCACCCACAGCAGTACTTTAAATATAGTCGGTTGTCCTATATAGCACCGTTCGACGGATGCTGACTTGCATGGTTGCAGCACATCGTCACCTCTTACATCGTTGCTTTCTTGCCCTAAGTTCCCGCTGTCTGGCTGCGGCTATACAGGTATCAAGAATCAAAAGCCCATGTGGATTGAGGGATGCTCGATCGAATACATCTACCGTCTTTTTTGACTCATGCCTAACATTTTACACACTTTGGCGGAGGTAGTTCGTTCTGGCTCCCTTACAAAACTTCGTACTAACAGGTCTCAAAGAGGCAGTCCGACCAAGCGTCGGCGCGTGAGCTCTTTCCACTTTATATGAAAACAGCCACTGAGGAAGCGTTGACCCAATATCCAATCATGCCCTTTGCTAGAGTGCACGGCCTCCTTTTCAAGGAGGTTACTGCCCGGGACAAGGGCTCTCGCTGCGATAATGACGGAGATAGCAATATGCGGGTATCTTGCTTCTTGCTTGCCATCGGCCATAAGTTGCGGACATACCACGATCTGAAGACATTTGAATTTGAGCCTTGCATCTGGTGGCCTGGCCCTCCGCTGCCAGCACTTTCAGCAAGTGATCAGTTATTAGTACTTGCTTCTGAGCTCCTCTACCAGATTAGTTGTGCTTCTGTCTTGAGAACTACGCAAGATGCTTTGCTTACAGCCTGTGAGCTGGCAGAGAGGTCGGTAATTGCTCCATGCACTAGGGCATGACGTCTAACGAGCATGAGCACAGAAAAACCGACGGCAGTAGCTGGCAGTCTCAAGACGATACTGAGTTCTTACTCTTACTGTGGTGCTGTATTTTGATGTGTTGGTACGTTTTCTGCGAGAATCGTTCTGTTGCTATCTGACTGTATTCGTGTATTTGCAGGGACACAGCTGCCTGGCCCAATCCACCGCCACCACCGCCACTTACAGCGCTACGACTTGTGCTGGACCTCCAGATTCCGGACGAAACCCGCCTGCTGGTGCTACTGGAAGGTCACACAGGTCGATTTACACGCCGTATCCAGTCAGTACAAGAGCAATGCAGGTTATACTATGCCCAGCAACAAGCCATCGCTCAGATGCAACGTCAACCTGAAGACCAAGAGCCTATCCAACAGCTGTTCCGACCGCTACCTCTAATGCGAAAATATTTAAATGGCCAAAGTGACATCGAAAGCATCAATTTAGACATCACTAAATACTGGCCGTGGTATGTTGAACACACCAACGCCCACAATCGTTCCCGACACAATGACTTAAAACGGACGTATAACGGTGCAGAGTTCTTTGTGATGAGGATTATTGATTACGTCCTTCTTGTGCAGCGTGCTTCCATGTTTGAAAAGCTGACTACTCTACGGAAGTACGTGCCCTCCTGTCATATACGACACTGGCTAATACACAACAGAGAATTCACCTACGTAACCTGTATCGGCTCTGCAGCTTGCCTTGGGTTATGTGATTATTCGCATGCTATTATTTTGCAAAGGCAGGTTATCTACTTCATGGAGCATCAGAATATGAGACCAAATTTCAACGACCATGAGTTCAGCGTACGATTGGCGCAGTGTCGTTTTCTGGAGAGGCAGCAAAAGCCACGTTAATCAGCACCGTCGGGGTCACATTACCAAAGGCGCAGACTGAAGAAGGTTCGAGATATACGTAGCCAACTGACCAGACAGGGCTAGCTATACAACATGTATTAAGCCGGTGTGACTTCTGGGGCAAAAGTTTTTAGGCTTAGAATCTTCGGTGCTATAATTAGCTGAAGAAATTTACGCTGATTCTCGAATGTATCTCCTTCGATGACTGCATTCTGGATTCTTGCCTCCACATTTACTACTTAAGCACTTAAGAAGCCCGTTGAGCATGTTGTAACTTGATCATCATAATCCGCTGTAAACGAACTCCTGAGCAGCAATACGAAACATGAGCCCGCCAACCGGGTTCTTTAAGTACCGTTGTAGGTATTTCTACTCGCATAACTGTATAAATTGGGTATGGATTCGTGAAGCACCCTGCCCAACCTGCCTTGTAAGCCACTCCACTGCCCCTAGCGCCCACCCAGAGCAGGCAAAACATTACACCGTTGCTAACTGCGTCCTAACTATAAAGGCTCAAGGTCGCGACTTGACAGTCCACTTATAGCAAAGTTGAGTTTACCGACGAACACCGAGATTGAGCCATGACTCGCCAAAGCCGATGGCATCACCACAAAGAAGCTTCTATCAGCGCAGCTCCCGCGCCGCTTACGATAAAGGATGCGAAGCTCGTATCGACCCAGAAAATGCAAAGGTGTGCCATTGGGACCATTTGGGCAGCGGACGCAACGTTGTGAGAGACTCGACATCTTAGCACTGGATATTATTCGAATACAGTTTTATTGCCTCGGAGCATTAAAGTTCATCTCGAACAGTCTGGGCAGATCCGAATCGGATGTTGAACGACTGCGTGAAGCTGTAACGAGTAAAAGCCGAAGTTAACGTATAAGACCTCTAAAATTATCAGAACATAGGACATCATGGATAACAGGCGCAGTTGGATAGGCTTACGGCCGGAGGGAGCCTAGTATAGATATTTGTACTTCTTAAGTTGGAGATAAAGATTAAACTTAATAAAACATCTATATTGATCTTATGGCATTAGTCACGTGTATATAACTCTATATTAGGATGTTAAGAATCTGCATTACTTTTCACTCACCTATCCTATGCTTTAAATAGTAGCAAAGGCTTTATTATCCGGCGAATCGTACTCGTGGCAGCTCGCTTCTAACCTTATTTAGGTGCCTTTATAAATAACTTCATCTTTTAATATAACGTAGCCCTTTATACCCCTAACGTGGGGTATCATATTCGCGAGTACTTAAAAACTTTCTCTCTCTAACGGCTAATATTACTTAAACTACTACATCCCTATCTTAACCACGGAGGGGCCTTATTAAGCCAGTACTATACGAAATTACCGCCTTAATATTATAAGTCTTAGCTAGGGTATATACATACCGCATCGGTTGTAGCGCTTGGCTAATCCCCTACTAGTATTAGCACAATAGCGACTATGCGCTCGAGTTTAGCTTTCTAGCTTTCATCAAGGCATTCTACTAGCACATCCTCCTAACTTATCCGCTCTTCCTAAAAGCGGAAATCTATAAAATTACAGCATAGGTAGCCGACAAAGCCGATATAACAAACATCTATCCTTGCTTAACAGACTTTAACATTCGCATAGTCTCTAATATACTTGCAGTTAGTTACGCGCTACTTTGCTATAATAAGCGTGATAAAGCGACTATGAGATTTAATTACGTTTACTAGAAACCTGCTTATCCCTTTAACTAAGCATCCCATCTCTAGTAACTTTAAATCGTGGCCTTAATAGTCCTTTTATAAGACATTAACGTGTATTTGTAAGCGAATATACACTTTGCTCTTAGTTATACTATAAGCCGCATTAGTTAGTTAGTTATATGCTTTACTTAACTTAAGTCTCTGCTGTTAATCTACACTAGTGGAACCGGCTAGACCTTGCTTTAGGCATAGGGAGCGTTATAGCTAGTATTATAAGTATGTTTGAATCTAATTATCCGCTTTAAACTAACTAGCAATAGCGACTTAATTTCCCTATAAGCGCGTCGGCTACTCCCTTACCTACCATAGCCAGACCTTTAATACTTAATTACGGAAATAGGGGAGCCACCCGCAAGGAGATTTCTCGAAAACGCTTATTATATGCGCCTCCACTTATCACACCGGTATAATAGAGACCTTAATATAGATTAAATTGACGTTAGAAGGTGTTACCTTCACTAGATTATCGAATACTTGCCGTCGTTTTATTGCTATTACGCGCAGTAGCGAAGCCCTGAATTCTTGCAGGGGGAGAGCGAAACACTAGTTCGCGCAGAACTATGCACTAATAAAATGGTGCAGTATATAGAAATACAGCAGAAGATGTAGTCGCTACATCGCTACATATCTCTACGGAAGTAGGTTTGCTTCAAGACGAACGATATAGGCCAAGGCTAATATAGACAGTGAACTGTTCCTTATCGACTAACTCATTACCGCGGCGTAACTACATCTATGCGAATATAAAGTTCCATACGAGATGCTTATCCGGCATATGGATTTTCTAGATAACTATCCGTTGAGTCATCATACTTCAACAATGCATTGGAAGTCTCTTCAGTCAACACTCGCCTTTCTTTATCATGCCTCTTTGCTTAGACAAGAAATGAATGGCAATTGATAAACGGGCATAAACGTTCCGATACACAGGCATGAGTCGGACACGGCCAGGACTTCCAACGCTTGCTGGTAGTTCGTCCACTTTTGTTACGGCATTCTGAATATATCGGAAATTACCGGCCTGCAGTAGTGATTTCGCTGAGGAGCTACGTTTTGAAGCTGTGCCTGTCTGCTTCTGAGGGTGTGATCGCACATGTACCGTTTCGATATTTTGGAAAGTGCTAGATATGTCGCTATATTGGCCTTCCAGTAGACTGGTTAGTAATTTCCAATTTGCTTTCGCCCAGGTAGTTCATGATAGACCTGAACCTTGTCCAAAGTGTGGTGGTTCGAGAAAGTGGCATACTTGACAACCTGTTGTTATACAAAGAACACAAAAGACAATGACAAACTGCGTGTGTCGTAAATTGGAGTAGCAGATCCTATAGCTTCAAAGAAACGTTTGGGCTCAGTCTTTAGATTACAACATTTGCTAAGACAACAGAAACAGGCGCAGCAACCTGGAGGCTATCGGGTTATGGCGGGCTGCTATGTTCGGAACCGTGGACACCGCTCGTAGGAACTACGAGTCTATCCAGCTGAAGGACTGACCTCACATAGGATGTATATAAGGAGGCCCGGCCGTAAGTAAAAATCTCATACTACATCTTTCAATCAGTATTCTTTTATCATCCTTTGCCTCGATCATGACTCCAAGCGACACTCCCAGCCCAATTGATGGTGAATATTTCCATTATCTTATTCTGGTTGGCTATTTGACTAGTCTTGCCTCTCCTTTAACTGCGCTCCCAAAAGACCTTGACTGTCTCAGCCTGGACGAATTATGTTGCTCAACTTTGCAACGGCTGAAAATTAGACACGGAAATGCCACCACGCACTGTATACTGCACGCAGAGTTAAAGAACTTATACGACAGCGGCCTGGAGCTACGTAACTGTCCAGATACAGCGTTGCTTGATACGGTGGATACAGTCGAGACGAGCTTAAGCACGTTCCAAAACAACGAAGAAATGAACAAAAACAACTTTTTTTTGGACTTTAGGTTTCCGCAGGCTGTCGGCGCTTTCGTTTGTGGCTACCTTCACGGTGAATTGCTGTACACTTGCCCGACGCATTGCACGTTGGAAAACTTGCCGAATGTCCTCTACTACGCAGTGCAAGAAGCATTAGCCAGCGTGAACAAGCCAGTGAAGGTGGATACTTAACAAGGATATTGGCGACGTGAAGATTTGCCAAGAAATGGCATTTTGAAAATGGAAAAGGTGTCTGAGAGGGTTTTTTAGGGGATCATCTCCTGTTAAGAGCAACTATAAGTGGCTACGACATAGCTATCATTCAGACTTCTGACTACTGCTACGACACTATCAGCATTATTGAGTGATAAAGGTGTTAAGTACGCGTTGTATCGATTACAATCTCACCAGGTATCGCGCGCAGAGACATTTCTTGGTCCATCTGTATGCAGGCAAAACGCGGTGGCTTGGCTAGGACAGGAGCTTTCGGTTGAGGAATTTCAAATTGTACTATAACACTTTACAATGTTAACCGCAGGTGCAAAATCTTACCGTAAGACTGTGTAACAAGCCAATGTGGAAGTTCGACACATCTCCCGCCCGAATGTGACTTTGTTTGGTGGCCTAGGCACCATTGGGTTAGGTACATTCCCGGGGAGTAAACCAAGTTGTAGCCAATAATTTGGTCGCGTCTAACACGTGACCCACCTTTGTTGTGCGTCATAGCACCATGGAATTCGGGTTCGCAAAACAGCCTAGCCCTCATCATCAACGAAGCGTCATGAGTAGCAAAGGCCACCGCCACGCCCTAGGCAAAGGTGCCGAAATACTGCAGTCTACAGACGATAAAAACACCGACAACGGCTCGCAAAATGCCAGTGAAGGCGCCGACCGGCGACAAAATGTCACCTTAACCCGTCTCAGAAACTCGAAACGGAGCCGCAAGCTCGACTTTGTCACGCCTCAAGCGTGCTCAAGGTGTCGCGACAAGCGTGCAAAAGTATGTTCTCCAAGACCCACCTGAGTATATGTGGCTGAATATAATACTGCTTAAAGTGTGACGGAAAAAAGCCCTGTGGACGCTGCAACCTCCAGGGCGCCGAGTGCGTCTATAAAGCCACTTTGAGCCAATCGAAAGCGCAGCTACGTGCAGAAGTCCAGCGGTTGCGCCAACGCCAACGCGACATTGAGCAGCAGGTTCCTAAGCTCATTCAGGCAGGCCATTACGAGGAGGCCCTAGCACATCTACGCCGTGGACAGCTCACAGTGCCCGACTTTGAGTCGCCAACTTCCGCAGGACCGTCAGGCAGCAGCACTGTTGACGTGACCGTACCCGGCATCATCGAACCCGCTGTCGAACCAGTGTTGGGGAGATTGAGAGCAGATCCAGAAGTTGGTAATCCCGTTCCAGGCGCGGATCAACGACGCGACATGCAGAATGTCGCAAGAAAGAATATCGGACAGCCTGTCGCTTCAGAGTCACTGTTCGAAGACTCGACGAAGGTTGACTTGCACAAAGACCTGCGACCGACTGTTATATCTGGAACTGGTGGCGAGCATCCAGATGAGAGTGATCGGCAGTGGAGAGTGCACGCGAGTGAGCCGCCGTTGGGCGGCCTAGTGTTGGCACCACTGTCAGAGACGTGGACCTGCATAACCGACGATATTGAATTGGTCCGTCATATGCTTGCGCTTTACTTTTGCTGGGAATACCCAAATTTTGCGCCTATCAGCAAAGAGCACTTCCTCCGCGACTTTTATGACAGGCGAACACGATATTGCTCGCCAATGTTAGTCAATGCGCTGCTGGCGCTCGGCTGCCACTTCACTAAATGGGCTGTGGCCACCACCGAAAGCTCCTACGCGCTTGGTGACAATTTCTTTGAAGAAGCAAGACGACTTTCTTCCTTAGTACCTGACCACACGTTGACTAAGATACAAGCTCTTGTGATTATGTCTATACGACAGTCCCGCTATAACCGAGTTTCGGAGAGCATATATTATGCGGGACAGGCCATGCGGCTAGCCATTGAAATGGGCCTGCACATCACCGCCTCTACGGGAGATAGAAATGAACCTGATGTATCAGCAAAGACATTTTGGGGAGCTTTTACACTTAACCAGTGAGTGTGTGCAGCGTCTACTAGACACACGTGCCGGAACCTACTAATTGGCCACGTAGAACGTGGTCCTTGGTCAGCGGTATACTGCCACAGTGCTCGTGTTCATTACCGCTACCCAATAAACCAGAAATTAGAACCGACCTTGAGACGTCGCCATGGGCGCCATATGTGGATGGTGGTAAGTGATTCTACAGGCCCATATCAGACCTCCACTGATCTCTCACGCCATCACAGCTACATCAGATCCGTATCTGCAGCCCTTTATCCAACTGTCAAACGTGCGGTCTGTGTATCAATGCACCTGCGAACTCAGCGAAATAATCCGTCATACGTTGTATTTATTACACTCGCCTACGCAATCGTTAACAGCTACGAAATTGCTCCAAATCTATTACCGGTATCTAGACTGGTACGACCAACTACCAGAACCCATGCGGCTAGGCCATAACTCAACACCTGCTGTACTATTTACTCAGTGGGTTTAGTATTTACAGAGTTTCCGTGATTGTGCTGCTAACCTCGATAAGTTTATTGTACCACTTTGCAGTTCTTCTACTCTTTCGGCGCTTTATAAAAGTTCGCCCCATTGGGTCGAGGATAATCCCACGGGACGTCTGTACCCAGTCCGCAGACGCCATCCAAACCCTAGTTAGCTCCTACTCGAAGCTCTACTCCCTGCACAGAATACCAACTTTTATGCCCTACTTCACATTCGCTTCGGTGGTCATCTATCCCGCCGTCAGTACTGCATTTTCACAATTTGGTGCCAACAAAAACTCTATTGACGCACCCATAACAGACGCAGCAGCCTGTAAAGCAATAAGACTTGGTATCGCGCATCTTGCGGAAATGGCAACGTGTCACCATTTTGCTAAGCGGGGCCTGCATATCCTGCGTGGCCTTGCCCGGAAAGGAAAACTAGGTACGGATATTGACAGAGAGACAGCGCTGTCCATTGATTACAACAAATCGGTGAAGCCCCAAGAAGGCCGCTGCAGCTGTACTGCGCTGAATACTGTCATTGGATTCCCGATTTGTGATTTAAGCTGCGAGTATGGGGACACTCGAGCAGCGCTGCACAATACTGATATCTTTCCGTCTTCGATCTTCTGCGCTGAAGACATGGTTTCTCCTGAGTTGCCGCAGATGGGCTTTGCCTTAATCGAGGAATGACCCCTGTCGATTGGGCCTAAATGACGACGTACATAAGACAGCCGCCTATACTGCTAAAAGTCGACTCGTGCACGGGGATGCGGGGACCACGCCAAATTAAGTAGGGCAAAAATCGGAACTACATTTAAAATAATCAATGCTATGTTTATTAATGGTATTCGTAACTTTAGACGAGGCGGCCTATCTGCGGTCTACGGAAAAAGCATTAAAAGTGGCGTGGTGCTGTGTTTCGCATGCCTGTACCTTCTAACTTCGTTGTCCACCCATTGCCATTTCGAACGAGCTGCTGCGGGCGGAGTGCCCCCTACCACTTTGGCAGTTAACACGCTCACCGAGTGGGCTACTAGCGACAACGTGCAGGGCACTGCCGCAGAAATAGCAACGTGACATGGACACTGAACAAACCCTTCAAACTGCCTTTGCCTCAACTCCTAGTGACTTGCGTTACGCGGAATGGTTCCCAGCTCTTACGTTAGCAAGCAGATATTGCAATGTAGCTCTGATGCGGTTGCTGATTTACAATACAGGCCGGCGTAGATTAGTAGAACAGAGCGAGACCCTTTATCACCAACACACCCCATTTGTATGGGAAATCTACGGCTACACCATATAAGTCTTACAATCGACAGTAAATTAGAAGTAGAAATTAATACTGTAATAATATAAGATACTAGCGATATAGCAGCCTTTGGCAAGCACATAATGTTTGTCACCCACGCAGCCTTCTGGCGTCGGGGTGAAGGGACTCGGTAACGTCATTCAAGAGATCTGCCTTGCATTATGGAAGACACGACAGGCTCTATTGGTCTTGCATCTTTTCCTCAGCTGTCGCGCATTGACACGTTGCTGATCTCTAGAGTATATTGTGCCTTACTTCTATCTCAGATGTCTGTCATTGGCACGTCGGAGTTCGATGCGCTTAGGCCTACTTCTGCCGTCAAGCTCCCGGAATCGCTGCTATCGGTCATGGTGGCTACTGTAACTGGCTGTGACTGAACTGTAGAAAACGAACGACCAGTAGATTGCTTTCCAGTGCATTGAACAGTAGTATCATTTCCTAAGCGCACGGGCGAGCGGGTGTAATCAAGCTCGAAATGACAGGGCTGGAAGAATACCGATATGAAGTCTCGTAAGATGAACGCTACGCTCAACGTTGAACCTTCGGATAGGCGTTTTATATCTGGTAGGAATGCCTGCATCTGTATGATTGAATAAATAGCGTTGTACGGCCTGCCCCATCTGTGGTCTGGACGAGCCAGTAATTCGTCCTCGTTAGTAGCGGCCATGGTATAGGGTGCACACCATTTGCTCCCACCGAAATGCAGTATCGGGTCCACTGGCTCTCGATTAAATTCCAGAGTGTGAAAACCAAGCAGCCTGGCTCTTTTATTGAAAGTAGATATGCTGTGAATGTCGACTGGGAGGTTACATTTTTCGCCTTTCTCAACCTTGGGCTTCGTGTTTGTGAGGTGTGGAAATAAACGGAGAGCAGATAGCATGAGCTGAATATATGCCATATTGAAAGAAGGTGGACCGTAAGCGCGCTGGAATACTCCCTCATTTATCTCGACGTAAGATTCCTCGGTTGCCCAGAAGCTCTGCAGTGTCGCTGACAATGACATCTTTTTGGCCTTTGCCACCTTTCGATGTTCTTTGGGGATGATGTAAAACCATATTATCCGCGCAGCAACACAGAGATGTTGCATGTTCATATGCAGGGACCTGAGACTATGAATAAGACCATGAGCAGCCAACACGCGGTGTTCAATCTCGCCTCGAACGCGTGTGTCGGCTATGCTACTAAAAACTCGATTGTCTCTAAATGCTGAGCCAATCCAGTTGCGATCTGCGGCACTCACAGCTGGTGCTCGACCCTCAAGCGCTGAGACGCTATCCTTGTCTAAGGCTCTCAGCTCGTTGTCTGATGTAAAGCTCGACCATTGCATGTGAATATGCTCTAGGCCTGCCAGAAGTTCGTCATCAAGGCGTTGATCAAATATCTTGAGGAAGGTACTGAGCTGAAGGAATTCGATGACACCCCTCAGGTGTATTAGCTTGTCAAGAGCCTTGGCGATAAGCGGTCGCGCGGTGACGTAGAAGAATGCTTTCTGCTTTGTCACGCTCAATCTCTCATACCACCTGCGGAAGTTGACGTCGTCGCCATCATACTCTCTCAGCTTGGAGTATATTTCTCCGTCTGAATTGGTGAGTTCGTGTTGGTATTGCTCCGTTCGGAACTTCACAATGCGGTTTGTGCAAAAGCTATCCTGATCCGTGCAGTAAATCCTGATTGTCCAGCAAGATGACAGGTCAATATTTTTCGCCGCCTCAATTCGATGTCGCCCTTGTGTATAGGCAACATGTCGTTCCACACGTGGGTATTCTCCACGCACATTTTTTTCAGCCAGCTGAGAGTGGGTTAGATTGAGGTCCTTGAGAAAGCTTGCCTCGACAGAGCCATCTATGTAGCCGTCTATCCAGTGCTCTCGATCGGTATGATTAACCGACGTCCTTCTAAACAACTTTTCTAGGCGTTCTGTTTGCCTTTGGTTATAAGACCTCTCGCCAACTCCCGCAATGAAGTGCAGGTTAACAACTGGTACTTGCACAATGCCTAGATATTTTACGTAGCCTTGACCGTCCATAGCAGGCAGTGTAGTTGCAGAAGTCGTGAAAATATGCCATTGCAAGCCTGGCAAGGAAACACTCAGACATACCAAGAATATGCCCCTTTCAGCAACTCTGTTCTATCACATTCACGATTCTTATTTCTAAGATCTGAGAATGCGGATTTCCGTCTACCATCTCAGTGTTTCTTGGACTCGCAATATTGAGGTCCCTGCCACTGCGATCGATTTGAGGAAACAGCTGACCAACTCAATGGCTACTCCGCCGCCAATCGAGTACTTAGGCCTGGTACAAAGGAACGCTAGTTTATTCGCAGTATTAGAGATGCACTGCCGAATGCAGCGTCGTATTGCTGAATACCGCTTCGTATTAGTCTTCCAGTGTATCAAGGGGAGAGGCTCTCATGCACCAAGCCGCGTCACAAAGTGGCTTTGTACTTACGCCAACGAGCTCCCCCCTACTTGTACTCACAGGGCTCCCCTACTTGTACTCCAGCGCCTGATGGGGCTCCCCTACTTGTACTCCAGCGCCTGATGGGGGTGCCTCCCACCTCCTACCTGTATTCACAGGGCTCCACTACTTGTACTCCGGCGCCTAGACGGGCTGCCCTCTACCTGTACTCCAGCGCCTAATGGGGGTGCCTCCCACCTCCTACCTGTATTCACAGGGCTCCACTACTTGTACTCCAGCGCCTAGACGGACTGCCCTCTACCTACCTGTACTCCAGCGCCTAATGGGGGTGCCTCCCACCTCCTACCTGTATTCACAGGGCTCCACTACTTGTACTCCAGCGCCTGACGGGACTAGCATGCCAACTACACGTGCAATCCACGTAGCGAATGCTGAGGGATAAGGGGAAACCGAGCCGTTTGGAAGACTGCCATGAACGCTTGATAGTCTGAATAGGCGTTGGGTTGCCAAACCTGCATTACAATGGTCACATGACGATGGCACCTGCTTTATTGGATGCTTTGTGGAATCACTCCCGGGAAAATAGCCGCCCACGACTGCAATACCGGTATTGATCACCTTTTTCGCGGTCTATGCGCTGTCAATAACCCTGAGGCTGCCAACCAATAATCGTCAGAGTCAGCATCAACCCGTTTTTGAACTCCGCACGCCACCACCTTTGTATAATCAATGTGCTGATAACCACTTTCGCCGTGATGTATAAGCTTGATAGCTTGAATAACATTCCTAGCAAAACCGGGCTGAACTGGGTTTTGTCTACGGAGGGTTGCTTCGTGATGAACATGAATGGTATCTACACGCGAACTTACGTATAGTGCCCGTTATTCAATGGAGGTTTAACATCATATACGGAGACAGCCTAGATATTAGGGTTGCCTTGATCGTCCGTATGGACGAGTCGCGACAGCCACCAACATGTGTTTATTGCAAAGTTCGCCAAAGAGGCTTTGTACATGACTGTACTTTGCCAATCCGAGCAGCTTTGTTAAGAGCCCACAATGGAGCGTTTTGGTTGTAGGGAAGGTAAGCACACAAGTTGCCTACGCTAACGCGTGCTCTACCTACATGGTGCATCGGGCCCACGCCCACCGTACAGCGACAGACTGCTAAGTAGCGAAGCACAAGTGGAACCGTGGCTCAAACGCCATTTACATTCGGGATCAGCGAAGACGCGAAGGCATCTGTATAAGAACAAATAGATGTTCTTGAAGAAGTCTAATAGTTCTGGTCTAGGTTAATTTACAAGCTCAAAGTAATTTCTAGTCTGCGTCATGCTGCGCCACTGAGCCTTACGTAAGGGTTGCCTTGTTGCGCTCCTTGAGCAGCTAAAGTTAGTTGTCGGGTCTCAGCGGCTGTGGAGGGCGGCGAGGCCCTCCAGCTTTGATCGTCACCATGCCTCTCATTGTCTGCCAGTGTAATAAACTTCCTTGGCTTGTGTGTTTCCTTGGCTTGTGTGTTTCCTTTACGGGCACTTCTTTCTCCCAAGCGGCATCGTCTTGCGACTGATAACAAAATAACTCCCGTTTCCTTCCATGTAAACCGACAGTCGGATACTGAAGTCTTGCCGCATTTTGTGGGCGACCTTCAAAATGCCCGTCTGCCTCTGCTTCCAGCCCTTTTCAGGTCGGGGTCTTCATCGTATCTACCGGGTATATAATGCCTGGAACTGAAAAGGAACAATGCAACCTCAGGGACTAATACCAGTTCTGAAAAGTGAAACCTATGTTATTCGTGGCGCTCTTTGGGGCGTGTGTCAGCAGTGCTCGACATTGGTAAATTTAGCGCTGGAGCTGCAAGGCCTCAGCAGGCTAACCTCAGCAAACTCGTAGCAGGCACGTGATGTTGATTCATTTTTTCTAGCTCTCGGAACTTTAAAACCGACCTAGCTAGACTGAAGAGTGGCCTCTGCGCCGACATGGCCACATACCGTATATTAGCCGACCAAACCGTTCACTGACCGGTTTCTAGAATCTTCACGCTTAGATTTGGACGCTGGAAAGGGCCCAACATGTAATTAGGACGCATAAATACGTAGAGTATTGGCTGGTCAAGAGCCCGATCCTCAGCACGAACCCTACAAACACCATTATGCCAGCATCTCAGAGTAGCCTCGTGCAAGCCTTGGTGAGGCAAGATGCCAAGCAGTTCTTTTTAGACAACTGTGGCGAAATATACGACGCATGGATCTCATTGTTGGAAAGAACGACACTCCCAGCTGATGCTACAAGTTCTGACCAAAGAATATTGGACGTACTCGTGACTCTGGACGCTGCATGTAGAGAGCCTGACCATCCACGCAGCTTTAGACTTGCTTTAATCCAACTAGCTCGGGTACTCAACAGTCTCAAAGAGAAAGTGAAAAAAGACCGGCGCCGTGGAGTCATCGCTGGAAAACGCAACAAAGTGGATGCCTCGGTCATCGTTGACATTTATTGCAAAGCCACAGGGAAACAGAGAGCAGAGGCGTATCCTCTTTTCAAAGCAGCCAAACGATGTTCCGCCTTGGGGAGGGACTCACTATTAGTACTCACTTTTACTGACCGGGATGCAAAGATTATGTAAGTCTACGAGCCTATTATGTGATAACCTTTATTCTAATTCCTGTGAAGAAAAAGTACCTCCATCCCATTTTCGAAGCTTGAGGCAATCGCCGAGGAAATCACACGGATGTATCCTCCAGAATTGATATGGGCGTTGGACTACTTGTCGCATGATGGAGCGAAGAGGGCTGGATCTGAGGCACGGCTTGTGATTGTGAATAGGATCCTTGAGCAGGCAGAGCACAGCAAGCCTAAAATGCTTTTGGAGAGCCCACGCCCATCCACCGCGACCTACCGGGGAGGGAGCATTTCGCAACAGCGCGGTGAGCATAACAACCATTTATCCATCGAAGGCTTGACTCATGAGCAACCTATTGCTCTCGATGAGATTAGTGTACCCGAAGACACTGCCGTGACAGAAGACTGTGCGACGCGTCCGATAGCGACGGGTTTTGGCTTCCACGCAAGCAAGAACAACCTCAAGTTGCCGTATTCCCTTGCCTCTTACAGAACCAACGCCACTGGATGGGCTGACCCCAACGCTTCTTGCGGCTTTTGCGAGCCAACTGTGTCGGCCGTCAAAGTTCAGTCTAAGCGCAAGCTTTTCCCTACTGTGTGCTCCTGTAATAACAAAAGGGCAAGCTATAAGAAGTTAGAAGCTATAGCCGACTTCATTGGCAACGATAAAAGCCATGTTGAGCTTGTGCCGCAAGCGCAGCTCGTTGCCCATGCTAGAGTCTGGGCCTTAGCTCAGCAACACGATATTCTGCCACTGATGGAGTTAGCTTGTCAAAACATGGTGCGCGATCTGGCCTGCTGGACTCTCTCCATGCATACATTTATCCCGATTCTCGAAAACCTTATTCAGCAGATATATGACAATCGTGTAACTGAGGGGCAAAAGGTACGGCAGATAGTGTCACAGTTTGTGGCTTGTGTTGCTGAAGATGTATCCGCTCTTTCAGGCTGGGATAAGCTGTTGGCACGATTCCCAGCATTTGCCAGCGACTATGCTCGTGAGGTTACACGCCGATTCGCCTGAGAAAAGTTTTGCTACAAGATATGCATCGTCTCACCTGACATCGACTTTGAACAAGCGTCACGGGTAACCTTTACCCATCGTCGACGTGTGAATGCCGCGAGTGAAGAAGTATAGAATGAGGGGGTGCCAGGAATGGGGTGGTGGAAGTGTTGACCTTGGCCTCGATATGAAACGGCATCCACTTTGCCAGAGCCTACTATATCGCTAGTATCTTGTATCTTTATTAGCTCGTGCTTTTAATTTAGTGTCGTTTGCAAACTCATAAGGTGTACGCTGTAGAGTTCCCATTATAATGCTGAGCGTTGTTGCGATAAGGGGGTTCGCTGTATTCTACCAACCTACGTCGGACGCCTCATTTGTATTGCCGGCTCACAAAAACTACCTTACGATATTTCAGGGGCATAAGCAAGCACCTCGCGTTACTAAAACATGCGATACTGGGGACCGAAGATGTCAGTCAAGCGTTGTGGAAGGCTAAAGAGCTGACATGTATACCGCGGTACCGGGATCGGGAAGCGCGCCATCAATGACGATAATCTTCGCGCTTGGTCCTAGGGCGGATATGAGCGCCTTTAAACCTATGTTGAGTAGTTGTCCGCAAATCCAAATCGTAGCGGGTACTGTACTGCCTGATACCTGTTAACCTGACACCTCGGTGCAACCTACAGTTACAGGGCTGTCCCACCGATTAGAGTTGTCCTCTCACCTACACAGGTACACCTGACTACTAAAAGAAGGTTAGCGACGTACAATGCGAACTACCTCGCCCCTTAATTTAACTATTATTAGCCAGAGTGCTATTTAAAGGGTGCCTTGGTACAATTGTAGCCTATCATACGAAACCCCTGTAGTCGCGCGCTAAATTGGGCAATCTCAGCAACCCCAGAAGCGCGCGCCTAAAGCACCATGTATACCGACTAGCCCCGAAATCAAAGATCTTAGATTTCACTATTCAGAAAAGTAGTATATAGTCAACGAGGTTGCAGTCTTCGTTTTCAGCTTAAAGCACGCCCACTAGTGACAATGAAGACCCCACCTGAAAAGCGCTGGAAGCAGAGGAAAAGCGGCCTTTGGCAAAAGGTTCATAAAATGCAAAAAGACTTTAATATTCGATTATCAATCTATATGGAGAGAAATGGGGAACTGTTTTGCTACCAATCACATGACGACGCCGCTTGGGAGAAAGAAGTGCCCGTAAAGGAAGTCGTTAAGCCAAAGAACTTCATAACGCTGGCGGAGGATGAGAAACAAGGCCTTGATAGCCCCACGCCTTCAGCCTCCTCCACACCAGCTTTGGAGAGTCCTCAGCCGGGTCCTGTTGTTCCGACAAAAAAGCCCAGCAGCCCTTTCCGCAAGGTACAGAGACGCGGCAAGCAGACCAGAAGCTACTTTGAACTGTAAATTAGGCTAGATCAGAACTGTTAGACTCTCTTCAAGCAGACGTATTTGCTCCTTTAACAAGGCCTTTGCACTACTCTGTTGCTCTCCAACATGAATGGCGTTTGCAGGGCCGGAATATATAGTACATGTACCACAAGTGTCCGAGCTGTCGACTTTTATGTGCACATGCTCTGATGGCGATGATATGGCAATATATAATTCGCGCCTAAAAGGCTTGCCTCTGAGGATGTCCTCCCAAGTTTGCTCATCAATTAGTATGGACTTCTGTAAAGAAGGACCACCTTCCACATAGAGATGAGTTTTTTGTCTTCGAAACTTTGTAGCAATATCTTTAAAATGTTCGCTCGCTTTAAGACGGCATAGGATAGTTATGCCCAGATAAATTCGCGATGTAGTGTAGAACGCTGAAAATGCATGAGATTCGACATAGAACAACGATGCCAATAGCCATCTAGCAGCCGATACTGCACTCTTCGGATGTGGGCTGTTGCTTTGGGCTATAACATCAATTCTTTCGCTGAAACGTAGCCGTTGTAGTGTATTCTGCGAGGATCTAGCTCGGTTGCTAGTGCCACGCATGGTCTGGAGCAACGTCGCGGGTACTCTGATCCTAGTATTGCACAGGGAGCGCGCATACTGCGGAGGAGGTTCGATGATATGGATTGTAGATCTTTTTAGACAGCTCCTTGGGAATATAAGTGTTTTACCAAATATGAACTCGGTCTTACTCAAATTGATGCGGTCTAGCTTCGGCAGGTGATGGATGCAGTCTTCAATGGTTGCCTGCTGACAGAACAGCATAATGGCAAAGAAAGCCCCTATGCCGTCGCAAGCAACAAGGTCAAAGTAATCGTCAAGCCTCCCGCACAGATTGAACCTAAGCTGTTTTAGAAATTTCGCGACGTCCTTGGCGTCGTTTAAATTTCCTGTAAGCGACAAGATCCGAAGCCCTGCGCCAGGCGGCCGAGTCAACTTATTGAAGCTTATCCTCTGCTGACAATAAGGGCATTGCTCTAGCGCATAATGATTTAACTCCGTGCCTGAAGGCATCCCATAGATTCGAATACACGAATCGCACAGCTCATGCCCACAAGGCATTACAGATGAAAGGCTATGCGACAGGCAAGATAAGCAAGCCTCGCCTGACAGGTACTGCAAGCCAGTATTGCCAACGGCCATGCGAACTGGTAAGGTACTTAAGCTATTCAGTTCCACAAACTTCTTTTTAATATCGATTCGTATTCTTCTATGCGTTGCCTCTACGAGGACTTCGGAGTAGTTCTCATCAAACCACTCGGAACTGGAGCCGTTGTTCGCGGTGGACGACAACTTTGCTCTGCGGGCAAAATTAGGACCACACAGGCGTGTGTGTAGCAGTAAAGCATGAGATACTATGAATATAACGTCTTCATACAAGGATGGCTGTTGTAATGCCATGTGAGCAAGCCGTTGGGCCTCTAGAGTCAAGAGGTTGCATGGCTGCCTCAACAGGCAAGCCTTCTCAAAACATAAACTTCTGGTACTATCCGCTGCAAACTGTTTGCAAAGCGAAGAAAGAAGCATCTCTAGATTCTCATTGGAAAAATTCATGGAGCCATCACTCTCGCGAACGTGATCTGACCACTCGCGAACATTGGATGCCAACGCTCCTGCCGGCGGACGCACAACCACGCCGCTAAAGCAGGATCGAAATCTGGACTTAGCCATTTTAAATGACATCTCGCGACAGGCATTGTGGTTTTGTAATAGTTCTGTTAATATCTCTTCTTCAATGCCCCCCGACGCTGATGGATCCAGTCTTGAGCTCACGATAAGGACGATCGGCCGAAAATGAAAGCATGCGTTTGCACTTGCCAGATGTGTCCATAGCGCAAGCCGGGCCGTAATTCGTGACAAGCAGCTATGCTCATCCTCAATAAAGACGACGGCTGCACAAATAGGTAGCAATGCGTTGGTATAAAAATGTTCTGCAACCTCGTTATACGCTGTGCCTCTGGCGGTACTAATTTCGTATTGAGTTGAATTTGCTCCTAGAGGACCAGCCTTTGCCGGAGGTACGTCGCGGTACTGATGCAGACGGCAATCAAAAAGCACGGCGGAAGGGTAATGGAAGTTCCAAATCTGCCGTTCAAGCTCAGAGAGCTGACTCTTATCGCCCCGAAGGAGCATTATTGTCTCTCTTTTCCGCCGGGAAGTTTCAGTATTGTCGTAGGGCCGATGTTGCTCAACCAACAACGGAGTGCGGAAGTCGCAGCCACCCCTGTAGAGACTTAACCACAGAGCCATCTTACCGAGTCGAAAATTGTTACGTATCGTGGTTAGATGTGTGCGCCGTTTTATTCTCGCTGCTAAACTTACACGGGGTTAGAATCGTAGATATAAGCTTTCAGCAGGCGCACCGTTAGATGCTCGCGCCTCGATACTGGCCGCACCCCCCCCCCCCCCCCCCCCCCCCCAAAACAAGGGCGCACCAATCTAGGTGCGGCTCGCGTTGGCCGGTGCACTTACGGTGAGAGACATACTCACTGTCAGTGTATGGTCATTGTAGAAAGCGCTCTGAAGCATGCGGAAGGGACTAAATTGCTTTAATGCGATACTGAGAAAACTTCCACATAACTACTTCACCCGTGGCTCTCTTATGTCGGTTGACTTTACGCCGCTAGACAAGACATTTTTTACACTTCACAGGAAATAGGCTGCTATTATATTGCCGCATCTAATCGAGAATCATGTTTCTCTACACGTTACTCTCATGTGAAACCAATAACAGTACGAATAGGTGACATAATTCGCCGTTGTATTGTACGTATCTGCCTCTTAAATCTGTAGCGTGGCTTATTTCCTCCACAGATCCCTTGGGTAGGCAGAGACATCATTCGCTGCTTTTGGCAGTAGAGGCTCCGTAGCCGAGTCAGGTGGCTGTGACGTACCTGCTCGCGGCACCTTTGGGATCTTGCGCCGCGGCATAATATTGATACTACCAACATCGAAAGGAATAATGCATAGCAACTTGTCCATTTTGCCCGACGGTTCAAGTGGGTTTGCGCCTTTACAAACTCAGTCAATTTTTCTTTTTGTTTGTGAGCGACCAGCTGCTTTTAACTCTACATCTAAAACCTTGGCTAGGAATTAAGAACTGCGCTTTAGCCTAGGCTTACAATCCAGCTTCTCGCCAGTACGCGTTTCCATCGCCTCGTCTGCTCAGATCATTAATGGAACGAGTTGGGCGCTTGTACAATCTCATAAGCAGGCGGCATGTAGTGAGCACTTCAGAAAGCCAAAGACTAAATACTGAGTCTAAAATATAGTATCCGTCAATTGAACAACAAACAGCTAACATATCAATGACTGTCAACTACTTCGGAATGTATTAATAAGAAGCGGGCGTTTTTCTAACTGGGATTGGATAGTGGTGTTCCTGTGGCTGTCAGTGATTTGCTGAAGGAAGTACAGGCCGTAGCATACCAGCTGCTCGAGCGTGGGAGGAAATACTGAGTCCTCCCTGGACATATACACGTAGTAGAATTGTTTGCGTCGAATAACAATGTAAATGTCAGCGTTATATCGCTCACAGATATTGTTACACTTTTTCATAAGATTATTGATTGCTCGCCGAAAGAAATCATTCGCTCTATTCCTCCTCCTCTCTGCGGGCGCCAACATCGCTGGGTTTGATGACATAATGGGCACCATCGGGAATATTACACATTCTCCGAACGTCTGCAGAGGTGCTGACCTCTACTATATGCCCGGGATTCATGTGCCACGTCTGAGATCTGGAGGACGAGATCTGAGTGGGAAGCCCCGAGTCTTCGGAGCCCCACTCACATTGTATTTATATACTAGCGGTACAAGGGCACTTATTGTGCTAACTGGTAAGTTGTACCGCCGCAGTTCGAACTGTTCAGGGGAAGCCCTGTAAACCCCCAAAATGGCCAAAGGATATGACCAAATGCTGCGAGAGATGGATCAAAGCATCTCCATATACTATTTTGCATTGTCTGGGTTCTTTTCGTGGCTGTTGCTCGCCGGTTTCCTTATATCTCCAGCAACATTCACGTCGGCGAACTATTTTGAAGCTTTAGATAGTTCAGGTAGCGTGGGCAACTATGTGGCTACAGCTGTCCGCAACGTTCCAGCGTTATATATTGCCGCATTTGCGTGCAGCATTGCGATGATTGGTATATTATGCCTGTGGTGGAAATGGCGGTATAATTATTTGTGGGTAAATCGCTGTCTAGTAATGTACGCCGCCCCTCCGCTGTTAGTCGTGTCTGCTTACCATTATAGCCCGATGCTGCTTCATTCAACAATGGGCTTCTTGTCCACGCTCACAAATGTTTACGGCGTCCAGAGTGGACAGTGGTCATTAATTGCGAAGATAACTATATCTGTTATCTCTTTATGCCTAGTAAGCTCCTTGTTTGCTTACTTTTTATATGCTCACATCCTGCTGCCGAAACTGCGAAATCCGATCGCGGGGGCGGGACTTGCATGATTCTTGGCTATTTGGATGCTGGAATGAGCGTCTTTTTAAGGTAGCTAAATTTTGCACGGCCATAACTTCGTTGCGTCGTACTATATTTGTAAGCAGTATATCACGCCTCCAAGCTCTGTGGGGCATGCTAGAACACATAGCGTTAAACCAAGACGGAAGCCTTATGTTCAGCCACCAGTGGTACCTGCAAAACGGTGAAAGATAAATCCTCTGCTAGTTAAGTGTTTTATCCTCGCAGCGGTAACCCGCCCTACAGGGGATTTTGTGACAGATTAACATAGCGGGCTAACTATTCCAGAGACCATTTAATATCGAAGGGTTTTCCTGGATGCGTCTAGACTGGCCCTTTCACTGATCTAATCCACCTCACTAATACCGCCAAAAAGGCTTATAAGTCACCATTTCTCTGTGTACCAATCGCGCAAAACACTACGGAGACACTAAATAGAAAAGCTCAACACGTAAGATCTACTCATTTTTCCTCCCAGAAACGCTAAGAGCTTCGTCCTGATGCCAAGGCGCACGTGGTGTGGTAGGCGTGGTAGGCGGGTTAGGCGGGTTTCCATCATCCTTCGTTGCCGCCGAAAGCCTGTCGAGGCTGGACAAGACTATTTTATAGTCCCTTTCAAGACTATATACATCAACTTCGATGTCCTGCAATGCCACCTGGACATGACACAAGTCGCCGTGCAACGTCTTTAAAACTGCTCTAACCTCCTTCACATGCTGCTTACAACTCTCCAATTCGGCATTATAATCGATGTTTGTCATTGTGTTGTATAAGTAGAAGTGGAATTGAGTTATGGTTAAAATTTGCCTGGGACAGGTTGGGAAAGCGCTTTTATAGAGCGCTAGTTAACCCACACCTCACCGCAAGTGAAGTGTATTAGCTCTAAATATAGATTTCAGAAAATGCGCTGCCAACAATAACGAGCTGTTGCGCAGCCCCGCTCAGCTTGGCTCGTCCATGCTGGGGCTGTATGGCTCGGAGTAACCAGATAGCCTTTCCAGCTCTAGTGGTGGGCCGATCCAGACCCCTGGTGCAGGCCCTAGTGGTGACACCTTTAGGAATCCCGGGCTCTCCGCTGCATACACTGGGCTCGGGTCGTTCTTTGTCATTGCGTACATCTCATGACCAATTTGCAACTTGACATGAAAATTTTCGCAAGTTGGCAGCCAAATTGTGTGTCGGATCTGCTGGAAGACAGCAGCAGGCCCCAGGTGATCCGAAACGTTGAACACCATCTCCCACTGTAGGTTGCAAACATCGCTTGCACGCGGAATGAGGAGTATCTCCCCCGATGACGCTGTCCACTTCTGAATCATACCGTCTTCATCTGTCCTTCCATCGAAGCGATACCCAGGCCGGTCAACGCATTGAAGGATGACAGAAACACCCTCAATGGCTTCGTTCTGATAGGTAAGGATCTCACAAGAGATAGACATTGTTGCCCTGTGGACGCCGGGTTCGTAGTTGCCTTGACAAGAAACTTTAATTTTAAAAAGACGAGGTGAGCGCATCTCGCTTTTCAACCCGTGAACTGTCCAGTAGTGTGGCGCTCCAAACCAACCGTTGTGTGGGAATAAAGTTTGTTGATGCATGCTGGATTAATTACCCTAGTTAACTACTCTCCTTGTTAATTGGTCTTATTGCTAAATGATTGGTCAATGGGTGAGTCTTTTTTCGCTCCAGTCGTGCTCCATTGTCTAGCGAATGGTGCTGCTCAGCAAACCAACACCACTTGCAATCGCACTTAGCCATCAGGCTGCTCAGTGGAACGGCGAAAAAGACTAAAGGCGGCCACCTGCGAGCAGGCTGAATGCAAGGCTCAGAAGACTACTTTCGTTGCGGGTCGCTGCATTCTCGGCTCGTCCATGGCCATCTTTTCCTAATTCTGGTCAGTCATCTTTGCCTAGTTCAGTCGCGCTAACCACCGTTCCAAATTCTCGGATCGGACCGAGGTGACAGACCCTTGCCTGTTCGCGTCTCTTCTGCTCCGGCTTGCTGTGATGGGTGCACTGATCCTGCACGAGGCAAACTGGTCCCGATTTCTTAGCACATGATTGGCCGCCTCAGCTTCGTGGCCCTGTCGTTTTTAGCGCAACAGCCAAAAAGCGGCACCCGTCGCTGACGGCCTAGAACTTAACACAAAGTGCGGCAAACGTGCACTTGATAAGTATGTAGCGACTCTGATTAGATAGAGACGATGTATACGGAAATGAAAGACTCACGGAGCAATAAGTGTAACCTCTTAGTGACGAGCATTCACTCTAGGCTCGATGGAAGACCAGAGCGGCTGTACAATTCCGCTAGGCTATCGAGCCGGCCCTGTCTGCAGCCTCTGGTAGTGGTTTTCAACTGAATGGCGAGACCCCAATTTCTTCAACCCCCACGCCGTTCTCCCTTTTCTCCAGCCTCCAGGAACCAACCGGTCCTTCCACAGGTTTTAGTTGGTTTAGCGGGGTGTGTTACCTCACTTGTTGACAAAGAATGGCTGATACAGTGTGCCTTTGTTTTTTTGCGCCCCTTGTAACATCCTTCGAACGACTTGTCATTTTGACGGCGACGTTTTCTGCTATAGGTTTAGTTCGTTTGTAGAGTGTTCACCCCACCGGGGAGTTACGTTTGACATGTTTCCCGCCCGCTAACAAAAGTCTCAACTTCGTAACAGTGGAGGCCACTTCTGTTGAGGTGTGTGCGAACAGGCAGATTGGACAAGAGAAAGCGCCAAGATTGCAGTACAGCCGCCCGGCTCAAGGCAGGTTCCGTGGTATCCGCCGAGTCAGTTTTGTGGGCGCAACACATATGCTCGCAGTTGAGCCAGGCAGACTCTGGCGGTCATAAGCCTGAATAGGCACAGTAACTCCTCTGTTCCACAGCACTCATGAGCCAACGCCTCTGTGATACACGCTCTAAACAGACCAATCAGCTGCTGTACTTTCAAGCCATGCAAAGTGATTATGCAAGTTCCTTATTCGTCACCTCACACATGACAGTGACAGGCTGCGCCCCACAGGGAGGGCGACTGGAGAACATATAGTATGTTGGGGATAAGCAGGTGACGCCAGCAGATGGCGAGCTACAGGCGCGCTAGACGTAAAGCACCATTCTTTAGTGTGAGTATATCGAAGACTCTCATGTACTCGTGCGCGGAAGCATTGCCTGGAACCGACTATGTGGTTGGTTTGGTCATGGCTGGTAGCGAATGTAACAATTGTAATGGTGGCAATTCCTCTACTCGCCGTCCTTGCAGTCGATCGACATTACTCCACTTTCAAACAAGCCTGGTGGTACAAGCTCAATTATCCTCGTGCCTATCAACCAATTAGGGTCGCTATACGCAGCCAGGATGCAGAGATTTGCGTTCGATTTACTGCGATGCTATTGTGAAGTCGACCCGTAGTAATAGTGGTTAACCTTTGACAAGCGTGAATAGCAATACAGAGCGCCAGTGCATTGGCAAGAGGCGCCGGTAGCCTTTACAGACGTTCGTACTAATTAATGAGCAGATTTGGGAGGACATACTTGAGGGCAAGCCTTTTACACGCCGAGTATATATTCTTTTATCATTACCATCAGGATATCTTCGCATAACTCTTGATGATTCGGACTCATGTAACAGTTCTAGTCTAGGTTATTTTACAAGCTCGAATTAATTTCTAGCCTGCGTCTTGCTGTATCTCTGGGCCTTGGCGTAAAGGGTTGCCTAGTTCCGCTCGTTGAGCAGCTAAAGCTAGCCGTCGGCTCTCAGCGGCTGGGGTAGATGACGTCGTGGTGTGATCATCACACATGTTCTCTCGTTCTCTGCTAGCGTAATAGAATTCTTTAGCATATGCGCTTCCTTTACAGTGTACTACCTTTTCCCAGTCGGCTTCTTCGTGCGACTGATAACAATGCTACCTGTGACATTGTCGTCTTACAGCGTCCACCAGCTATTACCCCAACTAGATCCTAGAATTTGGTGCTGAAGTCTGCGATCTGAGAAGCTAGATGTGTCTACACAATGAAGCAGCTTACGGCAAGGATAAATATCATAATTCCCCTTTTAAAAATCCCACAGCAACTACCAGTTCCACACAGTAAACGTTCCCGGGCAAATGCGTAAAAAGTTTAAACGGGAACCTAGTTCGGCCTCTTCACGCCAAGTATGTGACGCGCTGGCCACTGGCTCAACGACGACAGCGGAAAGGATGCAAACCGGCACGACGTCTTTCAATTCGCAAACCCCTACCCGCCTTGAATCGTTCCAATGCTTCGAACAAACTTTGCGTCGTCTCCGCTGGAAGCTAATCGACCTAGACTATTCATATCAACGCACTTTAACACCGTCAGAACCCGGGTTTACCGTTCAGGATGCAGCTCGTAATTTCAAGCTTGATTTCCATGAGTTATACGGGTTGATTCATCAGGCTATTGTCAATTTGCTACATATTTTTAGGATCTCTGTGGATCATGTGGCTCCGAAACGAAACGAAGTCGGCACGGTGTTTAGTACCTGGTCGTATCCCGCATATCATCAAAACGTCTTAAAGGCGCTTGATGAAAATAGGTCACTACATGCGATACTGGGAACCGGAGATGTCAGTCAAGCGTTGTGGAAGGCTGAAGAGCTCGGAAAGAAGTGGAAAGACCCGGATGCAGTGGAGACATCGCTAAAGTCGTCTGGATTGGCCTGGATTCTAACTGAGATCATGGGCGGATTGGAGGCAGCGCACGTTATCGCTAAGAGGGAAGTTGGTACCGCCTTAGGAAAACAACGTCAGGCAAAAGTGCCGTCGTACACAGCGGACGAGATGGATTGGGAAGTAACAAGATAATAATGCGCTCGACGCCTTTCAGCCTACGCGTCAGGGTCAATCTCCAGTGAGAAACCGAGACGTGCGGTATGGGACACGAATCCCTTGTCCGATTCCGTAAATATGTGGTATGTTATGCATGACGGATCAATTGAGCCGCACCACTTTTGCAGTTAGGTCTTCACACGAATCATACCATCAACAAGTACCGCCTGAGCAACCTTGAATTCCCACATCGCCTGAAGCGACAGGTTATTAACGCACTAAGAAGGAAGATATTGCTTACTTTTCGTTGCGGCTTGGACATATGTTAATAGTAGCTTACACCCCATGGTAGATGTATTCTGACACGGAGAATCTAACAGTACGATACAATTTTTGGCAGCGCCTGTAAATACCACTCACATCTACGGGCAATCCACGGAATTAATACATCTCACATGGTGTCTCGGTTAAGTCTGTATCGGGGTGGTTGTGACCTGTGGCTGTCACTCTATTACGTACGAATGTTCGCCTCATCAGGACACTGGTGCACATTCCTGTTGAAACCACCAATGATCCCCACCTGCAGACTACTCTACCTAGCTAGCATTTTGCGCAGCGGGTCGTAAGCCTTGGCCTTAGCTTTCTTTAGCTCCTTCGTCGCGCCTTCTGTGGATATGTTTGTTTCTGCAAGTTTGAGAAGCTTATTCTCTTGTTGAACTAACTTGCTTAGTATCTCCAGCGAGACCTGAAGTGTACCTTCGGCATTGTCAAGTATTGCTTCGTACCCCAACTGCTGTAGTCGCCGTCTTCGGGTAACCTGGATGGCCTTCTTGTGCTCCCGATCTAATTTCTCAACCGCAAGTCTATCCTCAGTCTCTATTGAAGTAAAGCGAGGCATTCGATTCCCATCTCTCGACAGTCTTACGACATTTAGAGGCATTTTAATACAAGGAATCATGTTCTGCGAAAAGATTTGAAATCGCACGAGAGTCCAGTTGCTACTGTCCGAAAGAGTTCTCACTTCCGTTCAAGTATTCCAGGTATGGGGCTAACAAATATTCTTCGCGGAGGTGTAGGGCTCAAAACTAAAAGCCGAGAGTTAGAGCCCCAGGGTGGGGCTGTGATAAATAAATCTCTATCTGAGATCTTAGCTCTCAGATAGTAAATAACCGGGAGCTAATCAAATTGCCACCGACATCACACTGCTAAAAATATAGTTGACCCACCAGAGTGCGGCAGGCGCTTCGGCAACACATCCTAGGGCCCAAATTCGACCGGTCCACCGTCATCGCGATACACAAATGGGCCATGTAAAGTCAAGATGCTTATCGTGGCTATGTTATGGAAACTACTATACACCGCTCCTCAGTAGCGGAGGACTTCCCAAGCGTAGGCGAGAGCGTGTACGACAAGTCCTACAGTGACATGTGTCTACAGAGTCGTGTGTCTACATAAACTGGTGTCTACAAAGACTTGTGCCTACAGTGACGTGTGTCTATAGTGACGTGTGTTTATAGAGACTTCTGTCTATAGACTCGTGTGTCTACAAAGACTTATGCCTATAGTGACGTGCGTCTATAGTGGCGTGCGTCTACAGTGACGTGTGTCTACAGAGGCTTATGTCTACAGAGTCGTGTGTCTACATAAACTTGTGTCTACAAAGACTTATGCCTACAGTGACGTGTATCTATAGTGACGTGTGTCTACGGAGGCTTATGTCTACAGTGACGTGTGTCTATAGACTCGTGTGTCTACAAAGACTTGTGCCCATAGTGACGTGCGTCTACAGTGACGTGTGTCTACAGAGGCTTATGTCTACAGAGTCGTGTGTCTACTACACGTGTGTTTATAGAGACTTGTGTCTACAGAGACTTCTGTCTATAGACTCGTGTGTCTGCAGAGACAGCGGGGCAAGCGAGACCAGTATCTTAGTTTTAAGTCGTAGTCTAAATCTTAAATCTCTTTTACTAGGATCCGTGCACAAGACCGCTTCTAATTGGTAGGGTTGGCGCCTAGTGCTTAAACCAAACAATCAACATATGCAATTTCGGCCCACCTTGTCAGCAATTGCACGGTTTTACAACTTCGCTTGAAAATATTACTCCTACATCTTCAGCGTTAGCCATGGTGCTCCTCATTGGGACCGCTCAGGTTCAACTGCAGTATCTCAATTTTTCACATTCGCGTGACAAAATACCCGCTGCCGTTGAACAGCTGGCGGCGTTGTTCCAGGAAAATTGCGATCCAGCCGCCGTACAGAATCAAATCCCGGTATATGTTCGGCCGAGAGAGCTCCAGCAGATCGTTGAGCAATCAAACTTAGACATAGGGGATGTGCAGAGAGGCCTGCCTCCATATCCACGATTAAACCCAGCCTCGAAGATACAGGCTTTTCACGGTAGACAGCGTTACGAAGCGGCGCTGCAATGCTTTGGGCCGCAGACTTGGTGGGTTATTAGACTCTACTGTGTCGCTGACAGCGGTGTTCCGGAGAGTTTACTCCACGACGAAATAAACGAATTCTCACAGCAGACGCCGTATTCAGACGGGGAGGTATTTCGTCAAGTATACTTTCATCAGCAAGCAGGAGATTGGAAGCGAGCAAATGCGTGGCATATACGCCTTAGCAAAAACAAGCAAAATCGTCTCAGGAAGCTGCTTGAGACCGGACCCATATGTGAGAGAATGTATCGGTTGACCTGTTATTCAGGTCTCTGCGACGGCCTGGAACTCGGAAACATACACAATCTTCTCGCTGAGCACTGTGTCGAAGAAATTTGTAACTATCTGGGTCACATTAGAGACACCTGGGATAAAATCACACTCCAAAACCCCGACGTGCAACAAGCGACAGATATGGCAACAGTGCAGGCTCTGGAGTGCTTAGCTCCGTCAAGTGGCCACATCGACCGAGAAAGCGTCGCGACCTTGATGGATTCGGGAATCATCTTTAGCCAAATTTCCAACCCCGATCTTCGTCAGGAAATCAAACAGCAACTGTTGAATATAGGAGTTGTCATACCAAGCATCAGGACCTTCCACCAAAATATGACGTATTTTAAAATCGGTTTGCGCATACTTCGGAAACATCTGTTGGGTCGTACTCGTTTGGGCGCAGGCGAGACTGTGGCTCGGTTAATGCGAAGCATATGGCGCCCAGGTGCAAGCCTAATTGAATACGCAGAAGATCAATTTTACCAGGCGTCCTCTTACCCAAATTTCGACATGGCATATCACATAATTTTCGTATCGGCTATAAGAAATTTTCCCCGGCTTTCTACGCACAGACCAAATACAGAGCGCGGTCAGGAGAGAATAGGCGGTGATATTGATGAACAATGCCTTCGGAGGTTCTTGCGATACGCGCGGGCTCTAGGCTTTACTTCCCGCGCAATAGAATGTGGGCTGCGCCAACTCCCTCCAAGCACAATGCCGACGAGTCCCAGCCCGGACTTTGCATGTAATACTCCAGAACCCAACGTAAAAAGGAGAAGTGGCTGCCCTTACACAAGTTCTTATAACGTTATATCGCGGCACCTTTTCTTACCCGAAATGCTTAGGGAAACTGATCCGGGCCTGTACCCGAGTATAATTTTCATACAGACAGATTTTATGCGCTCCTTTTTCCGTGGGTTTCCGCATCACCTCAGTGTCATATCCAGAGATCCGAACGCTGAAGCCGTGCCATCAGGATGCAGCACGCCGGTTACGGGCAACCCACCAGTAGGTTCATCTTCACCGCCAAATACTCCTCCAGTGATTCCCTACACTTCACAGAGAAGCACGAGTTTAGTTCTAGAAACACCGCCTTATTCGAACGATGTCCAGTTGGCCTCCCCTGTCTTGTCTGCTGCCATGTCCGCCCGAGATCGTAGGCTGCATAGCCAGGAGTCTGGAAGCTTGCGATCCACACTGTGGCCAGCACTTGGTGCAAGACAAGAGGACGGGGGCAATTCGCCGTCCATGTACATGGCCCCTGATGAGGAGAGAGCCAGCACCCACCAAACACCCCATGGCCGGGAGACAGTCAGTTCTATTTACAGTCAAGATACGCAGCGTTCCAACTCGACAGGCCGAACAATCCTGGTGCCTCATGGGTTGCATAGTCCAGATCACTAGAGTGAGCAAATGTCGACGGCGCAGTTTCGTACCAGTCTCACCTAGTGCGATCTGGCGATAGAGTTTATAGTACTGCAAACTTGCCGACGTAAGCGGATAGGAGGGATCTACCAACAGTATCCATGACCGGCTGGAGCTGCCAACACCGAGAGACTAATGTCATGGGATGCTTTTCGCGCTGCTACATGAAGGCACGCTTGACTGGCCACGAACTTCTCACCATGATGCCGGAAATAACGAGTCTTCCACAGTACCTAATCACGGCACGTCGAGCCTGTCATTACAGTGAGGATTATGAGTATCTTGTTGTTCCCACCCTAGCTTCTAGTTATACTTACATAACTGTCGCTGTCGTTACGCTAGTAGATCCATCATGCGCATGCTTGAATTTACCGAAACTTTTCCATTAGACGCTGTCTAAATATAAATCATTGAATTTAAAAAAATGCAGTTCTGGCCCAACCCTAATTTGCAAGTTCGAAGTACGTCCTTGTCTGCTCGTTGCTGCGCAATTGCTCATTCCTTTTGGGCTTGTCCAAGTCTGGGTCGTCTTGGGAAGCAGGCAAAGCCTGCGAACTCTGCGTAGCTGTGGTCAGCTCATTCTCCGCTAACGTTATGAAGTTCTTTGGCTTTAGCGCTTCCTTTACGGGTACTGCTTTTTCCCATGCAGCGTCGTCGTGGGTTTGATAAAGGAACAATTCACCATTCCTCTCCATGTACAGCGATAGTCGAATACCAAAGTCCTTTTGCATTTTATGAACAATTTGCCAAATTCCCCTCTTCCTCTGCTTCCATTTCTTTTCTGGCGGGGTCTTCATCATGCGTTGTGTATAGTCGTGCTTGAAAAAGGACGACAACTTCGTTGACTATATAGCGGCTTGAGGAGGGAAATTTAAGATTTTACTTTGGCTACTACAGCCAGTCGTGTTTGGCGCGCGTTTCTAGCACTCCGGAGACTGGGCAGTTTAGCGCTGGAGGTTTGCCCTAGTCTCATCGAGGTGGTATATTTGACCAGCGTTTTGTAAATAGCATGGCTGCACTATAAATAGGTAACTAAGGGCCGAGGTTAGTATGGTCTATTTATATTCTATATAGTAACAGAGAGCAGTATTCATAGAGCTTGGCTCTAAGGGCTTAGATTTTGGCTGTCGTTATCGAAGTAGCTGTAGGTGCCAGGTATCTCTCTTCCCCCGCTCTCGTCCGGCGGCAGACTACTGGTATAGCGCCTAAACGCCACAATGATGGTCGCTGCAATGTCTGCCACAGCTGAGTCACGAGCATCCAATTCTGACTTGCTTTCGGATAACTTCGTAGACATGGCCGTCGTCTTCTCTTTCTCATCAGCTAGTCTACTTTCCAGTATGTTGCGCTGTTGGCTGAGCTGTTGGACCAGTAACCGCAGCTGCTCATTTTCTTCTTCAAGGATACGTGCGTAAGATTCTGGGGAGAAGACAGCCGACCGTACGGACTGCCGGGGGGTTGGGGGAAGTGCCTTCTCTCCTGGCATGTTGTGGATATCTTGCTACACATATCGGCGGGGAAAAGGGGAGTGTTGATGCAGTATTTATACAGTACATAAGAGCATTTAAATCCTAGATTCTAGATATTGCGAGGCTAGTTCTTACTCGCTCTCATAACCAGGCTCCTTGATGGTTGCCTGGATATCAGTGGAAAAGCTTTTGAGGTCTCCCGCTAAGGAGCTCACTGATTCCTGCAGTCTACCAACTTTCTTCTCCATGTCTTCCAGCCTGGAATTACTTCGGAGCTCTCTTTCAATGGCGTCGAACCTTTGGTCAAGACGGTGGTTCTTATCCATTTCTCTCCGAAGGTCGCGTAACTCTTTGAGTACGTCATGGAGAAGCTGGTTAGTGTTCCTACTAGCATCCACCGCCGGAGCTTCTGCAACTCCAAGTGACGGGGCGCAGAAATCCATTACTTCTTCAAACGGCAAAGCGAATGTCTCCGGTGAATACATGTAAAATAATTGACAGGGTTAACTTGGGCGTAAGCAAGTGTGGGCGAGAGTCGAGGTGAACAAACGACTCTTAGCATGCCAAGTTTGTCGAAGACCGCACAGGTCTTATAGTGGTGAACTCATCAGCGACCTGCGCCCACCGACCACACCCGCCCCGAGGCGCTGAAGCTGCGGCGACTTGTATCGAAGACTTCGGATCCCGGTAAGAGCGCATACTGATGCCGTAAAACTTAGAATCCAGAAAGGAGTCGACCAATAACGCAAAGCTAAGATATAGTTTCGGTCCTCCAACTAGTATAAAACGGTCGCTACCGGCCAGTCAAGCACCCCCGTAACGAGGCTGCACTATCACAACCATGCTCGCTCTAGCACTTGCCTTCTTCTTCAGCGCCACTAGCGCCATTATGTTTTCAGTCTGCCAATCGGAACCACGACTTGACATTACAGCTGGATCAACGGTCTCTGCGCGGTAAGCACCTGCATTACACACCTTTTACAATAGGCATGACTAAAAGGGAACAGTATCGACGCTATTGCTAACGTAGCTTTGCGGTGCCAGGCGGTCTTGAATTTTGAAAACACAAACTTTTTGCCTGTGACCGCCGTTTTCGACGCTTTTCAACTCGGCTGCCCCGGCCCTATGGTGGCTGAATTCGCGATTCCCGCAGAAGCTCCAGATGGTCCCGCTCAGATTACTTGGTATGCTTGACGAGCCTTTCAGCTGGTTACTTACTGATTTTCTATAGGTTATGTAATGGGCAGAACAGTCCAACATGTAGTAATGCCGTTATCTCTGACGGCCATCGCGACCAGTGGGATATTCCTGCTGTCCTTACCGGGCGCTTGGGTTGCCTTACCGAGGTAGCCGTGCCAACTACGAAGACTACTACAGTCATTTCCGGAACAGTAACTTCAGTAGAAACGATTACCGAAACGATCGAGACCTTGTCAACTAAGTTTCCTTCGACTGTCCCGCCTGTAAGCCCAACTTCAACAACTCTGCTCACCACGACGGCCACAAACGAGGATACCAATTCGGGACCCACTACGCTTGAAGTTATCCCTGTTTGATTCAAGCGCTAAGTCGAAGCACCCCCCTTTCGACCACCCCCCCCTTTCGGCCACTTTCACATAG
>NIWZ02000102.1:0-75203 GCA_002242745.2 Lecanicillium sp. LEC01 | reverse complement strand
TCCCTGTTTCGGTGGGGCCACTACATCAGACCGGCGTTATGGCAGTCAAAGGGATGCAACGCTGCTGTCAATATGTATGGTATCAACTGAACCGCTGCTTTAGGCCAGCGCGTGGTTCTCGGTGGCGAGCGTGATGCTCCACGGTGAACAAACGGATGATGCTGAGATGTTGCCACCCGCGTTGAGCAATGCTCCTCTCCATCTATCGTAGCTCAATTTTGTAAGCTCTTCGAATTAATGAAGGTGAAAAAATCATTCTTCATTGCCTAGAAATACAAGCTGTAACCGTTTGCTGGCACCAACAAACACGTACGATTCTCACGAATTACTGGTAGAGCTCCTAGTCCGGAAATATTCCGTGCCAATCACAGCGCGCGAATTCCACGCTGCAAAGCCCCCAAAAGAACCTGGCCCAAAAAAATCTCACGGGCAGTATCCGTGCCTCCTATCGAAAGCCGAAGGTCCGTTTTCCATTCTCCCGCAGCAAAAGAGCCAAATCGCCACGTTCCCTCATTATTCCCTGGCTTATTTAAATTCTTTAATTCTTCTTCTTTTTCTTGCGTTTTCGCTCCGTTGAGCTCCTTGGCCACAAAGATGGCATCCCGAATGGGCCCGCGGACCGTCAAGGACGCAACGAGATTTACGTCGACGATTCCTCATGCCACGTCCAAAGCAGCTGGCCCGTCTGCTGGCGCCGCAAATGCCAGCGCCACGACACCAAAACCATCGAGGATCCCCGGAGAGACACCTGAGCAGCGCGTGCGGAGGCTAAGGCTGGCGCATCTTGCTGCGCAACGCGCACAGATTAGCCGGACGGATCGCTTTATTGATGCGTCGCGAAGGTTCTTGGATGTGGCTCATAGATGGACTGTTGGAGGCATTGTCCTTTTCACAGGTATGTCTTTTTCTCTATCAATGTTGCACCAGCGGGCACACAACAGATGATGAGTTGTATCGTACGATTGCATTTCTAACATTTTTGGGTTCTCTTTTCTATATAGCTGTTGCTGGAGTGGTGAGCATATACTCTGTGTGGGATATGCTACGCTATAACCGCGCCCGACGAGCCGAATGGGCAGAAGCCCAAAAGAAGCTCGAAGCCGACTCCCTCGCCACCGCCCGTCTAGCCTACCTCAAGGGCGAAGCGACGCCCGAACAAACCGTCCTCGTCGAGGAAGCGAACCGCAAGGCCGAAGAATCAGGCGTCAAGCTGCCGCCGCTTATCTCGCCACCAGAGCACCGTACCCATTTCGAGGAGCATTTCAAGCCTGCGCTTCAAGGCGACAGCAAGGCCACTGATAATGGCGAGGGCAAGGGCGTGTTTGGCGCCTTGACCGGATTGTTTGCTAGCGGTGAACAGAAGGCTGAGAGGGCTGCTAATGCGGCGGCAAACAAAACTGAGGAAGAGGCCCAGGCTATCGGGACTTCGGTGCGAGGTGCTTGGGAGCACGAAAAGGAAAATCAGCGCAGAGGTGGTACCTTGGACCAGCTTGGTCTGGAGACTGCTGGCGCTAGCCAGGCAGCTCCTAAGAAGAAGGGCTGGTGGCCATGGTAAAATTTGGAAGCTTCTTATTTAATCTTACAAACACGGGGAGGGCTGTGACTGCATGATGTGCACGATTGGGTGAAGGCATTTTTGCATTAGGTGTAAGCCAATTGTATCATATGTGTATGGGTTTGAGCATTAGACGGCGCCGGGTGTCTTTCTTTTTCCTTTTTTTTTATTCTAGCATGTACAATCATGGGATCTCTCATGCCAAACATATACTACAATCTTCGAAACAGCTCCCATTATCAAAGGTATCCTCACGGATGCAACAAATACGAACATATGCCACATCAAAACCGCCGTAGTTTCAATGCTGAATTCAGCTTCAATTATTCAGTGTATGCTCATGGATGCTATCAGTAAGGACAAGTGCACATCGAACGCGCTGTAATTTCAAAGCTGAATTTTGGCAATGTCCATTTAGTGCAGAACGGTCTGCCAATATCTCCTCTAGCCCCAGAGCAGTCCAGCAGCCCCAGGTAATCTAAACCCCGTGCCTATCTACCCCGACAAACCCCAATAGAAGATGGTATAAACGAGTGTAAACAAGGAGAAAAACAATGTCGTGTGCAATTAGCAATATCGCTTTGAGAGAGAAAAAAACCAGAAACAAAGGAAACTTTAAGGAAAGCAAAAAGAAAGAAAAAACCGCTGCAAACCAAGTAATGCAATAGCCCCGACACCAATTAAAAGTCGCGATGCAGTCAGAAACACAAATTAATATACAAGCCTCATCCGTGTATTGTACAATGAGGCGAATTGAAAAAAATCGCCTCATTCTGGGAAAGTTTTAGAGTTAGAGTCGGATCTTGCCGCCCCTGTATGTCGCTAAATGGCGAAAGAAGTTCATGTCAGCCAAAGATGCAAAGGGATTTCCTTGATATCCAAGGAGCTGGGCCCAAGTTGACGTTGGCCGAGGTTGCTCGGATAAAGCAGGGCTGGCAGGCGGTGTCGGCATGGCATCCCTTGCTGCTGGAAGAGCCGATTTGAGGCTTTGTCGCTTTTCAGTCCAGTCGATTGGCCGCACCGCGCTATCCTACAACGTCTTGTCTGACTTTGGATCCGCCAAGCAAGTCATCCCCTGCTAAGAAATGATGATGTGATTAAAATGCCCAGGAACCTTGTCTCTGCACTTGTCGCAGTCGGCTCGGTATCCTATGCTGAAGCTCCGTTTCATGCCAGGCTGCCACGTCCATGTATTGACAGTGTGTATGTTGCGAGTATGGCCCCTGCGGTGCGGGCTGGGGGACTCAGGGTCGGCGAACTCATCAGGGAGCATCGTACGGGGCATTTCGACATCCATCATGGCGTTGGGATGTTCCATTGCCTGAATAGATTGTCCGGCACCAGAGGGGGAGGCGTGAGTCATTGCATCGCCCGATTCGGATATGGGAGAGGGCAGGCGTCGGTTGCTTTGTAGCGTCTGCCAATCGCCTTCAGATTGTGAACCATGTATGGGGCATGCGTCGCTGCCGACAAGGCCGGTCTGCTGGTGACCCATGTTAACGATGCCATTTCTTCCGGCGACCGAGGCAGAACCCGGCCATTGCTGGCCACGTACTTGAGCAGCAAAACTAGGTTGGATAGGCGTCGGCATTCTTGACGTCGAAGGCGCGGGATGCTGGCCGTTCAAGCCATCGTCGACGGCCATTGAGGCTAGCGAGTCGGAAGTGTCCATCTCGCCAGAGCCCGTTCCATTATGGAACTGGCTGCCAGGAGCTGGTGAGGACGACCAAGGCGAGAAGTGTGAGCGTGGCACGCAGTCATCTCCGTCGTAACCGAGCGGCACGATGGTGGGCGAAGGCAGGCCTTGTTGTGACTGTGTTGGTGAGGATCGGACTGGAAGACATTGGACGCGTTTCTACAATGTAAGCCGTGTTAGTTTTGAAGGCAGTGGAAAGCTGGTTAAGAGGATAGATACGTACATTACGGTGCTCGGCAAAGCCCGGCGACGCGGAGGCCAAGTCGGTCTCATCACGCTGTCTCTTCCTGCTTCCTTCCGGCATCACGTCCATATAATGTGGTGTGGCGAACATTGTGGCTAAGAAAACAGAGAGGAGACGCGGAAGCAAGCAGTATGGCTAGGCCGGGAAGCATGTGTTGCACAGCGAGCTCGGACTCGGGCGAGGAGACGTGGTGTAACGATACGACGTAGCAGTGCGGAGATGGAGACTGATTATGGCGAGTATGTCGAGGTGGTGATGATGATGATGATGATGATGATGAAAAGAAAGGAAGCCTCTCCGTCAACGAGGCAGACCCAAGAGCTTGCTTGGCTGTCTAGAGCAAGCGGCGATGGGAGATGGATGGTTGGATAACAGAAGAAAGAGGAGGCCCGCGATGCAACAGCAGGCGTGGACTAAGACGTTTGTCTGAAACAGAGCGTCGGAGAATGGAGTGTGTGAGCAGTCGGCGCCGACGGGTGGGGAAGACGGGAAGACCAGCCAACAAGGTGGTGGCCAGAGAATGCAGGGCGGGCGGTTGGGCCAAAGAGGCGGAGGAGGACGAGGAGAGGACCCTGTGGCGGTGCAGCAGCTTGCCAGGCCAGGTAAGTACTCGTATAAGCCGAACCGCGTTCTCGTCCCTTTTAGTATACTTATTTTGGAAGAAAGAAAATTGCGTTTTGGACTCCGTGGAAGACGATGCCTTTTGAAATAATATCTTTCCAATGCTGTGTCATGCTCCTTGCGACAGTGGTTTTGTGTGCGCCCCCTACGTATTATGGCCAAGATGTGGCGTGGCTGGGTCGTCTGTCTAGGAGGGATTGGCTACCCTGCAGAAAGAAGAGGAAATTGGAGTCGCGAAAAAGCGGTTAGATTGATGGGAAGCAGGTCGAAATATTTGCTGGGGGTGCTTTTTGCTGCCTTGGGTAAAGGTTTGTTTGATTTATGGCTTAATAGTAGGTAGGTGCGGTGCATACATCACAGGCTGAATATATTGTAGGCTTAAGTACGTGTATGTCATACTTCGTGAACAACATGATGCCTGCGCCCGGAATAGAGTTTTAAGAAAATTCCTTCGATGCAGAAGCGATAGATTTACACGGGCGATCACCATAGAAGTACAGCCTCGTTTTGTTTAAGGGCTGATTAAATAGCAATGCCACCTCTCTCTTCCTACCACGTCTCCGTTGAACGTGGTACGTACCCGAGATGGTGTCCATGAGCAAAGGTACTACTATAAGCGCGTAGCAGCATTCCGATCTTCGTCACAAACTAGTAGTAGTCAGTGCAATCCAGGAGATATATGACTGTCTGCTCCCTGGTCCGCAATACGCGACATTTGCATGGCAAAGGCGCGCCTCTGTCAATGGCTCCAAGACCAAGATACTCGTAATCACAACCACAGTCATTCGCCCTTCACCTGCAGGCCCGCTCATGCAGGGCCCTTCTCAGTGCCGGTTAGAGTGGCCTGCACCCAAAGAAAAAAAAAAAAAATGACGTGACGCCCTGCTCAACATGCTTATTAGGTACCGGGCACATCCAGCAGCATTGCACCACGGCGAGTTAAGTGGGTGGGGCGCTTCCGAAGCACCCCCGATGATGCTAGAATTTCGGACCGCCAAACTTTTTTGGAGGGCGTCGGCAGTGAGCATCTGTCAATCTGAGTCATTGAGAACGGTTGAATCGAAATTGATAGAGTTACCATAAATGATTTTAACTCGCCAATTGACCATCTATTGCTTCTCAGTCAAGTATTCCATCCCTTTCTATATACCCAAAACGATAACCTCGTTTATTACTACGCATTTGACGACGACAGTCACCTCAAGATCCTGACGCAACCACGGCCGATCCCGGGGCCTGTCACTCAAGCACACACAGCTCTCTCTCTCTCCGTCACCGTCTCCGTCACCGTCTCTGTCTACCCGCATCACAAGCTCTATTTTCTGCCCAAACCCACAACCACCAACCACTTCTACATCCCACCCGCAAAAAAAAAAGTTCATAGCCGCCATGTCTGGAACCGATCTTTCGGCTTTGGCCGCCGACGATACCCGAAGTCAGTAATCCCAAACCTATTTCCCTTTTTAATTCTAGTCAATGCTGTTGCTCCTGCCTGCACATGGCTCCGCGCAAGCCGTTGAATGATCCCTGTCAGATCTCGTCTGGATCGGCTTTGTTCGGATTGCCAGCGCCAAATGGCTTCTTGGATGAGGCCTTTTCCCACAATCTTGCCTCTGCACAAAACGCCATGCCAGGATCTTCAATTAACAATGTTACTGCGGCCAATGTTCAAATCAGAGCAACAGCAAACATGGGCTTGATATTGACCTTGTACTAACCGGCGCAAATGGTTACAGTCCTCGGCCAGGATCCCCTCATCCCTCCTGCGCTGCTCACCTCTGAGCTGCCCATGACCGAGAATGCCATCCGCACAGTCATCAAGGGCCGCAACGATGCCGCCGACATCATCATGGGCCGCAGCGACCGCCTGCTCGTTGTCGTAGGCCCTTGCTCTATCCACGACCCCGCCACAGCCCACGAGTACGCCGCCCGCCTCAAGCAGCTGTCCGACAAGCTGTCTGGCGACCTGTGCATCGTCATGCGGGCCTACCTCGAGAAGCCCAGGACCACTGTCGGCTGGAAGGGCCTGATTAACGACCCCGATATCGACGACTCTTTCCAGATCAACAAGGGCCTGCGTGTGTCACGCCAAATGTTTGTCGATCTTACGTCCAACGGCATGCCCATTGCCAGCGAGATGCTCGACACTATTTCTCCCCAGTTCCTCGCCGACTGCATCTCTGTTGGTGCCATTGGTGCTCGTACCACGGAGTCTCAGCTTCACCGTGAGCTGGCTTCCGGCCTGTCTTTCCCCGTCGGCTTCAAGAACGGCACAGACGGCAACCTCGGTGTCGCTATTGACGCCATCGGCGCTGCCGCCTCCAAACACCACTTTATGGGTGTCACAAAACAGGGGCTCGCCGCCATCACCCGCACCAAGGGCAATGAATACGGCTTTGTCATTCTGCGTGGTGGTAGCAAAGGTCCCAACTTTGACAAGGAAAGCGTTCAGGGTGCCAAGAAGACGCTCAAGGACAAGGGTCAAAAACTTGCCATCATGGTCGACTGCTCCCACGGTGAGTATTCATAAACCATTGAAACTTTTAAATGGACAAAAAAAGTGACTGAATATACATTTAGGCAACTCGCAAAAGAATCACAACAACCAGCCCAAGGTTGCCAAGGTCGTTGGTGACCAACTGCGCGAGGGTGAAAAGGCCATTGTCGGTGTCATGATTGAGTCCAACATTAACGAAGGCAACCAAAAGGTCCCCGCTGAAGGCCCATCCGGCCTGAAGAAGGGTGTCAGTATCACCGATGCCTGCATCAACTGGGACACTACCGTCACCGTGCTCGAGGACCTTGCTGCTGCCGTCCGTGACCGTAGAGCTGCCTGTGGCAGTACGCGCACTAGCGAAGATGCCAAGGTCAGCACGCTCGAAGAGGACTAAGTGCCGCATGTGTTTTGAGATATATGAAAAAAGTTTGAATTTACGGCGATTTGACGAATGATACAATACAGTGACAGATTCGCGGGCACGAGGGGCTGCAGGATAGCTAGGCCGGCGTTTTAGATATATAGGATCAAAAATGGAAGCAGGATGCTTTCAAAACATCGAGAGAAAGATAACCACTTTGAGCGGCCATATTCAGTCGATACCTCGTCGTATCGGGCATAATATTCAACCGTAGGTAATCATTCAGCATGGTATATTGTTTCAACTAAAAAAGCCGGTGTATACTTGTCCGGCATCAAATATGCTTCGCCTATCCATAAGAAAACGCCAGCCCTTCTCCAATAGTATATACACAACGCCAAAGCACACATCACCTCCCACCAGTTACAGGAGCGTAATTTATATCCTGCCGCCCCATCATCGACCTGCCATCCTTCCACTGCACAAAGCGCTTAAACGCCGCCCAGCCCAGCAGACCCATTGTGCTGACGATGAAAGCCCACACCATAATCTTGTCCTTGTTGCTATCGCGCTGGAAGCACTGCGTGAATACATCTTCTTCTGTAGCGTCTTTGCAAAAGGCGATGCCTTGGCTTAGGCAGAATGATTTCGTGCAGGCTGTGCAGGATGACGAAGCTGATCGAGGAGAAGAGGAGTGGTCGTTGCGCGGTAGCTTATTGATATTATCGTCGTTGTTGTCGCTGCGCAGGAAGAGGTCTTCTGATGTGTCGGAGAAAAGAGAACGCGAGTCGCCTTGGTGTTCGTGCTCTGGGCCTAGCGGGATGATGGTGCTGTTCTTGAAACAGGTGCATTTGCAAAAGGTTGGCGCGGCTAAGGGTTTGCAAGGAGGGAAATCGTTAGAGGATTGGAGCGCTTGGGGATTGCGAACTGGCGGGAGTACACTTACAGGATGCGGCAACGAGAGAGATGAGAGCCCCTAATAGGAGCGCTAAGAAATGTATTCGCGCCATTTGCGGCAGGTTCTTTTGGGAGCTTGTGAGGAAGATGCGATGGGAGCGTTGAGACACGTCTGGCTACGTATTGCAGCGTAGATCGGGGTGCCGTCGCTGATGTGGGGCGGGCAAGCTACAGGCGAGATAGGTACCTATCGACAGTTGCGCTTACAGATGGGGGACATTGAAAACCACTCGTATCTAGCTCCTTATGCACATGCTTGTTTAATTCAACAGACGAGTAGATTGTAGATGGACAAAACGAAGTTGATTTTATTATAATAGACTTATCCTATTTTATAATATTATGTTACGCTATTTATTACCGCCTACGAAGTGCCATGTGAATCTGGCCTGCTAGCCACGGTATGATGACCACGTTTAAGAGAGCTGACATTTGGCATATAAGGGAGAGAACTGCTTATTTTACATTGTATTTATTAACTATGTTATACCTGTGCAGCTACTAACGGAATCAGCTCAAAGTACAATATCACACCAGTTGACAGCCTCGTCCAAGCAGTCAAAGGCCACTATGACACCCGCAAAAGAAGAGCTGCGCCAGTCGTAATAACGTTGTAGAAGCTAGAAATTACGTTAATCAAATTACGAATTCCATTTTCTTTTTTTTTTGTAAATTATAAGAAGGTTGTCCTGTGAAGTAGCCGAGATTGCAGGTGTTGGTCGCTGCACACCGTGACGGCTGCATGGATATTCCGGGGCCGTGCCACCACGCCGGAGTAGTGCGACCGGGTAGTGCTGCACCAAAAACTTTTGGAGCGTGCAACCCTGAGCCCGAGAGAAGGCAATCTCAACTTTCGTTGTTCAGCGCAACGCCTCACACTCTTTTCATCCACAATGAATCCAGCCATGCCGCGAATACCGCGGGTGCGGAGACTGCAATCTCTGCATCGCGCAATTACGCAGCCGACGGGCGCCCCGAGAGCCTCCTTTGCCGCCGCTCGATGCCTCTCGACAACGACGCCGTCCTCCAGTAAAAATACCGAATGGGTGCGCGGAAAGCTCTGGAAGGGCGACGCACCCGGCGCTGCCGACCCGTATACCCAGCGAGCCGAAGTTGAGGGTGTGTCAAATCTGCCGCAAGAGGCTCTGGAACGCACCACCGCAGGAGATAAGACGCCCGGTCCCGTACGAAGCACGAGGCTTCCCTTGCCGCCGCGCAGGGCCGAGGCCACGATTGAAAAGGAGGTGCAGGAAAACGACTCGTCGTATGTACAGGCCACTTCAATTGAGGGCCTAGAGCAGATTCCGGCCTTGTACGAGTGGTGGGACCAGCCCGGCCACTGGGGCGAGGAGAGTGCTTTCAAGGGCTTTGCTGCCACGGAGAAGATTATGGATCGCGATATTGTCGAGGTACACCTGAGGCGGGCGCTTGTTGAGGCGCTTGCGCTGCAGCAGGCTGGCGTTGGTCAGTGGGCTACGAAGAAATGGCGTGAGGGATCACGCGGCGATATGGATGCTGCGCTGGCGCTGGATGTCGTTGCGCAAGATGGTAGCGCTTCGCTCCAGGGCAATGCTGCTGCTGTTGCTGAGAGCCTGATGGGGGAAGCTGACGCCATTGAGCCTTCGGAGGCTATTACTGCGGAAGAAGCCAGAGAAATCGCCAAATCGTGGGACCCGTCATGGAAGAGTATTCTTGTCAACGATGAGCTCAAGTTTGCAGTATGTTACAACGAGTATAATAAGCCTTTGCTGGAAATAATAACTAACTGAAACTTGAAAACTTGATGTAGATCCGCAAACGTCTGTACCAGTTGACTGGCAACCTCATTCCCGATGCCAAGCTCGGTGCTGTCAGCACAATTCAGCACCTCCTCACTCTGGGCGGAAAGGCACCCAAGGCTGAACGCCTGTTCGACGAGCTCGAGGAAAAGGGTCGTCTGCAATCCTTGTCCAACGTCAAGGTGCATGGCCGCAAGATTGGAGCTATCGACAAGGAGGTTGCGGTTGGACGCTGGAAGGTGATTGAGGAGGAGCTGCGCAAGAGAGGACTGCCTGTGACTGGCATTGCGGATATGCCAAAGAATAAGGAGCATGACTGGCTTACGGATAAGCTGTAATGTCAAAAGCCGGGTGGTGGAATATTTGAGTGTACGAATCCTGTATGCTTATGTATAAATGTACAATAGACTCTTTTCAAAATTTCATTTACTTCAAGATCAATTCTCAAATTGTACGTGGCACGCCTATCAAGTACGTCGGACGGAAAGTACCTATCCTGGTGTAGTTGGGAGCTCACATTTACTCCAGTCGAGTAGTTGCAGCATACACCTCTCTGCGGCTGGTAGTATTAATACCAAAGCTTAACCAAGCCAAAATACCATCCTCCAAACAGTCGCCCAAAAGCGTATACTCGACAAACGGATTACCACCAGCTTGAATATCTGCCTGCAAGATGTAGTCCTGATCGTTGGTTATGAAAGGCTTGTCGTTGGTCGAGTACGGCGGATGCTCCTCCACACTGTAGATGAGGTCCTGGTCAAAGTACATCTGTCCGACGTGCGCGGCTGTCGTGTCGATGAGGGTGTTGTTGGGCTGCGGCTTGGCGTTGATGTGTGCCATGACGTGGATGTGTGCTGTGCGGCCGGCGTAGTGGCCGGGGAAGATGGTTTCGAATTGGACTACGCCGTCAGTGTCGGTCTTTTGTACGCCGCGGAGGAACGTGGTTTTCCAGTTGGATGGGTCTGCCGAGCCGGATCCGTTGTCCTCGTTGACAACGCCGCCGTATACACCGGTTGAGTTTGCTTCTGGTGTGGGTGTTAGTGATGGTAGTCTCGAAAAGATGGCAAAACTTACGCCATGAGTCAATGTAAGCGTCAACTACTGGTTCACAGGAAACAGAGTTGATGAATTGCACGTCAACATGGAGAGGGATGCCCTTTTGGTCTTCAACCAGGTTGGATCGAATGTCTTCACCGGCCACGTCTATAAGTCGGGTTAGATGCTGCAAGTGTATAGATTGTGAAACAGCTTTGTATAAAACTTACAGTAGGGCCCCTCTGTGACATCTGGCGCAAGCATACAGGAAGCCTTTGCACTGAACAGGACAGTAGGGTCCGTGTCAATGGTGTATTCCTCCTGCGACTCATGCTCGCCACGCTTAGAGATGCCGCGCTTTTCTCGAATGTTTCGCGCCATGAGGTGACGCCTCTGCGTAGCTCGCTCAGTCACTCCGAGAGCTTGCAACTTCTCAGCGCAGTGGTCTAGGTTTGGAGCATTGTTGCTGAGAAAGTTCCGTCTGACGGCGGCCTCATGCTCGTGGTCGTCGCCTGGGTGAGCAATAGTTAGATGGGCTGTGGCCACCAACGCAGCAACTGTCTGGAAGAGACGCATGATTTGTAAAGTCAAACGATGATTGGAAGTAAAGAACTGTTGTTAAAACTACCTTTTTAAGCTTTACTTTAAAAACACTAGAAGCTAAAAGCCTAATTTTAAGAGAATAACGGCCACTTATATACTGCGAGATAGTTGCAATGCCAAGACTGCAAATACGACGATACTTTGGACTACAATTACCCGAAAATAGACTCCGTCCAATGAGCTTATGCGCATATAGTATTATACGCAGTGTAACACTGGAGAGGTCAATGTTGCCGATCCTATATTGCTGAATGAGGAAGGTGACGCCGGCCAAAAAAAAAAACATACGACGTACGAGTGCAACTTGCTCAGCGAGGTTTGGGCCAATAAGTCCTAGAGTTTGCGGAGCATTTAAGGCCATCCCACCGGGCGTCCCGCATCTCGATAGCGGCAGTGCAAATCCTACTCTCGGCATTGAAAAGCGTGGGGCAAAGGGCCTTGGCTGAGTCGTATTCATGGCCTGTAAGCTATGCAGGTTTTATATTGATTGGGTATGGGGGTTATGTCGGCAAATGCATGCATGGCGTGACGAGAGCATGTTTAGTGGGATCGCGGGGAGTTGCGTGACTCGTGTGAGCGGTATTCTGCCTCGGAAGAAGTCAAGGTAGATGGTTATAGGGTGTTGGCTAAAATACGTTGCTATGCCTTGCTTCACGCACTTAAGAAGAATATACAAGCGAGATGTTGAAGTGGTGGCGCTGTACTAGCTCAAGGATGTCCAATAGACGAGAGTATTGTAGCTGGCTGGTGTAACAATTTAGTGCTCTTTGTCCTAAAAGCGGACTCGAGGATATTATAGCACCTCGCTTCCTTCTGTGTGGGCAGAGTGTACCAAGATACTGTCATGGTTGTGGTAATGTCGGAACACCCGTATAATGAACAGTTTCATGCGCAAGAGCGGAAAGGTGTCGGAAGTTCCGAACTAGAGAGGCTCATTCTCGCATTCGCAATGGCAAGACCCAGTTTTCTTCTCCGGATCAGCCTTTACCCGGTAGACCTGCAGTGAGTGAATTGCAATCTTGTTGGCCAAGTTTTATGCGAAATGGATGGCTGCAGGGGACGTAGGTAGGCTGCGTTCCACCAGCGAATGTGGAGTTGCGAGTGCCGCAATAGAGGGAGGACTAGTAAACGGCGACGGTAAGTTCCGGATTGAATCGGATTGATCTCTCTTCATTAAGAAAGTAACGTCTCTACTGGAACAATGTTGAAACTATATATGTTTGCTGTCGCTGAAGCTTCTATGTCGTAGCGGAAGGGAGTAATAGAACGGAAACGAAGCGGCCTCGGAGTTTTGCAATGATGTAAGATCAATGGGTTGTCGGGTGTCAATGGCTTGAATCAAAGAAGAAATGATAATGATAGTTTGGTAAACTCCAAATTAAAACCAGCGAATTAGGCGGATAAATCTTCATTACGCTGGTAGAAATTGTCAAGGCCATGCAAGACAGTATTGCAGGTTGACGCGGGGGAATTGTTCAACCTTTCTTCGTCCGGTGAGTATGAGATGTGAGACACATGGACACCAACTTTCCGTAAATTCCCAAAGTTGTCTAAACTTTTTTTCATCGTGCCAAAACGCATCAGTAAAGAGGTATTTTTTCGTCTACCCTGCATTGTGGCTTGTATGCCGATCTTGCGAATCGGCGCCATCTTTATCAAAAAGGTGGATATGGAAAGCTTGCGCGTCGTTGTCTTGACTCGACCATAGCCGAGCACCCAAACAAGAACGAGCTGTGGACAGGACAGTACGGTTCTCTCCATTGGAATTGGGGTGTTTACTATTTATGATTTTCCGGAAATGGCAGCTTTCCAGGCCCGTCACTGTACATCAATGCCTTGTCTGTGATATAAGTACACCACCTTGAGGCCGACGCGCGGCATACAACTCGTCAAATGGCGATATTCACCTGGTAGTGGAGCCTACGAGCGTAAATAAGAGGTCATGAAACAATGCCAATCGACACTATTCTCCGTCTGCCCCCTTTCGAGTCCCGCAGCTTTTTAAAGAAAGATCTGCATCGTGGTAATTCGCCCTTTTTTTGTCTTGTTTTGACTGTGTCTCGAGCGCAGAAAGCGTCTTAGTAACACGGAAATACACCCAGGCGAGCGCGGATGAGTCGTCTTTGAAAAAATCTGGGTCGGCACTATACCACCATCCCTTCGCTATTCCCACACGCGGATCCCCCCTGTAAGTGTGAGGCTATGATGCGACGCTTGTAAAAGGGGAATCCTGTGGAGGGTTCCTTTTAAGTAGCTGCCTTCTCCGTAGAAAATCAATTGGAGTCGTGTGACGTCCAACTTCTTTTGTTAACTTTGGGGCGCAAGACTCATGGTATAAGCTGCATTGGCATGGTTGAGCTATAGTTGTGACTAATAATAAACGACACCCACGAGCGCGACGATTTTGGATAAGAAAGCATCACAAGTTTTGCGCGACCTGCTTATCCTCTTACGCGATGAAGACGGCTGCGCCGCTGACCATCCTGGCACTTGCTTCGCCTTCTATTGCGGCAGCGCAGGCCGGCCACACTTATTCCTCTGTCAAAGGCGGTATTGCTAGCTGGCTATACGACTGGGGCATCTTCGGCAGCTACCCGCGCATTCGATACGAGTCGTTTAAAACCGCGTCACCACAGGTAGACCACGTCCGCAAAGATGACCGTTGCGATGACGGGCTCATCTTCATGACGCCGCATGGCAGCGTGGTGGACTCGCATGGGCCGGTTATTCTTGATAATGACGGCAACCTGGTGTGGACGCAGACATCATGGGGCAATACGGCTGATTTGAAGGTGCAAAAGATTGGAGGGGAGAGTTATATTACGTTTTGGCACGATACGCCGACGAGTGTGGGAGAGGATGCAAGTGGACAGGGCGTCTATGCCATTGTAAGTTTTGTCCCAACTAAACGAAGGGCGACATCTTTGCTTACTTTGTTATATTATAGCTCGATCACTCATATCGACTAGTCAGAGAGGTACGGCCTGCTGGCGGGCTGGCGGGCGACTTTCACGATTTCAAGCTCACCGACCGTGGCACTGCGCTCATTACTGTATCAAACCGGACAACAGCCAGTGTGTTTTCCTTTGGCATGCAGCCTGGCTGGGTGCTTGACGGCGTGTTTCAAGAAGTCAACATTACGACAGGCGATCTACTTTTCGAGTGGCGAGCTTCGAATTACTTTACCGTCGACGATAAACTTACGAATCTTGTGGAAAACAGTGTCGGAGCTATGCCGGATTGGGCTCTCGACTTTTTCCACATCAACAGCGTTGACAAGGACAAGGATGGAAACTATCTCGTGTCTTCGGCCAAGTTGAAACGAGTGCTGTGTGTTAGCTCCAAGGACGGCGCTGTGCTTTGGCAGCTTGGCGGAGATGAGAATTCGTTTCGAGGCATGTCCGGGGGAGCAGCGACGAAAATAGCCAAGACGTCGGATGCGAAATGGCACGACGACTCGACCATTATGTTGTTTGATAACGGTTTTGGCACAGAGGGCAGCCGAGGCGTCATGGTCGAGGTCAACAGCACGGACAGGACAGCTACACTTGTGCACGAGTATTCTGCCCCCGGTGGGAAGCACACGCAATCCGACGGCTCGATACAGTCGCTGCCAAACGGCAACGTGCTTGTTGGCTGGGGCGACAGGCCATCCTTTACAGAGTTTACGGAAGACGGAACGGTACTCTGCGACACGCACATGGGCCCCGTCACCTTGTCCAAGCTGGGCTGGGTGCGCAACTATCGGACCTACAAGTATCCCTGGGTCGGCAGGCCGCAGACGTTTATCGACGTGGCGGTGCGGCCTCGTGAGAATGCCGTCTACGTGAGCTGGAACGGCGCCACCGAGGTGACGGGGTGGATGCTGGATGCGTTCTTCTCGGAAGAGAACAAGGCCACGACGGCGTCGTCGCATGAGGGACGGGTCGTGGTGGAAAAGGACGGGTTCGAGACACGCATCGAGGTTCCTAGAAAGGCGGCGGCTTCGATTCGCGTGGCGGCGCTGGATAAGAATGGCAATATTCTTGGGTACTCGAAGCCTGTTTTCAAACATATCGAGACGCCGGGTCTGCACTTTTCTAGCCCTCTGCAAGGTGGAGAGAGGAAACCTGAGGCGGCGACGGTGCTGTGTGCTTTGCTTGGGGTTACTCTGGTGTCGATTGGTGGGCTCATCTGTAGTCGCTGGATACTGGCGACTTGGAGGAGTTTTGCTAGGAGGAGAAAAGAGGCGTATGAGTATCGGACGTTGGCAAAGGATGACAAGGGTCTGGTGTAAGTGGTGGTGGGTGGTGTGATGTACGGAATAGGATATTGGCGTTGAATGGCGTTGATTTGCAGAAGATTCGAGCACTTTTTTTCCCCCTTTTTTGAGTTTTTTTTCGGGCTTAAATTTAGAATACCACAGTCTAGCATGACACATAATATTTTATTTGTTTTATAATCGTCCTATTTGCGAGAAGCAATCCAGGACAGTCTGCCGAAACCACGATCGCGTAAGGTACATACACATGAAAGTCATGCTTTTGATCCTGTATCTTGATTTATTGGTCTGAAACCCACACTACCTTGAGTTCTCCTTCCAAAGTTCACTAAACAGACTATTTTCTGTAGCGATCAATTCCTTTGGACCTCCGTCTTCTACAACGGAGCCCTTCTCCATGACCAGGACGCGATCACACAGATTTACTACTACGTCCAGCCTGTGTGCAATAATTATCATCGTATAGCCATCAAACTCCTGCCGCAGAACTTCTTGTATGACACGGTCAGTATCATTATCCAACTTCGAGTTCATCTCATCGAGCAGCAAGATACCGTGCGACGAGCCAAACAAGTTGTTCTTCACTCGCCGCCGGAAAACTGCCCGTCCAAGACTGAATAGCTGTTGTTGCCCAGCGCTGAGATTGTCGGCAGTCATAGATGAATCTATGCCGCCTAGGCTTTCGACAAACCCTGACAGTCCCACCACCTTGAGGACGGCGAGACACTCCTCGTCACTAGCAAGACCAAGAGGATCAAGGTTGAATTTGATACTGTTGACTCCTGGTAGAAAAACAGCTTCTTGAGGGACTACTATTATTCGTTGTCGAAGAATCGTCCGGTTGATTCGGCTAAGCCGCAGGCCATCTATCGTAACATCTTGGCAAGAGGCGAGGGGGTTCAGAAGACGCAGAAGAAGCAGCATCAATGAGGATTTTCCACTGTTTTTTGTTTTGAATTAGTGTTTCGACGTACTTGAGCTGGGCAGTGAAATCAGAGGCTGACTCACCTTCCAGTTCTTCCGCAAATCGCCACTCGCTGGCTGGGCGCGATGGAGAAAGACATGTTATTTATCGCAAGAGCCGTTGGCTTTTCCACCACAGACTCTTGTGCTTCGGGAGCTTCCTTGGAACTAACAGAGCAGGTTAGTTACGCAAATTTTGTCTTCATGAAAGAATCATCGTACCTGTATGTTGCGGAAACAGACTCTAGATAAAAACCACCTTCCGATGGCCAGGCGTCTGGAATCGGGGAATCTTTGTCGTCTTCATCCTCCGGTTTAACCGTTTTTGAAAACATCCTCATTCGATTGACGGCACCGATTGATGTTTCGAGCTCTGCATAGTTTCGCATGAGCTGATTGATGTTTCCAGTCAGGTTCATCAATGTCAGTAATGAAGCACCCGTAAAACCTGTGCCAGTCTTGAGCTGAGTTGCAAGCGCGGTCACTATGACAGCGATTACACCAACCAATAGTGTGAGATTGGTTTGTAGCCAGATTTGAATCATGGCAAGCAAATACTTGGGTCGTTGAGAAGCGTTCAAGAGCGCACAATTGCGCTCCTTTTCGTGCTCTTCCCATGCGAAGGCTCGAATTGTCGCGAGACCACTCTGCGTGTCAATGTAGTGGGTGCTATACTCATATTAGCATCTAATCCTAAAGACATGCTTTTGGTGCTCCGAACTTACTACAATGGGCTCTTGGCTTCTAGGTCTAGCAAACGAAGCTGTCTCGAGGTACGGAGGTAAAACATCTGGAAAGAATAGAGAAGGCCCAGTATGAATGGGTAGCTAATGATGAGATACGGCGAGGCAGTAGCGACGACAAAGAAATTCCCCAGGAGAAGCGCCAAAGCTGCTCCAGTGTTGATAAAAGCTAGCGGCAATTCTCCATCTACTAGCATCGTATCTTGGGAAAAAAGGTTCGTGATCGTACCAGTGTCTGTGTTTGTAAACAGAGTGAGAGGTGCTTTGGCAACTGTTGTGATGGCTGCCTTGTGCAAGTTTCTTGCAGATGAAGCAACAATGTCTATCATGCCGATTTTGGCGCCAATTGCGGTTGACAGGACTTGCACAGCGGCGATCAGGCCATACAGTCCTACGTAAAAGCTCCTCGAATGGTTAAACGTATCCTCAGACCAGTAAGATACCCAGATCGTGCTGAAGTTTGTGCTTGCCCCTGCTACACCGCAAAGCAGCCCAAAGATGATAGAGGAGACTTTGCTGATATTCCGCAGATAGTGAATGTATACCGACCAGTCAGCAGCTGGCCTGATGAGCTCGTCAACTTCAGCTTTCACGTCTCCTGTGTTTAGGGACACCGAGGCTGTAGATGCTTGCTTCGCTTCCTCTTTTCCCTCAATTGCTGCCACATCTGCCTCGAGACGAAGCTGCGACACGTACTTTCCACTCCCGGAAAGGACATCAAATGCTCCCTGCTCAACGATAGTGCCTTCTGTGCCGAGAACAATAATGTGGTCTGCTCTGGGGATATGGCGCACTGAGTGGGTAGAGATAATGACTGTGGTTCCTCTTTTTCGGAGAATCCCGTTGCTGCCAAATACTCGATGGAACACCTCAGTTTCTGTCGTTGCATCAAGCCCACTGAAAATGTCGTCAAAAACCATCACATCGCTCTCAGCATATAAAGCTCTTGCTAAAGACACACGTTGCCTCTGACCTCCACTCAAGACGATACCATTGCTGCCAATTTTGGTGCTTTGTCCTTGCGGCAGGACATTCAGGTCTGCGTTTAACATGGTAGCGTGAATGATGCTGTCGTATTTCTTCTGATTGAATGGGGAAAATCCCACAATGTTTTCCTTCAGAGTAACGTCTGAGAGAAAAGGAGACTGGGCGCAGTAGCCAATGGAGTTACCAGCGTAGCCAATGCTGGTTGAGCCCAATGCGACTGATATCTCTCCCAAGAGAGCTCTGCATAAGGTCGTCTTTCCTGACCCAATGGGGCCAATGATCATACACAGTTGACCTCGAGGGATAGTCACATTGACGTTTTTTAGGACGACCTTGTCATTCCAGCCAAAAGAGGCATTGGAAATGTGAAACGCGGGCTGCTGCGTGAGAGAACTAGTAGCACTGACAGCTTCATTCTCGAGCGAAGACTGGGTATCATCCATCTGCCGATCTGTTGTGGTCTGTTCTCGTTTTCTCAACCGAAAATCTTGTCGAGGCTCGCTTGCTAGATATGCTTCAATTCGATGCAAGCTAGTGAAAGCCGCAATGATCACCGGGATCCCCTGAAAGAGCGTAGAAAGAGGAGATGTCGTCAGGGTTATAAACGACAATGAGACAAAGAGGGTTTCTGCATCGAGGATTTCCGAGGTAAGCGCAAACGTAATAACTGGAGACGCAGCTGTAGGAATATAGCTCAACACAAATGCAGACAGCATGATGTAGCGGAACTTTGTTCCAGCCTGAATTTCTGTCAGACGAAGACCATGGATCCGCTCGGCTACGTTCTCAGATATACCGAGCATCTTGTAATACTTCATGTTGGATATTGCGTTCGCTGTGAGACCGACTCTTGTCTCTATCCGTTTCATCCATTCCGCTTGCCGGGGTCCAGCAAGAGTCATTGCCCCAAAAAGGACAATGGTACACAGAAGAATGACGACAATCGGCGTCATGAAAGGAAGGCCAATCTCTGTGTACAGAAGTGCGCTTCCAAGGCCGACTTTGATCACACTGGACCACATGAGATGCATATCTTGGATGCCAAGCTCAACATTTTGCACGTCGCTGCTCATAAGGGTGAGTGGTGTTCCATCGGCTGCGATCATGGTGGTAACCTCTGTAGTTTTCTGGTATATAGCTGTACAGAGACAAGCACGAACCATGCAAGCTGCCCGCTCTCTGTAATAGCCATAGTATGAGTTGGAGGCAGCCATTCCAATATAAACGAGCACACAAGCACCGATGAGTGCGTAGCCTCTATTGCTGGGCGCCTCATCCCCTAGTGCCAGGTATCGAATCAAGGCCAATAGGAAGAATGACTGGGAGAATTGAAAGCCAATAAGAGCAAGCTGGGGGCAAACGGGCATCAAGAAGTTCCATTTAAAGGCAATCAAGAGAGCTCTGAAAAGAGAAATGCTCTTTTTGCCATTGCGGGTAGTTTTCAGCGCGTCTAGGAGCTTCGAGGTCGCGACTTCAGCACTCAGGGCACCATCAAGGCCGTATAAGTCGTGAAACTGCAATGTCCCGCGAAAGCCTCGTAGAAAAGAGTTGTTTGAGCCAGGAGAGGACTGCGAGGCCGAAAATCCCGCTGGTTTCTTCCGGGCTGTGTTCTCTATTCCAAGTGATCCATCTCTCTTTATTTCTAGTCTCAAGAGCGAGGACGAGCACCTTGAGGCAAATTGAGACGGTGAAGACGCGAGCAAAGACACCGTCGAGTTGGTTCTGCCCAGAAAGCCACAAGGTTCTGGCTCGCACGATGTCGAAGAGCAAAGTGATGAAGACATAGAAGTTTAACAGAGATGAAGGTCGTCGGGAGCGGGCATGTTCGAGAAAGGAGACAAGTATCATGACCAAGCCAGCTGTGAATGAGAGGCCTTCACTCGCGATACCAAGCCCTCGCGATGGCGAGACATTGGCCACGCTGATGAGGACAAGCAGGGAGAGCTGCGTTGCGGTGTAAATGGCGATTGCGACCTGCTCATGGAAACGCGAGACCGGGTTGTCAGCGTGTCTTTCGAGCCGCAGGCAACACGACGGTGCTTGCAGTTGTCAACAAGCAGAAGAGTACTCACCATTTTGGTGCATTGAAAATAGGGGCCCGAAACAAGACGCGGCCTGCCTGCCAGACGATACACCAATGCGCAAAAGAGCAGGAGGAATACTGCTGTAGGGATCAAGGACAAAACGACTTGCTCAAACTTTTGCGTGAAGTCGAAATCGCCGCGACAGCCCTGAACCGCAGGACCGAAGCTGCCATCATTGACACAGCTGTTGTCCATTGTGTCTGGCGTGGTTGGAGATTGCTCCTCGTTGCTCCTCCGCCTCAGGAGTTGACGGCCAGACCTGATCTGCTGGGGGCTGTGACTCACACACAATGGGTTTGCACGAATTGGAGGAAAAAATTGAACAGGTAGAAATGTGACCCTTTCGAAGACCTTTTGGTTTGGAGAGCGATTGAAATGATTTCTGGTGAAAGGTGCGTAAACTGCAATCTTCGCAAAGAAAGAGTCATGAGGATACGAAGTAGAGAGTAGAGGATATATAAACATGCGTGCTTAAGGTCTAGAACTGGTAATATCTCGATGCGCGACAAGGCTGAGCAACCTTGAAGGGACTTTTGCTAACTGCATACTGTAGTTCCTGGGCAGTATGATGGGTAAGTTTTAAAACCAGGATATGCAAGCCTAGCTTAAAAAAAAGAGCAGCCCAGAGATATCTGGCAGCGGTTTACAAACTTTCGCCTCAGATTCAGTACTCGTACATACTCGTACATGTACGGAGCAGCATGAGAATTACCCCTTGGCTAACCGATCGGCCCCCGGAAGCGTCCCGTAGGAACACTTTCCGCTAGCTGTTTCCAATGTGATTGAGAGTGCTGCTCCCTACGCCAGTCGTAAACTCTGAGGAAATGAGTCAAGACAAGGCTACAAGTAAAATAGGCAAGTGCCAACTTTGGGGACAGACGGTGCTGGCTGTCCCAATAGAGTAACCTAATGGCAGACCATGCTTCCGTGCCCACTCGGGCATTACAGAGGCGGGCTCCGTTAGCATTACGTAGAAGTGATTGATAATGCTAAGGTCATCTGCATTACTGTAAACGTACAAGGCTGTGCGTCATGCTTGCAAGTACACCTTGAGCCGTTTGTGGCCCCGTCTTGAGCGGCTATTCTGACTGGCTCGGCTCGTCTCGGGCGCGCCATTTGTGCTGCTCGCTATTGGCTAGTCGTTCTCTGCTAGCAAGATTTGGGTTCACCACAGACGTAGTCGTGGAGAAGATGATGGAACGAGACCCCTCTTTTTGCCACTAGTTTTGTGAGAATCGGCACAAACCACGCACTTTAGCGCGGCTTGGTGGGCAAACTAATGTGTAAATGCAGGCACAAATGACGCAGGGATTTGGGCTATATAAAGAGGCCGTCGAGACCCTGAATCTGGAATCTAGATTTTTTATTCTCTCATCAGATTCATCTTGACTACAATTCCAACAACTTTAAACAACTTTTCTATAATATTCCAAGGGTGTACCTTTACTACTACACACTATCAAAATGAACGGAAACTGTGGCTGCAACGGCTCTGCCTCTTCCTGCAACTGCGGCTCTAGCTGTACGTGTTTCAGTCTTTTAAAAATCGAAAGAATGCAAAGAAAATAGATTACTGACTGGAATTGCTTAGGCTCTTGCTCTACTTGCAAATAAACATGCCTTCTCTTACTTATAATTGAGTAGAGTTGGGTATACTGTGTCGCAGCTGGCGATATGATGACGAGACGACGACGATGATGACGAAGAAGAAGAAGAAGAATGAATGAAGAGAAGGACTGTGTTACTAGTCGAACATATTACAATATAATATACCCTACTTAAAACTTCACTGATCTTATTATTTCCGTACTTGGATTGAGCGACGTAATGTGTAACGTGTATTTCTCTCTCCATGATTATATTAACAAGATACCGTCGCATCCTCTCTGGAGCTTCGTGCCTTGCTCCGAACTCGATCTGTATAATTTTAGCCACACTAAATTTTTACAATATCTATTACTCGTATACATGGTAGGCCTGGTTGACTGCAAATCATTGTTCGGGCAGTTTACCAATTGCCTTGCATGTGATATGCTCAATCCGGATTCTCCGCCTCTCAGAACCTGTACTCACGTGGCTCCGCCGCTCCTCTCAGTGGCATCCCCGCAGCTGACCAGCACCAACCCTCGGCTCGTTTGGCGTACCTGCCAGCCTAACCGGCAGCACTAAAGCTCACCCCAAGTACTCCATTACCCTCGGCCGAAGCTCTGAAGCTCTCTGCTCTTTACTCTGATACCCGTAACTCGGCGTCACCATTCACCCGTTTCACCCAACCCTTTTGTCGTCCTCTTCACTATTTCGCAGCTTCAAATCTTCTATAGCTGCTGCATCAACACGTCGCCCTTTATCCTTTTTCCCTTTGCCCCCTTGATGCTGGCTACAGCGACGCACGTCTTCTGAGGTGGCGCCTACGCTTGTGCCGATGACGTTTGGATACTGCGCCTGACCGACTCCAGCGCTTTCTTAATGGCTGCGATAGTGAGTAGTCTCCTGCTGCACCCCGTTTGCTGTTCCTTGGATGCTTTACACTCTTTCCTTGATGGCCTTGGAAAGACATCCAACACTGTAAAAGCTGCTTCTTTGCGTTCCCTCTGCGGCCCTGTTTGCGCTGTCGCATTCTTCACGTCACTTGCGACATCACTAGGTCGCTAGCACGTGCGGTTACTCCGAGGCTCCGCGCAGCCAAATTCCAACTACAACCACTTCCAAGTTCTCGTCGCGGTTGCTTTGCCGCTTGGCGCACTTTTGAATTCTGTCGCCAATAACTATAATTGTCTGTCTATACAAGCATCGCTAACCAACATATCTCTCTCCCATCAGGACGCGCCGTGGCAGACCGGCTCCTACATGTCTACGCACGACGAAGCTGACGGCGCGCCGTCTCCTGCCGAATCCAGCTTCGCCGCTCCCGCTCCGACTTTTGCCTCGTTTTCTCCCGTAACCCTCTCGGCAAATACCCCGTCCCGATCCTCGCGAACCTCGACCGTCCTGGTTCACCAGAAGAGTCCGTTGCTGCTGGCGACTCCTCCGCAAATCACCCGTGCGCTGGCTTACAGCCACCCGTTCCTACTTCCTCTCAATACATTTGTTGGCCTGTTGACTTGGAGTACTGGCGACCCTTGGCAAAGTTTCCTCCTGCTCTGCTCTTTCTGGGGCGTTGCACTCTATGGAGATGTTGTCCTCCTGAGGGCTGGCCCCGTCGCCGTGGGCATTGCGCTCATCGTCGCCATGTATGGCCGCCGCTATAGCCCTTTGAGCAGCAGCGGCTGGCGTGACCCGGCCAAGAATACAAAGCCTAAAGGAAAAAATATAAATGCGCAGTTCAGCGCGAGCGGCAAGACAGACGCCAACGGCCAGCCTTCAGAATCGCCGGCCAAGCATCGCAAAACCAAATCTGAACTTACCGGCATAAAACACCAAAAGACGCTGGATGAGATTGTCGAGACGCTCAAAGAGTTTACTGGGAGATGCAACACGCTTATGGAGCCGATGCTCGAAATGACCGATTTTCTTAGCACTCAGCGCACTGCGACCAGTGCCACAACAAGGCCAGCTTTGATTGCCATGTTTATGCGCTTGCTGATCATCACACCGCTTTGGTTTGCATTGACCATGCCACCTCTTAGAGTCATTACTGTGCGCCGCGTTGTCTTGGTTATTGGCACCATTATCCTCACGTGGCATTGCCGAGTCACGCGTGTATCTAGGACTATTCTCTGGCGAAGCTCCCTGATTCGGAAGCTATCTGGCGCCGTGACTGGTCTCCGTTTCGAGGGTCCAATCAAGAGCCCAGCAGATGCCCAGCTTCTTGCAGCACGCAAAGGCCATAAGCGAACAGGAAGCTCCCGAGGGTCCAAGAGCTCTGGTGTCAAGTTTACTTTCATCATATATGAGAACCAGCGTCGCTGGGTCGGCCTCGGCTGGACGCATAGTCTCTTTGCCTATGAGCGAGCTGCCTGGACCGACGAACATAACAATGCTACGCCGAGCAAAGAGGATTTTGAGCTCCCCCATGTCGAGGATGGCAGCCGCATGGAATGGCAGTGGGCCGAAGGCAGTCGTTGGCGTGTAGATGGCGTGCCCGATGACCATGGACCTGTAGAGTACGACGGTGAGGAAGGCCGAAACGGATGGGTATATTACGATAACAAGGTTTGTGAAATGACTCCCCTCTACACAAATTAGCGTACTAACCTGTGAAAAAAACTTAGTGGCACAATGGACGCCGCGGCCAAGACGGCTGGGGCAAGTGGACAAGACGAAGAAAATGGTACCGCGACGCAGAGCTTGTCGAAGTGGACGCTACCCAGCGCCCGACTGTAACGTCAAAGGACACTGCCTCGCTACACAGCAAATCCGACACTACGTCTCTCAACGTCCCGACGATTGTAGAAGAGACGGTTGGCGACGACGCTAGTCTCAAGACTGCTGACGACGCGGCCTCTGTATACTCTACGTCGTCCAAGTCTTCGTTTTGGCCGCCTATGCTGAGACGGCGCACGACGGATCGCTCTGTTACGGAAAGAGACAAAGACAAAGAAAAGACGGTGAATAAGCGACCTAGTGGCGTACATGACCTCGTTCACGATGAGGATACGAGCGGTTTGGGATTAGAGTTGGAGATGGAGCTGCAGAGGCAGGGAAAGGATGGTGGGCAGTGGGGGATTGCCGAGGATGCGAGGATGAATCTGGAGTAGTAATGTGTCCATCTGCATCATGTAGCGGCGAAATGTGCATTTTCCCTCATTTACGCAGCTTGGTATAGATTGTACTTTGCTCGTTTGACTTATAAAATCAAGGGCAGAGAAAAAATGACGAACTGAACATGAATAAATACATCTGCCAAAACTATCAAAGCTATGTGTAAATATGCACCTCGTCAGCCATATAAGGCTAATAGATGCAGCCTCTGTTGTCCATTTGCTATCATCACCATCATCATGTACCAAACGGGTCATCCAGTGGCACCACTTCAAACGGCTCCCTGCGCCTCAGGTAGCGCTGGGTCAGCTTATACGGAATGAAAGCCTCTATGCTCACATCTTCAACGCTTGGGGGCAGCATGTCGACTTGTTCTGGCGAGTGAGTTGGCAATGGATAAGAGAATGTGTTGTTAGCGTTGTGATTTTGATGATGACGCAATGGGTGTCTGCCTCTGTTCGCTACACCGTTCGCTATGCCGTTTGTCGCCCCATGGCTTGCTGTTGCTGTCGTCTCATTTGATATTCCATTTGTCGCGTAATTCGGTGGACCGTGGCCGTTATGCCCATCATACCCGGTGGTGTTGGTTTGTTGGGGTTCATCTGCATCATCGCCGCCCATGCTATTTTCTACACTATTCGTGACCCAATGCGATATCCCATTGAAATTCACAAGCAGTATCCCGTTGAACATGTCAAACGGACAAGGCGTCACACACTTTAGCAAATCCGACAATTCTTCGATAAACTCCCACTCGCATGTTAAATCAAGACTAGCGTCTGCTCTGCCAAACGGGTTCCAAGCCGTCACAACGAATGGATGCATCATGTCGATAAACACCGCCCATGCTGGCTTTCGGTAGAACCCTTGCGGCGGGAACTCGTTGTAGAAGTCGCGGTGTAGGTAGTACATTTCGCGTATAATCTTGTGTGGGTCGATGCTCGGGTTTCGGTTCTACTAGGACCCGTATGACTGCCAGACGTTTAGGAAACTGATTGCTGTCCATCGTGAGTTGTTTGTTTGGAAGCTCGTGCGAAGTTGGTTGATTACGGAGTCGAGGATGGTGCCGTCTTGGTCGCAGACTTGGATGCCGAGGGAGGGGACGTGTTGAATTGTACCTGATACCGGGAATGGTTGCATGATAGAGACATGGTAATGTGTATGCGAGGTTTGGGAGCCGTTCTTGAGGGGAGAGGCTACTCAGTCGCTGAGTTGTGGTGTGGTTAGTCTCTTGGCATGTAAACGGCAGGTGAGGCCGAGCTCGTATCGTCTAAGCAGAATGCGGAAGCTGGAAAGTGCACCAAGTAGTCCTAGGCAATGATATCAAAAATTACGAGTGATGAATTTGAATCAAACTAAATAATGGCTATCGCAATCGCGGAAAGACCTCATTCAGCGTCTTGTCCCAGTTCTTTTCATTTCCCAGCGCTCTCATGACTTCAGCAAGTCGGTCACAACAGCCATCTACCTCATCGGCATTCATCTGTGCAGTATCCCAAGACGCAATAAAATAAATGTTCTCCTTGTCCAGCATAAAAGCATTCCAAAAGAGCCCACTAAATATGTGTTGTTAGCAAAGCGGTCATAGATCGTCTCAATTAGCCAGCTCACCAGTCTGCCCAGTCGCATCGACCAACAGGTTCCAAGACTCTGTAGTTATTCTGATGTCCATGGCGTGTTGCAACCCCCAAGGTAACATCCCATATAAATGACTGTCGAAATGAAGCATCTTCCGCCACGGCGCCCTCCTCACCTAGCCGCTCTTTGATCTTTCCCCACGGGGCGTGATCGTGTTCCTCCATAACAGATTCTTCCTGCTGTATACGATGAAGAAAATCGAGCACAGTCTCACGGCTGTTTGCAGAGTACATGTTTAGTCGCCATTCGGCTGTAGGGCCGTCGATGCTCATCGGTGGTGGAAGTTGAGCTTGCATCCATTCGGGTATAAAGGGCCAAGAGCGACCGGATTGCCAGCTGTTGAAGATGGCATAGGCAGAGCCTGTTTCCAGTAGATTGAAAACTACGAGTGCACAGCGGGTTAGGAGCTCTGGTGGGACGTTGTGTTGGGACTGCAAGGTCGTTAAGCTAGGTAGGCGCACAACCCGTGCGCGGCGAGGAAAGCGGAAGTCCAAACTGCAGGCTTCCCATTGCCCATCCCATACTTGATTTCTGACCTTGCTTCTTTCTTCAGATAAGGCAGACGAAGCGTCGCTAGATATCATCCATCCTGGCGCTCGCTGTTTCGGCCACAGAGCATCCTTGAAGCGTGATAGCCCACGGAGTCTCTGAGCGTGAAATGATACCGCCTTTTGCGCTGGGTGATTGTCTTGATTTTTATGGAAGAGATCTGCCCACAAGGAATATGGCGTGTGCTGTGGGGTTAAGGCGTTCTTATCGTAAAGAGCGTCGTCCAAGTTCCTTTGAAATTGCCACAGAGACATGGCGTCCACTATGGAGTGGTTGAACGTGAGGGACAAATAATATTTGTTTGAATCAACGCAACGAATGATGGTGCCATTGAACATGGAAGGCGATGGCAAGGTACTCAATTCTTCGTTGAGAAACTCTTGTGTTGCCTGCTCTGTTGGCAGCTCAATACTTTGGATAATGAGTCGCAAAATCTCTGGGCTGTTATAGACCGCATGATAACATTGGCCATCATTTGCCTGAATCAGAGTCGACATGAGAAGCTTGGAGTTGACAACCACATTTGTCAAAGTGTTGCGAACAAATTCTCCATCGACGTCTCGTAGGAAGAACGCCATGCGGGTATGATAGGACTCGGGTCGTTGGCCAGCCACCATGCGATGTTGTTCAGCTCTTAACGGAATACAAGCCTCAATGGCATTGCTATCTAAACCAAATGATCTTGTCTGTTCCGCAACAGCTTCTGTGAGACCTGAGTCATTGCTGTGGTCAGATGCCGCGGCAGCTGGCACAACCGGCCTCGATGTCTGCAGATTCTGAGATCCATTTGGCTCTTGTGATGGAGGCAAAAGTATTTTTCCACGTTCACTAAGGATAGTAGCCTGCTTGTGTATGGTATCAGAGCTGAAAACATCCTGCAGGTATAATTGCCTATGACACTTCCGCAAAACTGCGTCACAGTATTGGAGTAGCATGATGCTATCTGCAAAATCGTGGACAGACTGGTGAGCGTCCGGTCGGATGCCTGACACGTTTTCCCATACGGTCACTAGACTGTCAACAAGGTCTGAGTGGTCTGGTACTGAGTTGCTTGTCTGTATTTCTGACGGCTTCTGTTGAAGCTCAAGGAGAATTTTCTTTAGAAGCTGGCGTTTGGGCTTTTTCAACGATGTAACTGGCAATTCTGTGAGACCCAAATCTGCTATGTCATAAACAGATTGGAGACTATATTTTAGACCAAGCTTCTTAACGGCCTCTCGGATATCTTTCTTCGAGACATTTTCGTCGCGTTCGACAATGGCGACAGGTACTTCTCCTGCAACTGCATCGTGAACACCGACGACCTGCGCTTGAACACCAGGAAGCGCGTGTATCGCCTCTTCAATCACTGCGGGGTGAATATTTTCGCCTCCGCGTATTATTAAATCCTTGTAGCGACCCAGGACGTAAATGACCCCATTGTGGTCAACTTTCGCCTGATCGCCAGTCACCAACCACCTCCCGGCATTGTCCGTGTAGAAGCAGTCGTCGTCTTGCTTGGTGAGATACCCCGATATGACAGAAGAGCCGCCGACGTGCAACTCTCCAGTCTCACCACGGCGCAGAATGTTCTTCGTCCCGGGCTCACATATGCGAAGGGAAGCACCAGGTAACACTTTACCAATGCCTTGGTGGTAACCATTCTGCAGCAGAGGATCTTGTCGAGACCAACTAATCACAGGACCAGTCTCACTCATTCCATAGGCTTGTATAGCATCTCGAGATCCCAGGCGCTCTTTGCACAGCCGAACATCTTGCGGCCCAATTGATGTCCCAGCCAGCGTCACAACGGAGAGGTCGAGCTTCCCAGACTCTGGAAACTCTGGGTGTGAGAGCAAGGCTTTGACCAACGTTGGTGTGGCGGACATGACTGTACACTTTTGTTCAACCAGTGCGCGCAGACTTTGCTGGACACTGAATGAAGCTGACGGAAACACCACGCAGCCTCCGTATCTCCATGCACGGAGAGCATTGTTAATGGCAAAGATGTGATGCGCTGGTGTGTGTACAAGCCAGCGGTCGACGAGTTCCTTGTCGACGTTTGGGTCGTAGTCATGGGTCTGGGAAACCAAATTGTCGTGTGTATGCGGACAAGCTTTCAGTGCTCCAATTGTTCCACTGGTGAAAATCACAAGTGCCGTGTCGCTGGAGGCGCCCTCTTCCCAGATCTGAAGAGGATGGCGACGGCAAAGTGACGTTGCATATTTTCTGTTACACAGATGACTCAAGTTTAGCCAATCTGGAGCATATTGCTCAATGATAATGATCTTGACCACGTGGCTAGGCTTGCTGAGTTTTGCCCAAGAATCCACCACACTTGCTGTATCATTGTCCTCGACAACGATAATTTGAGGATTAAGAAGACAGAGAGACGATGATATCAGTGTCTTCTCTGCAGGATCAATTGGCACAAATGACATCTCCAATTTGGCTGCAACCCAGAAGAAGAAACCCCATTCCCCAATGTTTCTGGTGACCACGACTAGGTCATTACCAGGGCCGCCACACTGTAAGTGGCGAAGGGAATGTGCTGCAGACTCAACACGGACGCGTAGATCTTGATAAGTCCACCGCGTCTGTGTAAAAGCCGTCTCAGAAGAGTGACCTGCTACTGAGAAGTTGGGAATATGACTTGGACAAACCAATGCATCTCTGTTTGGGTATTTGGTGGCCGTTGCATGGAACAGGTCCCAGAGTTTAAGGTCTAATTCGGAAGGGGACCCCCCGTGAAGTTCGGCTAAGCCTATTTCTTCCGCCATGGGAACTGGTGTAGTGATTGAATGAGGCATGTAAGTAGAAAATAGATAAGTGGGATGTAGAATGGTTGAAATTGACATCAATATTTTGGTAAAGGAATGACCAGTCAGTTGAGCAAATGTATAGGATTAGACTCTTATGCACAAGTGCACCGAAGCTGGCCGAGAGTTCATCGTGTTAAATAAATAGTTAGTTTCAACAGTCTACTTCTGGCTTCCGCGAGACGGTACGCACGGAACGTGGTCCTATATTGGGTAGATCAGTACGACGCAGCTCGGTCCTGGTCCTCGACGATGGTTACACGAGCCGGTTCGGTGCCGTATTGGCGGCTTTACAAGGTTTGGCCCGGGATAGCGGGCGGACACAATGTGTGACAGATCAAGAACACTGGCTAAGTGCTGGATCTTGTGGTAGGAGTAAACAGGAGACAGCGGGAAAAGCCAATTCCGCGACTCAGAATCTCGTATTTCAGCCCGAGTGCTTCCAATACAGTGGTCAAGGCACCAAATCATTGAGCCGATTTTCCACGCGTCCCAATCAAAATAACTGCGGAAACAGTCACAGTCAAAACAGCCAATATCGCAAAGATGCGCGCCATTTGTCTGGATCAGCTGCGGATCACTAGGATAGACGGATCGCCCTCGCTTCTGGGTAAATGACACTGGCTGTGCAAGTCCGCTCTAGCGCTAGAGGTGTAACAATTGCCAGGAGGGACAGCGATTAGCTCAATAATACAACACAAGGTGAGAGAGTGTGGCAAGTCCAAAAATAGCAGTTCATCAGTGGAGAAGGTCTGGCTGCACCATCGGCGATGGCGAACTTACTAGTCTCTTCAGCTCTTGGCCACTAGGATCGGAACCCGAGAGGCGCAGGACTTGTTTTTCTTCCTTGTTGGTGGGCGTGGGATATCAGTTCACGCCATGGGTTATGCGTGCCATAGCTAACGGGAGTGATAATGCAAGGTATTTGCATGAGTTCCAGCAAACCGGGCTGCCATGTGAGTATCCAGATTGACCGGGGCATTGTGCAACGGCCAAAGCGCGCACGATTGATGCATTGGCGTTTCCATCTACTTGGGTCCGATCTGTAAGGTGATTTACCAGATCATGCAGCAGGGGGGTAAACGGAATCACACTCGAGCTTAGACTACGACGGAAGAAGCCACGGGAGGCGATCATGCAGGATACCGCTGCGCCACCAGCACAGTTGTGAGCTGTGCAGAAAGCTTTGACGAGAGCTGAGAGTGCAGGCGCCGGATCTATGGCTGAGATATTGCTGGCCTGCAGAATCGGCCGCTGCTTTGACTGTGTACCAAGCTCGGAGAGTCTGCAAAGGTAGGCATAGAGTCGGGCGTGATGGCTATGCATGTTCCACTTCGTGACGCTGTGGCGGATCAAACTAGTGCTTTTGGACAAGGGGAAGGTGGTACCATCGACATACGGAAAAGACCTGTCACGAAGGACAAAGAGACACGGCATGCAGCTAGACAGGGTTGGCGGATGCCTAGAGTCCAGCTCGAGAGTTGGTGCCATGTGGACCGGACTTGGTGTTGATGCAGAGTGAGAAAAGAGCTATCATGGCCAAGGAGAGCGCGTATAAGAATGAGAGCCCAAGTCAACCTTTTGTCTTTTAGTAGTGGCAATTTAGACTCATCTTTTCTTCACTCACCATTCATAATGTCTTTATTACGAGCCGAATATTTGACACTTTACGCCTCTGTCCTTTTTATACCAAGCATTCTACACTTCTTGTATCGTTGCTTGGCTCAGAGGGAACTCTCCAAAGACAAAGGATGCCAGTCAAGTTGTCGCAAAGCACCAGTCAAAGACCCATTTATTGGGCTTGACTTTATCTATGACATCTTCTTTGGGAAGCGCATCGAGAGATATCTGGATTACACATGTTCAATGTTCCAGAGCCTGGGGCATACTTATGCCATGAAAAGATGGACATGGCAGACCATCTTTACGTGCGACAGTGCCAACATGAAGCATATGCTGGCTATTGGATTCGAAGATTTTGATCTCCCACGTTTGCGATTAAATGCCATCTCTACTTTGCTGGGAAGTGGCATCTTTAGCCTAAATGGCGAGCCTTGGGCCCATGCTAGGGCTATGCTTAAGCCTTGTTTTGCGAATAAAGACAAGGATGCCATTACTAGTATGCTTGAAGGGCGATTCCAAGCTCTGCTAAGCCGGTTACCTAGTGACGGCTCGGAGATTGATTTGCAGCCGCTGTTTTTCTATCTGGCCATGGACTTTGCAACTCAGTACCTGACTGGTAATTCATCAAAAATGCTGGATGGAGGTACAACAAGTGGGAGGGAACTACAATTTTTCGAAGACTATACCACCTGTTCTGAAGAAGTCGTCAGGAGAATGCGCCTCGGCCCACTGCAAGTACTTCGCTTCAACTTTGCGGCGAGGAGAGCCAAAAGACGCGTTTTCAAATATATTGACGACTTTATTGACGAGTCTCTTAAGGCCAAGGTTGACAGCAATAATGAGTATGTGCCAGAGTACAACATTCTTCGTGAGCTGGCTGCCGTCACCAGCGATCGCAAGGTCCTGCGAGACCAAGTGCTGCATATTCTGGTTGCGGCACGAGACACAACCGCAAGTCTGCTCGGCAATCTGTTTTTTGTGTTGGCAAAGGAAAAAGACATTTACGACAAGTTGCGTAGTGAAGTCATTTCCATCGCCGGCAACGAGACGCCAACACACCAGCAACTCAAGCAGATGGAGTACCTCAAGTGGTGCGTACAAGAATGTAAGTGGTACACATTACAACAGAATTCTTTATCTGACCTCCTCCCATGGTACCTGGAGTGTGGATGTGAACTGACAAGTGACACAGCATTGCGGCTGCATCCAGTGATACCCACCAATGCGCGCGAGGCAACGCGCGACACCACGTTGCCTTACGGCGGGGGACAGGATGGCCAGGCGCCGCTGTTCGTGAATAGGGGCGCGCTGATTGTCTACAATATCTTTGCCATGCACAGGGACAAGGCAGTATTTGGGGAGAATGCCGAAGAGTTTGTCCCAGAGCGATGGAGCGGGCTTAGACCTGGATGGGGCTATCTGCCATTCAACGGAGGACCAAGAATCTGTCTGGGACGTAAGTATTGACCTGGATTTGTTGTTTTTTTGAAAAGATACTGACGTTTTTTTTATAGAGCAGCTGGCGTTGTTGGAAACGCACTATTTGGTGGCTCGGATGGTGCAGACGTTTGAGAGCATCGAGTCACAGGACGAGCGAGAATGGACAGAGCTCTTTGCGCTTGCAACTACGTGTAGATACGGAGCCAGAGTCAAGTTGAACTGAGCATAGGTGAAACAGCAAATAAATGCACGAATTAATTGAACAGAAGAAAAACGATTGACTAAACACCAACAATAATAATGTTTTGTGCTTTGGGTATCATGAAAAACCAAGACAGCGATCTCTCCAAAGGGTATCTCCCAAGTGCAACATAAGAAATGACTAACTTTTCCTGTCCAAAAGCCAAAAATGCGTCTATTCAAAGGGTATCTCTCCCAAAAAGCAAACCGACATAAGAAATGAATAACTTTTCCAGTTGAAAAACGCCAAACACCAACATATAAACTGCCCTAGTTGGTAATACCCATCTTTTCCAGCTCACGCTGTCTCCAGAAGAACTTTGCCCAAAGGCTGTTGGTGCGTTTCTCCTTTTGCAACGCAATGTCTTGTCTCTCGCGCGCAGTTCTCTCCTTGGTTTCTTCTCTAGCAACATAGTCATCCATGACGACGACACGAACGAGATAGGAGTTTTCCACAGCTCCAATGTTGCCGAGGGGACCGCGAGTTACCCAATTCATGCGCGCACAGGGATACTCGCCACGCAGGTTGCGATGGATGAGCATCTGCATGGGCCTGTGCGTGGCGTCTGGTGTAGGCACCCATGTGAGGAAGAGGTTGTACAGGCCATCGGCTCCATTGGGCGGCTTTGTTAGGTGAAAGGCTTCAATGGGGGCGTGCTTGATGCTGCCCTGGACTCTGCCGTCGTACATGGTGGCGCGCGGGTGCCAGATGAGGTCGCACTCGGCGACGGTAATGATTATGATTTGGCGGTAGAGCTTCTCACGGGCCTGCACAAAGTCTTGGATGCGGGCTTCCTTTATGAGTTCGGCGGCAAACCGATAGTCTTCCCGAAAGTGTTTCAGTTCCCGCTTGGTCTGCAGGTAGCTGGTGATGAGACGGAGGCTGGCTCTTTCCTTGGCCACTTCGAGCTCCTTGGCGTATTGAGCGACGAGGCGCTCGTCTTCGAGGCTGTGCTTGCGGCGCACTTCGAAGATGTAGTGGCGGATGGTGGCATTGACCATGTCTGCGCCAGAGTATGCGTATTCCATGAGGAACCCCTTGTCTTGGCTGTGGGCGTGGATGAGCTGGCGGGTCACCTTGAGGCCATCGAGCAGCTTGTTGTGGGCGTCCATGGATGGTGTTGTTGGAAGAGAGCGGCGGGGTGGGAACTCTTCAGAATCGAAATCTTCAATCTTGCTGAGAGAAATGAATTCAACAACGTTTGCAAAGGCCTTTTCCCATGGGATGGGGCCAAAGTTGGTAGTCAAGGCTCGACTCATTTTGGTCTGGGAGTGGTGTAACGTCGTAGATGTTTGGTGTGTTGATTGTGCTTGCGGCTGGTGGCAGGACATATTATTGTCTGCTTTGTGTTGTTTTATGAAATGGTAAGGGAGTGAGGTACCAAGCATAAATCAGTTGTTTTTTTAAGAATTTTGAGAAGTTGTAGACCAAGTATGCCGCTGACTGTGGCTTTTTCGCATGTGAGAGAAGATGGAGAGAGGAGAAAAGGAGGAAAAGAAATACCAGAGCATGATGGTCATTATATATTGAGATGTAAAAGTTTAATGTCTGTAAATACATTTTACTTGCAAGATGGTTTTTGAAGCATTGGTGTGAGAGTTGTTGAGTCCATGTGCGAGCGTGTAAGTGGACTGGACTGGTGACAAGGTTGGCGGGCAGCTTTTGGGTTTGGAAGCATATCAGGGTACAGACACAGACATATGACGGGACCAAGTGGGAAGTGCTGGCATGGTTCCAAAGATGGAAAGCAAATGCAAGCCGTAATTCTAAACCGAGTGGGAATGAGGTCATAAAGGGGAGATTATGTGAACAAGAGACGAAAGAGTAGCTTTAGCAGTGGAAGAGAGTGCAGAAGTATAAATGCTGTGCATCTATGCATGATACTCGTACAAGTTTAATTGTGAATTACATGACTTGAATCAAAGAATCTTCCCTACTGAATGTTAACGGCATCTCCACTGTCTAGACAACTTGAACCCTGGAAACCCCGATGTTGGCCGCCCCGCAAGCCATTCCATGCCTGCCCCCCTCTTTGGCTGTAGCCACTGACAGCTGCCACATGCGAGTAAGAGGCTCTTCCCCACATTGGTTAGGAAGGGGGTTTGTGACTATCTTGTTGAGTTTCTGGCCTCTGTAATTTTTCTAAAATAATGAAAACGACGCGTATGGCCTTTAATACTGAGTTTATGATATAATTTTATTTTTCAAAGATTTTCGCTATTTATCTTGATTTATCAGTCGTTTTGTCAATACATTCAACGGCGTCCTCGGTGTCGAAACCAAGGCGGGGCGGGCTCGAGGCTGCCCACTTTCCCAGAAGGGACAGGTCCAGCGCAAGAGCCCATAGGTCAAGCTGGCAAGGGCAAAAAAAAAAAAAAAAAAAAAAAAAAAAAAAGAGTTTACGAGTAGTAGGGCAAAATTCTCACCAACGTCCGCACCTTGGCCCCTCCTCTCTTCTCTTCTTCTTTTTTTTCTTCTCCCTCTTCTCCTCTCTTGGGCATAATCTCTGCTCCCGTTGATCGGAATCGTATCTCTTTCGCATCAATCGTCACACTTCTCCGTCGTCTCCCGTGACCGCTCTTTCGTACGACAAAAATCCGTCGAGAAACACACCAATAGCCAAGATGGTCGAGAAGCTCTACGTCACGTACAACGATGTGAGTCGCCCCTTGCATGTACACGCACTGCTACAGAGCTTTCCCATGTTCTGTACGCAAAGCTATAAATAAAAAAAAAAAAAAAGAAGAAGAAGAAGAATGAAGCATCCAAGTCTCTGTCTCTGTCTCGCATTGTCGCAACACAGGGAACGAGAGACAACAATGCTTTCCCCCTCTCTTTCCCATGCCACACACCGCACTCCCCCAGTAAACACAGGACATCACTTGGCTAACTCCCATCGCAAAAAGGTGCACAACCTGTGCAAGGAGTCTGCCGAGAAGCTCCTCAACGAGTTCCAGCCCCAGCTCATGATTGCCATTGGCGGTGGCGGCTACATCCCTGCGCGCATCCTCCGCTCGTTCCTCAAGCAGCCCGGCTCCCCCAACATCCCCATCCAGGCCATCGGCCTCTCCCTCTACGAGCAGCTCGGTGAGGACCCGGACGTCGAGACCCCCGGCACCAAGGTGACCCGCACCCAGTGGCTCGACCTGACTTCGCTCGGCCACATGCAGAACCTCGTTGGCAAGCGCATCCTCATTGTCGACGAGGTAGACGACACCCGCACCACCCTCGAGTATGCCGTCCGCGAGTTGCAAAAGGATGTCGAGACTGCCCGCCAAAAGATGGAAGGCGACCAGCCCGAGACGCAGTTTTCCGTCTTTGTTCTTCACGTAAGTTCCCCTATCGTTGTCTATTATACATAACCTTTGCTAACCACTACATCTTTCCCCGTGTAGAACAAGGACAAGCCCAAAAAGGGCCAGCTGCCCGGCAACATGCTCACCACCGGCTACCAAGCCGCCCGCACCGTCGGCGACGTCTGGATCAACTACCCGTGGGAAGCCATGGACATTGAAGAGCACGACGCCAATGCTGCCAAATAAAAAGCCAAGCAAACGGGACGAAACCCCTTACGCTACAACGTACACAAAACGACAACAACACGAGCACGACTGCCACACATAATAACTTAGATCTCGTTTTCTCTTCTTTTGTTGTCAATAAGGTGACACGAAGAGAAAGGAGAAGACGGATGGATACATGCTGTTTTACGGGACTACCACGCGGTGTCCGAGACATGCAAAAGCGGATACCAATGAGCCACACGATGAATTTTCTATTTTTGAAGATGTATATTTCTTGGTAAAGAAATAATGTAAACAAGTTTAAAATCTACTTCCCACTTTGCAGTGTCTATGTTGCATCCAAAGAGTGGTGACTTGCCAGGTGGTTGTATAACGTGCATGTTTCTCCATCTATGAACAAGCACTTACTCGTATATCCCGATACCGACTCGGTACTACACCTACTTGGGTAATGACTCGAGACCAAACTGACTTCTTGTATTGTAGACTTGTAACGCAATATATTAATCTATTCATGCAAAAAATTCTAAAACACGCTGTTGATCAACGTCTCTCTCTGTATAATCCCACCCCTCGCACAAGCCGGGTTGCGCGCCATGAACCAAATAGTTTCCTGCACATATCCGTCTCTTGTCCAAGACATTCTCGCTCAACTTCATACCACCAAATAACGCTGATGCACCTATCCGATACATAAAAAATGACGCCAGTCAGAATTCAAAACTTGGTCATTCATTTGCTCGTCACAGACCTGGCATCACTGCTAGCAACACTTGCGGCTTTGATCCGCTTACGCTGCAAGGCGCGATCCTTTTTATAATTGTCCCAAAGGTGTAGAAGGCGCAAAGATACCACCAAATGTCCGGGCAAGGTTCCAAACTCTTCTAAGCAGCCATTCTCCTCCATGATCCGCCTGCTGACTCTCACGTACACAACAGAAAATGTCATCCAAGCATTGTGAATGCTACTGTCCATGGCATGACGGTTCTGAAGATTCGCCGCCAGCGGAGGCCGTGGCCACATGGGACTGCCCGCAACGACCCAAGCGAGCCTTGTCCCAACCGCCTCCGCGCTTGGCGTGAAGGGCTTGGATGATGCAAAGTTGGTCATCCATAGCCTGAGAGTTGAACCATCCTTCTCGCTGCCCAGGTGAAATACCACCCCTTCGCCGTCGACATGCAGTCCCCAGTGAAGCAGGGCCAGTGCGGCACCCATGAGGCGGCTATAGACGACAGGGTACTCTGCGTTTTCCGCCCTGAGCATGTCAAAGTATACCGAGCGGGTTGAGACCGACGGATTGTCTCTGTCCTCAGGTGGCTGCATCTCGCCTAGACGGGGAATTAGGTCCATTAACTGCCATTTTAGGTGAGAAATCTGCTGGTCAACTGGTTTATTCGTGCAGGGTCGCGTAACCATGGAGCGGACAACGTCTTCCGGAAGTGGATGAATGTGCTCCGTCATAAAAGCAAAGAACGGTTCATGACGCTGTTCGGGAAGCGGCCACGCAATTGTAGCTTTGATTTCTGGAACCAAGACGCCGCGTGGTAAGCCAGGGAACATTATCGGCCAGAGGGCGTTTAGTCTCTCGTAGACCTTTAGGTGCATTTGTGCCTCGCCCACGGTGTTGTGTCGGCAACGATACACTCCAAAGAAGTCGCGGTTAAGCAGGGTAACAGATCGTAAGCACGACGGTGAATCGGAAACAGGCATAAAGGGCAGTAGACGCAGCTTTTCCTTCGCCACGCCCTCTGGAATGCCTGATGAGTTTTTACTGGCATAATCCTGAAGCCACAGACGGCCCTCGTGTTGGATAAGAACGAACTGGGCTGGTGGAAGGGCCATTGTGCGGTTGACTGCGTGGTGTGCGTAAGCGATGTAAGGAGGTAGGCGAGTGGTATCTGCAGACGAGGACCTCTAGTCGATTAAGCAGCTAGAAAGAGTGTGCTCGAGAAGCGAATTTTAGGACTTTGTTTATTGATGTTGGTGTTGCGAGCTAGGTATACGCTCCATGATTTCATGCAGGGGAACATGACGGTTCTTAGTTGCTGAATTCCCTGACTTGCTGTTTCATGACCAGTGGAAGGCGCGCTCCGACGTTCTTGCCAACTAAGCGTCTCGCGTTGATCCAGTTTCTCGCAGAATAGCCGAGAGAGAATCCAAAGTTGGGACTAATCTTGCAATTCGTGTCGGAATCTCGGTCTATGCAGTTAAAATTTGGCTGCCGATATTGGTCTTTACTTTGTTTCTGCTCCCCGTCATCGTTAAAAGGCCTCTCAAAGACCCATGTTGAAATCTCCCATATTCATGATTTCGGTCATAAATCATTCCAATGTAATCTATATACATCCTTAAAAGAGAAAAAAAAAAAAAAAAAAGGCCTGCAGTTGTTCTAGTGCTGAAGGGGAAAACTGACAAAACACAAACTCCCGTTTATGCTCCATGATTATAAGATGCCGAAAGTATAAGAGATCAACCTCCGCTTGTACCCTCTGCGGCGTGCTTCTCCTTGAGTCGCTTTTCCTGCTTCATAAACTCTCGGATACCGACGGGGACACCCTGAAAGACATCTTCATCCCACATGTCAGGCGCAATCTTGGCTTCGCCAACGCTTGGAGTCCAGTTTGTCTCGGAGCCGCCGCCGTCTGCATCCATCGACCCGCTGCTCTCAGCCAGGCGCTTCTTTGCTTCCTTGGTCTTGCTCGACCACTCTTCCATCTCTTCTCGGAATATGTCCCATACGCAATTGACGCATCCACTCATACAGCAGTTGTCAGGCTCTTCGGGACGAGGCGGTATCAGCACGCCAGCAGTAAATGTCGATTGTGCTTGGCGGGTCGCCAGTCGCTCGGCCTTTTGCGCCGGCCCGAGCAGGCGGGAGCCAAATATGACACGGGCCTTTGCTTCTGGGGTTGAAGCATCAGACGGCGCGATTCGAGATGAAAGGGCGCCGAGAGTACTTTCTTGCGTCGGGTTCAGATTCGAGATGATGTGCTCCGGGTCGGCCGAGCTGGGAGGAGTCTCTGACTTTTCTGCCCGGTAGGGCGGCGGATCACGCAGGAGAGAATCGTAGTATGCGCCTCGCGGAATGGCTTGGGGCCATTGCTCATCGTTTGCAAGTGCTGGCGCCGTGGAAAAATATCGGCGAGCGGAAGGTCTCGAGCAGTGTTGGCAGACGTAGGAGAAGAGCCTTGCTGAAGTTGACATGTTGACAGGTCTGAGTGTCAAATATGACGGTTCTATTGGAGTGAGTTTATCATCGCACGGCTTGTAGAATGTGTTTGTTTGGTTGTTGTACTCTGTAGAGGTGGATGGCGAGATGCACTGGTTTATAATCGTCGGCGGGGCGTCGGCTTTCAAAGTGCAAAAACGTCATCGGACAGTGAGCACTTGGCTGGGAATAGATGGACCGAAAGTCACACGTGATTGATGTGCCTGAAAGAAGTTGCCAGAAAAGCATACAGCATGGCTTCTCCCAATCCGAAAAGTGCAGTATCAGGACTGCACATGCTCGTTTCAGCTCTATAATGTTTTTTTAAAGTATTTTATTATATTTACTGATAAGATATATCGTCCTAGAATCGCCTTTTGCCACAGATTCTTCGTTGTTCGTTGAAGACGCCTAAATCTGGAGTGCCGGGTCCACCCGGACGCTAGTGGAGTCGACGTTTGTTTAGAGGCGCCGGCCGTCACGCTTACTCGTAGTAGTCGAAGGACGCGCTTTGGCAGGCCGCTCTCGACAAGCTAGCTCCAACGACAACATTTGGCAATATATCTCGAGCTCTTGATACTGGAGGGGCACTTCAAAATTTTTGCTGTCATGGCGAAGCAATAATAAGAAAAGAAAAAGAGAGATATTGGCCATCATGGACGAGCCCTCTCCCAAGCGTCGCCGACGCGACGGCGCAGCAGACGTGTCGAGCCCAACCCCAGATGCGCAATCAGCGTCAGCGCGCGCAGGTCGCAACCGCCCGTCTTTTGCGTCACCAACACGAGATGGCACGTCACGGAATCATCCACAGAGAAGACAGCGGCAGTCAGGATCCCCGACGAGACAACCCAACTCCCGTGCGTCCGCGCGACAAAGCGATGGTCCGTCTCCTTCCCGACGTCGACCTGCACGAGACGCACAAGCGAGCGAACCAGATCGCGGAAATATAAGTAATCTACGCCGTGTAGAAGACGAGCAGGACAGAGACCCTTCTCGTACAGCACCGGCTAGACCCCAGCGAGGCGGAATTCTTGCGCCGCCCCGGCAGTCACCTTCACGACCACAGCCACAACCACGACCTCTCCCACCGCCCGGTCCGGCTGGCGACAACGAATTCGTACCCAGGCCAAGGACCAACCAACCAGCGACTGGTATCAGCATCCGTTCACAACCCGCTCCAGAGCCTGAACTCCCTCCCGCACGCCCCGACCCGGTCTCCTCTACGCCACCAAAAGGCATTCATAGCAGTCCGTCTCGCTGGCGAGGCAAAGGATCGAAACAAAAAAACTCCCCGTTGAAACAGCCACCGATGGGCATCAACGACCAAGAGCCACGGCCTGTGCCGACTCCGCAGGCATTGCGCCGACGACCACAACAGGCAGCTGTGGACGATGCCAATCTCGACCGGACGACCGATCCAGCGCGCATGGTCTCATTAGAAGACCGGGACAAGATCAAGGAGAGGAATGAGTTACGGAAAGAGCTGGCGCAGCTACAACGCGACTTGGACATGGCAGGCAAAGAGAACGAACGACTCTTATCCATGCAAAATTCTGGACGATATGTTGCGCCGTCAGACGAAAACAAGATATTTGATCTCCTTCAACGGTCGCTCATACCTGCTGATCCGCTCGCTCTGCCGCCCCAATCGCAACAGCTCATGATGGCGGCGCTGAATCCTATGGGACTGCTGCCATTTAGCAAGCCATCCGCCACCATGGCTCCGGAAAAGGACGATACCAAAGATATAAAATCGCATCACCCCGTGGAATTGCCTGCCGAGGAAGAGCTACGATACCTACAGATATTCAGTCCGTTTGATGTAGACGCGACGATAGCCGCACTGCCGGCAACGACGCAACACCCCTTTCGACAGCGGCGGTTATTAACGTTGCGATCAAAAGAGTCTCTATTTCATGCACGCATCGAAATGATTGTCAACCCCATGTCATTAGCCATCTTTGAGCTAAACGTCTCAGCGCTAGAAAGTGCGGCAAGGGCAGAGTTGGATCCGTTCATCAACATGATTTGCTCTGGCAGGTGCAATAGAAGTATGCAGCGAAACGTGGGAGTTTTATTCTGGGCCATGGGCGAATGGCACCGTATAGCGATTGAAAGAGCTGGGATATGGGCGCGTCTCGACAAAGAGCTTGCCGCCAAGGGAGTGGTTGTGTCGGCTGCCAACTTGCGCAAACGAAGTCGAGATGGCGACGCGGATAATACATCACGACGAACACGCATTTCGCTAAAAGGGTCCGAGTTGATGCGTCTTATGGGCAAGCAATCGTACGACATTGTAATCGATACGGAGCAAGATACGGGCCCTTTGGTGCAGCTGCGGCTCGAATGGAAGATTGGCTTTGACTGGACGGGCGAGGCAGAGAGCAAGCTGGCAGTGTTGCTTGGAGTGCCTGGTAAATGTAAGTTTGTGCTGCTGCTACGGCTCACAGCCATGATAATATAAATACAATCTAACAAAAACGTTTTAGGGAGAAAAGTCGACCGTCGCGGAAGCCTGGGTAAATTGCCTGGCTTGTTCCACAGTTTAGTAAGAGGAGGAGAGGATGTGGACTTGGCTACGCGCAAGGTGGCGGCTCTGCTTGTCGGAGCGGTTGAAGACGAGTAACGAGCAATGACCAATGAATAATATACTAGCCAATTGTACCTTTTCAGCGTATAGTAAACATTGTGGGCTGGCAAACGCGAAATGCAGGTAGTCATTGTGATTTGAAAGGCGGGTGGCAATGAAGCGCGCACATGTGGACAGTATCAAATGCGGTTGGATGCGTTGGGTTGTTTCTCTCGTAAATTCTTCCATTACAGCCTTTATTATACACGTCGTGTCTTCCACTTATTAAGTCTCCTTCGATTCGCTCGATTGATTTTTATTATCCGTCGTTTCACCTATCGAGTCGTCCCGCAGGTAACAGACCTCCCCATCTCGCCCTTTTCGTCTCCGAATTCGTCGTATTATTTAGTCGACATCGACTCCAAGCTTGCGCAAATCCTTCTTGGCCAAGTCAATCTCCCCCATAAGCTCCTTGTGCGCCTCGGGAACGTCGTTGAAGGTCAAAATGCCCCAGCCCAGACGGAAGAGGAGCGTCGCGCCGAAGCTGACGAGAGCCCAGAATGGCAGCTGGTAATTGTGTGTTAGCGGGTTTTCCTGTTTAATTTTACTTTATTTTTATTTTTTGGGTTCTCCGCTCTGTAGCGTATGCAATTGGAGGGCAAACGTACCACGGGGAGGATTTGCTGTTGGACGAGCGGCGGGAGGGGAACGAGCTCAAGATATAGAGCGAGATAAAGCTGTTTGCACAAAGCTGGTTAACTGGGGGACGGCGCAAGAGCGTAGGTTTTTATACGTACCGAGGAGAGCAACAGGGCAAAGGAAATGGTCTGCTGTGCGCGCGTCATTGTGAATTGTGGACGGCAAAGGTAGTATAAAGGAGAGACGTTCAGTTGGTGATGGAGCTTTTGCTGTTTGGCTGTGACGTGTGGTGATCTTCTGCCCCTACTACGACGTAAGGAGGTGCTGAGCTAGTGGCGCGTGTTGATGCCAAATTTCAGGAACAGGGTGTGTTAGTCAGCAGATTTGGTGGGTCCGCTCGTGAAGATGGGCGATCACTGGCAGTTTGGTGTAAGACATCGAGAAGGGCTGCCAACTCTGCAAAAAATAAAGAAAATACATGAAATAATTTGTTTTAATACTGTATGTGGCTTGTAATAATCTGTGTTTGTCGTGGAATAATTCTCCCGCTTCCATAGGATGAATGCCCCGTGTTGTGCAGAGGACGGGCTCAGCATCTTGACGCTGATCTTATTCGCTGGGCCTGGGAGTATTGCTCAGAGATGTGTGAAGTGGAAAACATAATGTGGCGACTTATCACGAGGATTTAAAAAAAAAAAAAAAAAAAAAAAAAAAAAAGTGAAATCCGACTCTGCTTCTTTAGAAGCTGTATATTTGGCTTCTGTCAAGTAATCTCCGACTCTAAGGCATATTAGAGTGTACGACGACGCGGCATAGCAGCAGTTACGGACTATGCAACGGCTTAGTATGCAACCTTCGCATTTATCTTACAACTGGAAATCTTCCAAAAACCAACAAATCTCGCCACTGGACGTGCCAATCCCCTTCAACTTTCTAACAGTCGTTCCCTTCCTCTATCAGACGGTAGAGCCAATCACTTCCATCCGGCTTAAAAGCGGGCCCCGTTCGGTGACAGCGCCGGCAGCCGCCCGCCCGGTCAACTATCCTCCGTTCGTCGGCCATGATGCAGGCGCCAAAAAAGTCGGGTACACGTTCCCCTAAACCGCTGTGGCGCCGTACAAGCTTCCCCGCAAGCACCAACTTGTTAAAAAGGTGTAAACTTGACAATCGGTTAAAAAATGTCTCGTTCGTTGCGTGATGTTTAGGCTGCCGATCGTTTGGTCCTGTGGGTGAAAGTTGGCGCACCTCACCTCGCCTGTTTGCGGATTGGCTGGCCTCAAAGCAATCCGAGATAATTCATGAATGTATATAAGTTTATATTTCTTCTGATTTGGAAATATTAATAATAGCCTTGTGTGTTGAATTCTATAATGCTCATTATGCAATGCCATTCCGTCCATGTAAATGCGTAAAATGCGTTGTTTCATATGCAAAAATGCCCTTCGTGCTTACTATGCTCAATATCCAAATAGGGGTATAAAACGCCGGAAATGTCACTCCGCAAAGTACAAGATGCTGTTTGTAAAGATAGAGACAAAAGAAAAGAGGGGTTCAAAGGAGAATTAGTCTCGCCAAAATCGCCAGCTTTTACGTCGCTGCATTCCATGACACCGCTGCTTCTCATGGTCGTCTTCCAGGTGCAGTCTATAACGCCGTACGCTGCCCGAGTCGTCGTCAAACCCAACATGTCTGCTATCGCGGGGAACTAGACACTCTGGAACCAGGTGACGACGGACCCAGCCCTTTACACCACGGCTTGCAGCATCAATGGCAGCGTACTCGAGACGGCGGGTGCTGTCGCTGGTCCAATAGTGCGTCGTCTGAGGTGGCTGCGGTGTGACGGCGACCTCGTCTGATGTTGGCTCTGCCAATTCAACGAGGTCGGGTGTCGGGAACTGTACATAGCCTCCAGGCTGTGACTGGGCATACGATCGAACTTGGTACGGCTGTACTCCCTGATATGTGTTGTATGATTTGGTAGAACGACGAGTAGAAGGGCGGGAGCGGATCCGGGCAGCGGATGTAGTTGAGTTCTGGCGAGCTACAACCGGCCGCGCATGTGAAATGGATGCCCTTGGTGTTCCGCCATACGACTCGTATCCAGAGTCCTGGCGCTGCATCCCATTGGCTTCGAAACGATCGATGGTGTACTCGGTATAGTGTGCCACCGAGACATTTTTTGAATAGTCTGATGGATTGCCTGCCGAGGACCCTGGAGGCTCAACTAACTCGATGTCGTGGAAACTGTAATATGTAGTGTCTGACGCAGCGACGCTTGCACGATTTTGACGATCCATGGTGAGGAGGATGCTGATGTCGTTATGAGAGGTGGAAATTGCAAGAATAAGAGTGTTGTGCTCGTGCTGAGAAGAGTAGTGGATATATATTGTCCATGAGATGCCTGCACCTTAGTGCAGCAAGGGGCAGTAGTATAGTCGTCAGGAGTAAATACCGGAATGACGGATATATTCCGGTCCCAGCAAAGCTTGGAGATGAAGCAATAGAAGTTGCGGTCTGTATTTGGCCCCCGTGCGTCCAAAACCCTGCTTGTCTGAATTGTATGGAGTACTCCGTAAGCGGACAGGAACTGCCTCAGCAACGGAGCAGACAAAAATACGCTGGGCCCCAGACGCTGGCTTAGACAAGGCGGGGAGTAGGAGTACCACAGCAGCAGAGCGGGAATATCAAACAGCAAAGAAGGATGAACAGGGGCGGGCGGTTTACTGAATTAAAAAATAAATAAATAACACGGCCCAGGATTTGTGTGAACTGCGGGTTCCTTGCGCTTCCTGTCCCAGGAACGGGGAGCCAGGGTTCGACTGGTTTATGGGCTCCAAGTGGGGGTTGTTGAGCACGGCGGTGAAGGTTCACGTCAACCGTGTTAAGCCTTCTTTGGTGTGGTGTGGCTTGCAATGCAGGCGTGATGTGGGTTAGGTATAAGTCCGCCGCGGGAAGCCGATGGGCTACCAGATGGGACTATGCGGTATCAGTGGAGTTTGGTTTGTTGGTGAAGCTTGAATGTGGGAGGCGGTGCGTTTTCAAGCTAAGAGAAATAGTCCACTATGAGGTAAAAGAAGACTGGCGGTCGAAATGGGTGAATCGCCTTAGCCCTCGAATGGTGTTGCAAGCGGAGACAAGTCGGGATTTAGTATCGGGTGGATGGAGAGATGGGACGGCGTATTTCCGTGTCAGAAGATCTCAATGTTAAAGGACGGATGGCAGGACGGTATGTATTTAATCCCAGCTCACAGTAAGTTGCACCAGCAAGTATGAGTGAAAGAGTGCTTTGTGCGTTGCGTGAAATGTGCCACATACCCCCGGCTCTGTCAGTGCTGTTGGTACATGGACTACCCCACCGTGCTCGCAGTTGGCGCTGGTTGCCGTTGACAAAAGCTGTGAGCAATGCTTAGGCGTGATACCGTTTTCAGTCTTTGCAAGCGACGGTATTCTGTCGTATCAACGCCGCATAGGTGCCACGAGCTGTTGGGCACCAGCGAAAGGGTACTCCTGCAGGACGTTGTCTCGCGGGTGCAGCACCGGAGAATGGTCATGCGATCTCCTCTGCAGATTGCCTTGACAGCGCCGTGGCTGTGACTGGCGCAGCCGATGTCGCTAGTGCTGGAGGCAAGTTTAGCAGGCGAATTGGTTCCACTATGGGATCGCTCCCAGAAAACGGAATATGCTGTACACCGACGAAGGTTGAGCGAGTGGAAAGAGTACACTGTCCAGACTAGACTGAAGGATAGTTACCGGTAGAGAAACTTCGTAATATCCTGCGTTGTCATGCCACCCGTCTTCTTATACTAGGTGCCACAGACCTCTGACCATGACTGGAAATAGAAAGACATCCGTATAAACCCACTGGCTGTCACCTTTCGGGCGATCATCATGTGATGAAACGGACGAATGGGCAAGGGCGCTGGCTGGGATCTTAGGCGGGCGCGATTACTAGTCTCACAAGATGCAGCACTGTGGCTCTCTCTTCACATGTTAGTATTGCTTCACTGTCAACCACTGAGCGGCTTTGTCACGTTCCAGATTGGCTGATGGCAGAGCGATACCCAATAGTACGCCAATCAGTCGTTGGGCGCTGAAACACTCGCCCGCGACTAGGGAGTACGCTTGGCCAGTCTCTGTTGTTTATTAGGTCAACTCCATGCAGCATGTGTCACTTTTTTTTCCCCGACCGGGCTTACAGCAATATTATGTATGATGGCCTGTTGCCTCCTCTCACCGTAAGTGTCCAACCACGTATTATTTCCGGAGCGAGGAAGCTGCTCCCGAAGGCTTGCAGCAGCGCATCTGACGAGACCTCTATAAGAGGACGCTGGAAAGCTCGCCCGCCAATAATACCTCCTGCACAGCACACGTCCTCCACTGTAATGCTGCGTTCATCAGGGGTGTGCCGACCCTTGCCTAGCGGGCCGTGACTCCCATGACCGGTCGGGCGCCTCCTACTAGTCGCCCCGGCCATTTTCCCACACTAATTAATATTTCAGGCACAGATGCGGCCTCTGAACTTTTGCGAGACAAGCTGTATTATTCCTTAGCTTGGCCGGCTGCTTACGAGTATTTACAATGCTTCAGCCGAGACGACACGTGCCGACCACTGGTATGCCCGAGCACCTGTAGAATTTCTTGCAGATTAGGTAACACCAAGCGGCTGTATTTGTTATTGATACTTCCGGACTTCGGCCGTGACTACCTCGGCTTTTGCTATTTTCGTGACTGAGCAACACGGGACAAACTTTGATGCCTGCGTCTGTCGTCTGGGTCGGTACGAGTAGGTCACGAGGGACACGAAAGATAGGTCAAGCCACTCACTTTGTAACAAGCTGCTACGGTGAATCATGTTCGATCCTGCGGTTGATCTGCTTTGCCACCGATGAGTTGGCAGTCTTGTGCGTGCATCAGGCAGCATCCGGCAAGGCGCCATGTACTCGTACGCCTTGATCGACTTGCCACGGCAGATTCTGCTGCAGCCCGGGCATACATGTGAATCTCCTGATGTGGAGGGGCCACTCTACGGACAGACCGCTGCGAGGGACAGTTTCGAAGGAAATAAATGCTGAGGTTTGTCTTGAATTCTGCGATGTTAATGGTTAGGATGTGTGCAACAGAACGCAATGAGGGTATAGTTTCCCTAGCAAATGACCGCGAATTGTAGCATACCCATCACAGCGTGCCTTTACGCCCATGAAAGCGCATTTTCAGCGAATCCTTCTGTTATGAAGCCAATACGTTTTCGATGATTTTGAAAAAAGACCATAGTACAATCTCAGCCCCCTGCGACTGCTTTCTCAAATGACAACTAACGAATCGATTAAACATTGAAAGGCATTTCCATATGATGTAGCATTCTCTAGGATAGGTAAGTAAGCCATTATCCTACCGTAAAAAACGAAGAGCCTTATGTGCAGTATTGTTACACAATAGAAGGCACTCCTTGCAGCTACTTTGCTACTTTGACTTAGTACCACTCGAACTAACCTATATCGTTGAGCAAGCCTACAGCAGCTCTTCCGAACTAAGAACCGTCAAAGCAAACCATTCATGAGCATAGGTTTCTTCTCCTGTACTGCTTTGTCAATCCCTTGATACCCTTTGCGTACCTCCAAGTCGCTAAACGTCCTTGTAAGAATCTGCGAAAGTAAAAACATTTGCCCAAGCTCAAACAGCCTTTTTGCGCCGTTCCGTCAGTGTGATTGCTTTTCTTCGTACGTAAAGACATGTTTTTGCTTACAATGCCACGCTACCTAGAGCGCCAAGTAGGATCAAACAAGTCCAATAGAAGTGAGGCAGTTGATCAGGCGACCAGGAATGCAAAACAGGACTCCGTTCCGGCTGGAGCTTTTCTTCACCTTGAGCAGCCACGTAGAAGGTAATAATTATAGCTGCTATCCATACAACTACCGGAAGTGCGGCTGTGAGCAGGTACAGCATGTTGGGCTTGTAGCTGTGTTTCTTTCGTGGCCAAGGCTTCAGCACGCACTGTAACAAACCTATGAACCCCTTGACAAAGAATGGGAATGCATGTTAGTGAGTTGTATTTATTAGCCGGGGACTAAAAGAAAAAGAGAAAGAAAAAGGAGAAGATTAACTTACCACTGCTACACTAAGCCCCGTCGCAACCTCCGCAAGGCCAGGTACTCTCGCCAAAAACAAAGCCACTGAAACACTTACAACGGAAGATGAGGCAAGTCCCTCAGCAAGCGCACAAAGTTTAGCATAGTAGTAACACTGCATAATAGGATTCGAACTGAGACTTTGCTCCCCATCTTCTTCCTCCATATTATTAGGCTGCTTTATTTCAGGCGCTTTAATTGTTCGATCAATCTGATGATGATAAGACAAGGTATCTGCTCCATTAACAGGCAGTTCTGGCTCCTGTCCGTTGGTTACCGCATCTTCTTCCGCTGTACAGTCGTAATAAGGCCTTTTAGGCTCATCCACCCCCGCGCTGAGAGGAATACTGTCGTTGAATGTCATGCTGGCTGCTTAACGCCTGGACCTTTGTTGTCGACGGGACTTATCGATGCCCTTTATTATCCGGCGCCTGTTGGCTATTAACTGAATGAGCGAGAGTTGAGCTCGACCCAATAGCAGCTGTAGCACCGCACTCCAGACTTGAATATAGGGAACTCGTGACTATTTAAATGCGATGGGTCGATGTTGAGCAAGGACAAAGTGAACCAGGTGGAGAAGTGGTATGTATCTGGCGCACGCTACATCCTTCGGGCTGCGCCACAATGCCTTACGAGAAACGGTGGGCAGCGATTGGAAGGTCTTTACATACACTAAACAGTCGGGCGGCACTAATTACAGATAGAAAAGAAACAGGAATACAGCTAAGACCCGGCGAAACTGGGGAAAATGACTAAATGAGGAGACCTAGCTACCGTTGCCTATGTATGGGGAATAAAGAGCCCTCCTTCACGGAACAGTCTAAATTAATGTACATATCGGAGCCATGCGCTGGTCTAAAATAAAAAGCCAATCTCGAAATAATTCGAACATAAAAGCGAGAAACCATGGGACCCGGTGCTGCTTGGAAGTGATATCTCGACCCACCGGTCGCCTCCAAACCAGCAGTCTTGTAAAAGCCAATCTGAAAGAGTGAAGAAAAAGAAAAGAAAATACAAAAATACCACTTATATAAGTCGTTAATCACGCCGTGAAAATGAAGACTTTAAGCATCCTTAACAGCATTGGCGTTCTCCTGCTTCTCGAAGATGGGAGGGGGACGAGGCACCTTCTGAAACAAAACGTATCGCTTGATGAACCAAGGAAGCCACTCGGTCGTTTCGTATCTGAGGTAATCCTTTGTTGGAACCGAGAAGACCTCTGGTGGAAAATGTTAGTAGGAGGCTATAGAGTAAAGTAAGCCATGACGAAAGTAACATACGGTCGAGTTCTTCCAGGGTAAGCTGCTTGGTTTCGCGAACAAAGCAGAAAATCATGAACCAGGCAATGAGGTTGAGTCCAGCGTAGAAACCGACTGCAAAGGTCTATCAGTAATTCTGTTCGAGCGAGACTTTGTAGGCGATTTCAACTTACAAGCACCGGTGGCAGTCATGACCGTCTTCATGCGGGGGAAAGTTAATCCAAGAATGCCGGCTGGTAGGATACTTCGTTAGCCGGATATTGTACATGCAGCGTTATCATGAAAGAAACTCACCAAAAGTGTTGTTAATGCACACAGCCCATGCCATACCCTGTTCACGCTGAATGGTGGGGAACACCTCTGCAGAATACTGGAAAGCAACTGGGCCTTCGCCAAGGGAGTAGGCAATGGTGAAAAGGTAGACAAACCTGTTTTAAAGACAATTAGATAAATTTACTGTAGCCATTTTGACGCCTCCAGTACTTACAGAACAACTGGACCAATTCTGGCTCCACGAGAGCGCGTGTCACCAGCGGGATTCTGCTCGTCCAGAGATGCCGATTGAGAAATTTGGTAGGCACCATTAGGTAGGAGCGAAAGTCCGGCAGCCAAGAGAAAAATGCACATGAGAGGGAACGTCTGCGAGGAGTGTCAGATATAGCAGCCAGGACGAAGGCAAGTGGCTCTTTACTTACAATCAGGCAAAGCTTCCTACGGCCCTTTGTGTCAATGAGGAACAAAGTCGGAATAGTTGCAACGACCTGAATGGCACCATAACCGAGCGATGTGTACAAAGCCTCGGTATCTGTGTACCCGACGGAAGTAAAGATCGACGAGCTGTAGAAAGAGATGACTGAGTTACAATTAGCTTGAATATCCAGCACAGGCTCATTAACAATCAACTTACTGTTGATGCCGCACATCTGTTGGGCAATCATGACGGTGGATGCACCATAGTTGGCTCTTCTGATTCTGGGAATGGTGAAGCAATCCCTCAGACGGGTGAAGTACGTGGAGCCTGCTGCAGCCTTCTTTTCTTCCTCGTAGTTGACATATGAGTAGTAGTAGTCTCTTGCCGCAATGATAGGATGGGCGCGCAGTCGACTCATAGACCGGAATCCTTGGGCATACCGGTTATGCTTCATGAGCCAACGAGGAGACTCGGGGCAGAAGTAGATGCCTGCCATAAGTAACAAAGAGGGGATGAAAGCAGAACCAAGCTGAAGGCGCCAGGCGATTTTACCAGTGTCTTTGACAATAACGTTGGCGCAGAAGCCCAGGAAAATACCTATTATGGCTGTTAGAGCATGCTTTGTGCATGTGATGCATCACACTTACCGATGACAACCCAGAGCTGCCAAAACATGACCAGAGCGCCGCGAATTCGGTGAGGAGCCATCTCCGCCGAGTAAATAGGCACGGTCGCATTCTTGGCGCCAATACCAATTCCCATGACAAAACGGGCGATAAAAAGGCCCTCCCAGCTCTGGGCAAAGCCCGAGCCGATTGGGGTAGCCGTAAGGCATGCAGCAGTAAGAAAGATCTCACCCCGTCGTCCGAGATAGTGATTTAGCGGGTCGACGATGAATGCACCACTTTATGAAAATAAGGTTAGCATATGGTCAATTGGAGAAAAGTGGAGGGCGGGGATGTCGTGCGCCTGTTAGTGTTGGCAACTTACATGAGGCCAGCAGTGAGAAAAATGATGGAGTTGATCAATCCTACAATCCATTCGTCTCTGCCCGTACCCGTGAGGCCGAACTCTTCATGGAAAGACAAGTTGGCACCGTTGGCTCCAGTCTGGTCCCAACCTTGAGTGGCGGCGCCAATGGCACAGAGGCCGATAGAGTACCACAGCATAAATGGGCCGTGCCACTTGTGGTCTCTTTCATAGAGGAGCGCATCACGCTCGTCGGACTGGAGCTCACTGACCATCTCAAATCGCTCAGGATCACGGGCGACAAGAGCTGCTCGGCCAAAGAGCTCAGCGTGCTCAGGCATGCCGTGCGACTGCGCCCATTGCTTGGCATCGGTGACGGTCTGTTCCTCGGTTTTAAACTGTGCAGAAGAAGAAGATTGTGTGTTAGTGAATTGAAGTGAAAAGTAATGGAAGGGGTCATGAGAAATTTGGTGGGAGTTTGGTTTACCTTCAGAGGATTCTCAATAATATTGAGAGCGACAGACTCACGACGGCCCTGACTCATGACACCATTGTTGGACTCGTAGGCGTTCTCGTCGCGAGTTGACTCTGCGTGATCGCTAGAGACTTTCTTCTCCATGATGAACCGATTTCTTGTCCTATGCTACTAAAGTCTGTAACGGTTTCAGTGATCAACAAGACAAGTTTTAAAAACGTCTCGGAAGATCTGGTTGGAACAACGTGGGGGAGTCGGGGGCTAATAAGGAATGCAAAGAAAAATGTGCCACAAATAATCGAGTAACAACAAAAAGGCAGCCAGCCCAGCGACTAGCACCAACACTAATAAGACAAGAAATAAGAACTGGGTTCGGCCTGGGGTCTCGAACTTGTGTTACGGGGAACGTCTTTTTGCGACGCTACCACATGGTCCTGGTACCGTGACGTCAGCCGAGAGCGGCATCGCCAAACCCGGACAATGCTTTTCAGGCTCATTGCCAGCCCGCTGGCCTTGTCCGGGGCAGTAAGACAACTCCACCGTCCGGAGCTATGTGTTCTCTTACTCGACGGATGCAATGCGGAGGTGGAGGTGCCAACCGTGAACTCTCGTCTCCACCTTGTCAGCAGATGGAACTGGAATCCTTCAGCCAAACTACAATTGGATTAGAACCGTTGGACATGCAAGCGGCCATCACTTATTTCCCCCTCCCCCTTTGGCAGCTTGGCATGGAGGGCACGACCCGCTGTTTGGAGGCCAGCGGAGGCGAAAGATGGGTGGAAAAAGACGGCCTAGGACATACAACGCAGTGGGTAATGGTGTTGGCTGCCGAGCATTCTAGTATACGTGGTAATAACTCGCACATATGTGTCACGGCTTGGTACATGTTACCATACTACTACTACGGTATGTTTCTACCTAGCAGCTTATTAGTGGTGTGTTGTTTACAAACTTGTACTATTACTCGTGCAACCTGTAAGCACTGGTTCCACCCCCATCCATAAGCAAGCTGGAGACCGACACACACACAAGCTCGCCTCACCTGGGACCGCCAGATTCCGTCTCCGTATTTCGGGATGAGGAATCACGCTCTTATTCAGACTGTGCCGGCATGTCCGGGCCCTGTTGCGGTGTAATTGGACCGGGCGCATTGTATTTCCCTCAATGGCTATCTCTCTCCTTCTTGCCAACTCTCAATTGTGGTTCGCCATGGCGGGACAAGAGGCCAAGCGATCGGGCTCCGGAAACAAAGCGCGCACAGGCAGCAGCATTTACAGCATCCTCATTGGTGCCTCATTGGAGCCGCTAGAGACGCCTCCATGGGGCTCCCGGGGGGCCCTTGTAGGGATGAGGGACAGACGAGCCAGAGGCTGACCGTCTCCACGCCACTGACGCGGAGTACAGTGTAACAGCTGCACGCAGTAGTGGGACAACGCTCTTTGTGGCGTTTTCGGCCGCTATTATTTTGTTTTGGCGCCAGGCTTGAAGCCAGCAAAAGGAAGGTCTTGTCCCGGATTTCCCTCTGAGGACAGACAGAAAAGCCATTTGAGCCACGCCGGAACGCCACCAAGTGATGATCGCGATGGAGTACCGCTTGTTTCTTCCTCTGCCATTTGTGGCAACGGCGTTGCAACGGACTCAAAAGTTCAGGACTTGTTAGTCTCAACATCAGCCAAGACATGGAGAACACCCACCAATAATAGCATCACCGAGAGTCACCGCGCGCTTGCGCTCCAACCATGAGCTGAGGCTGCCAGCCGGTCGCAGCCCAAGTCCACCTGGAACCTCAGATTGTGGAACACCTTGCTTTTGGCAAGACAAGGAAGCCTTAAGGTGGTGGGTACACTGACTGATGTGCAGGGACAGCACCTCTGAACGGGTAAGTGATGTCGCACCTTGGTCGGCACACCGAGCATTGTGGTGAAAATCCCTTCAGATACGTCCCACAAGACAATCTCCCACCTAATATGTAATTCATCCCTGCTAGACTTTGTTTGCCACGCAAAATGCTCTGACGCGATGGGCGCCTCATCGCACCCGATGCGGAGTTGGTGAGGCTGCTTCTTGCCAACGGTTTCTCCTGATAGTCGCGCAGAGCTAAATGGCGCATGTCCGCGCTGATAGATGAAATCAGAACAGAGAGACTACTCGTAACTAAAGCTACTGCGAAGAGGAAAAGAAGATATAGGCGGGGTGGGGAGCGTCCCCAAAATATGAACCTCTTACAATCCAACGGGACCTCTACGGCGCAAGTGTGACGAATTAAAGGAACAAGAAGAACACGCTTGACGGCCACGCTTTTTGAAGCTGTCCTTTACATTCTCATTCATGTTGAACTACTAGCTTCATCTTCACTGTGATGCAGACTATAATCCTACGCGGTAATTGGCTCAGCCGGCTTTCGCTTTTGCGTCTGCTCAGCTAGGATTTTGCGGAATCGACCCCGAGACAGGTCACGCATAGTCTCCTTCACCCCATCCCAGTTCTCCCGCACAATATCCATGGTTGGGCGTGAAAACACCAAGTCAATCTCTTCGAGGGTCTTGTTCTTTGTCTCGGGCATGAAAAATATCTGATACACCTCACCAATTACGGCAATGCCACCATAGAACCCAAGAGTAAGTCCAGTGGAGGTCATGGCGTCCTTCATGGCGCTGAAATTGTAAGTGACGACAAAAGAAGCGAGGAATAGAAGCGCGTCGGAAGTTGTCATTCCATAACTTCGTAGGTACGTAGGATAAACTTCAGAGGGTACAACTGTAAAGAGTTAGTATGCTGCAACGCTGGTGCTGCTGACTTATTTCGTCAAGACTTACCCCATGTCAAGCAGGCATAAGAACCAAAAAAGCCCATGTAAATGATGAGGCCAGTAAGGTAAAGGCCCTCAGCTCCTTGCAGGTTTATTGTCGGATCAATCGTGTTTGCCGCACCGATAAAAACGAGACCGATGAAGAAACCTGGCAACATCATAATAGCCCAGAAACGACGCCCGCAAGTCTCCATGAGAAAGATGGCCGGTATAGTGCCCAGTAGCAAAGATCCACCGCCGACAAGAGACATGTAATTGGCTTGCTCTTTGTCGAATCCGATCTGGTGCATGAGGACGGACATGTAGTACATGATGGCGTTCACACCAGTCAGCTGGCCGAGAAGAATCATAATATTGGCATAGATGAGAGCTCGCCGAGCGCGAGGCACACTAGGCAGCGAAAGCCGTTAGCACAACCTACATTGCGTTTATGGCATGGATGAGAAAAAGAGCATACGTGAAAAAATCCATCCAAGGGTACTGCCGGTTTTGAGCACCTTCGCTGACAACCGTATCTTCTTGCTGAACCGAAGAAGCCATGACATAGTATTCATCTCTTGATTCGGCATCATTAATGCCGCGAATTCTCTTCCATACTTTGTAGGCTTCGAGCGTTCGGCCTTTGTGCATCAGATAACGGGGGCTTTCGGGAAGGAAAAGCATTCTATTTCCAGTCAGTTGTTGATGTTATGAAGGTAATTTATTGGAGAATGCCCTACCCGAAAAACATGATTGTGGAAAAGACGAGCGACGAGCCGAGGATGTAGCGCCAGTTGCCAGGAACCTTCAAGAAGATGGCTGCAACAGCGTAGCCTAAAACCTTACCTAGAGCGATATTGAACTGGTAAAGTGAAACCAGGTTTCCTCGTATCCGGCGTTCAACAGTTTCCGCGACATAAACGGGGACCGTACCGCCTTCAAGACCAACGCCCATGCCGAGAATTACTCGAGCCGCAACCATCATGCCTGCGAATGTTAGTGTACGTCCCAACGGAGACCAGGACAAATAATTACTCACCAAAGTTGATTGAACCAGCTTCAAGGGCAGCACCGACTGTGTAGAGAACGATGGAAATCATTATCGCCCACTTGCGCCCAAAGTATTCGTTGGTAGGAGCCAGGATCAAGGCACCGCCAACAGCACCGAGCGGCATGCCCGCATTAACAAGACTGTTTTGTCTCTCAGATAGGCCAAGATCTTCAGGAAGGTAGAGGTTGGCACCCGAAATAAGACTCTGGTCTAAACCAGACAGGAGACCACCCATACTGGCAAAAGCCACGAGTAGCCAGGTGAAGTGCTTAGGGTTTGCAAACTGAACCTGGAAGAAGCCCTTTTTCAAACCGCCGTCGGCCTCAAGTTCGCGTTCCATGTCTTCAATAAGCAGATTGACCTCCTCGCCGCCAGCCTGCACTATCTCGTGAGCATTTACCTCTGGCTTCTCGATGCCATCGTCGGACAAGGACGATTGTCTCTTTTCTTCGGACATTTTCCTCGTCATTTATGCATGCAAATTCGGCAAACGGAGTGGAACTAGAACTGCAGCATTTTTGGAGTGTGAGGTTACGTGCAGACTTTTATAAACTTTCATCTATGCCGTCTCGCCTTGCAATCCGGGGATTGTTCCCGCAATTTGTCTCTGGGGCCCCAAATTGCGGAGGCATATTCAAAACGTTGCTGCTTCTCAGCGGACATTCCTCCGCACATGCATGCATATTTGCCGCTATACCCGTATCGCAGACCAATCTAGAATGACATAAGTAAAAAGTCTCTTCCCGGTGCAACAAACCGGACCGACAAGTGGGTGTTGCATGGATTGTGTCTCTGGTGTTGTATTGGCTACCGGTGCACTACTCGGAGGTTCCGCTCTATAGCGCCTCCACGTGGTCTGTGTTACCCTTCAGAATCTAGTCGAAGGAAAGGTAAAGGGCTCTATTTACAGAATTGCCCAGGTTTTCGAAGGCCCGTGGAGGGTTTGGTGCCACACCGGTGTGACTTTTCCGCACAGAGGACAGAGCATCTGGAAATCCACTTCAGGCAGCAAATCAATGAGTGGTTTAGAGATGCCAATTACAGCCATTGGCCAAAATCACAAGTGACGATCATGCATCTGGGTCTGGCCGGAGTATTCATTAGCCGGTTGAGGTGGAACTGGTCTCAGTTGCCGGATCCGGCACACCAACGGTATCTTTTCTAGAAGGTTTCGATTGCCGACGCTTCTCTTCGAGTACCTTTTCTACGTAATGTGTCCGGCATATTCTTTTATGGAGGCGTACGCGGAGCGTTTTCTCAAAACCAAGTTATAGAGATATAAGCCGAAACATTTAATATCGTCGTAAGAAGTTCTCAGTAGTTGCCGGCCCTATTTGACTGTGGCCTATTACGTGTACAAGCCTCGCAGGCCATTCACAATGATGGCCGAGCCCTCCACAACTCGATGTTACAACGACAGACCACAATTTCTGGCCCTCATTCCCATATGAGCTCCACGCAGGGTCAATGGCCGGCACCACCTATTAGCCCGCAACTGTGGGCCAAGACTAGACCCATGGAACATACGAGGTACATATGGAGAAACTGTTATTGCAAAGAGGCAGACACGACACTATGGTAGTTGCTTCGGAATATCCTCATAGCAACAGTAGATAATATGTTACATGCATAATATGGCCGTCATAGCCGCTGCGATCTGACGATCCTACTAGGCAAATCGACTTGGCTTCTTGGCTTCTTGGCCATGTGAACCCTGATGCTTGGCGGGCAGGATCTGCAGCAAGGTGCCAATAAGACAAATATTTGGAGCGAGGTGGGCTTATATGGGTCGTTTGACGATTTACTTCAACAAGTACGGCTATTCCTGGTAGTACAGCACTGCGTATGAGTAGGACATATTTGTACGCGAGTGGCAATACCTTAGTTTATTTAATTTGAGATATTGAGTATTAAGCGATTGACTTTTCATCCACTTTTACGTGATCTTCTTCCATCTTGGCAGTCTTTTCGGCAAACTCTTTCTTGGCATGTTCACCATCAAAGAGATTTGCAAGCTCCTCCAGTGTAGGGCCTTGCGTTTCGACGAAAAAGAAGTATACAACGAGAAAGATAAATGTGACCCAGACACAATAATAGATGTAAAACTTCCACCCAACGTTCTTTAACCCAATGGGGTTGACGTAGCCGCCGAAGATGGAAGCGACCTGGATAGTGAGCAGCACAAAAGCCCACGTCTTGGCACGCATTCGGTATGTCACGATTTCAAGAGGATATGTGACCACCAAGTTCGTCCAGGCAAAAGTGTAAAAAGCCTGAAAGATAAAGATACAAGCAAGGACAAGACGACCAGCCGGCAGCGAGCCACGCTCAAGATACTGTTGGGCTGCAATGGTCCAGACAATGAACGTTACCACAACACCACCAGAGCCGACGACAAAAAAAGTCCGGCGCTTGAATCGATCAATGAGGACTGTAACACTGAGTGCAACAATATACTGCCACAAGGTCACCATGCCGTTGACCAGCGTGATGTCCTTGTCTGCGTTGACGCCAGTATCTTTGAGAATTTGTGTCAGGTAGTTGGAGACTAGAAGGTTGCCCGAGCTCTGACTGAATACTGCAGTTGCAAAACAGAGCCCTATGCGCTTCATATTCGGGATGGACAGGAAAAAGTCTCTCCATGTGATATTCTGCTCCGCCTCTTTGCTCAAGGCTTGTTGGATTTCGTTGTATTCATGCTCGACAAGCTTTGAGTTGGGATCACATTCACCATGATACTTGACCAAAATCTCTCGAGCCTTTTCTGGTCGTCCCAGGGCAACCAACCAACGGGGAGATTCAGGGCAAAAGTATATGAGGAATAGCTGGTAAGCCGAAGGAACAATTTGAATCAAGGTTGGAAGACGCCACGACCATTGTCCAGGAATCCGGAAACATCCATACGTGGCCCAGGCACCTATTACATATCCCAATACAATAGATGTATTGTAAAATGTTGTAACTCGCACCCTCTCCTTTGGATGGCTGAGTTCCGTGACAAGAACAGGAGCCCCCATCTGAATGAGCGAAGAGCCGATTCCAAGAACAATCTTGCCTCCAATATACATGTTCAGAGACGTCGCAAAAAATTCAACCAGGACGCCTATTATGATGATTGAGGACCCAAGAGCAGTAGGAAGTCGACGCCCACACCTGTCTCCGATCCAGTTCAGAAATATAAAGGGTATAACGCCACCAATGGCATTCGAAGCACCGAAGAAGCCAAGCGTCGACCCAGTAGGATAACCAAAGCGCTTTTGCCATGTAGGCAATACTTGCATTCCATTCGTCATTGACTATTGAGCTATTGTTAGGCAATATCCAACAGCTCCGGAGGTATCCGACTTACTCCGTCTATGCCTAGGGCTGCACTAGCAAGAAGGGAGGACGTAAGCAGAAAATAGAGAAGAATCCCGTTCTTGCGTCTCCAGAAGGGAGGAACAGCTTGCAAATCAATCAACGGCACCACGTCGTCGACTGCATGAGCTGCTGAGGGAGGCATCGTATCGACTTTCTTGTTTGTCACCGTTCCAACGTTTCGAGCAAAGTAGCACAATGAGCGGCTATCGCCTACAGCAAACAATGAAATAACATCTCGGCCATTGTCCAGTATATAAATACATTTCAAACATGCGAGAGAGCCTGCCAAATTCAGCCACAAAGACTCTTTCCCGACACTGATTGATGCTGAAAAACTTCCCCATGGGGTTGAAAATTATGTGAAGATCAGCCCATGGCGGAGAAACGGCGAAACGGAAAATTGGGTAAGCCGCCCTGAACGCCTCAGTGGGGATAATGAGCCGACGCGAAACACACGTAATGTCTGACTTTGTGCGAGAGAAACAACTTCTGGTCGGAGAATAGGCATTTTGAAGAGAGTTTAAGCTCAAGCGGTAAGTATCGTCGTTTCGGGTGGATGATGATGGGTGGATGAATACTAATACGGTTGGCGCTTGCAGCGAAAATGTAACATAACCCGCTCTTACAACGACACAGACGAGCTTGGTTGGTTCCTTCGGAAAAAAACATAATTACTGAAAAGAAATGCCGCGCGCTTGCAGTGGGAAGGGAGCTTTCCTCTCTCTTTCTGGAACTCTTCAGTTCGTGTCATTCTACCACTATCTTGGATCTCTGTCTTGCTTGCACAATGAAACAACACGGCTCTCTCCCTCCAGACTTTACTTGGGGATTTGCGACCGCAGCGTACCAAATTGAAGGAGCTGTTAACGAGGGTGGCAGGGGTAAATCAATTTGGGACACCTTTTGTCATCTAGAACCGTCGCGCACGAAGAACGCAAATGGCGATATCGCGTGTGATCACTACCATCGCTTTGAGGAGGACTTTGACCTGATAAGCAAGTATGGTGCTGACGCTTACCGGTTTTCCATCGCGTGGTCTCGAATAATCCCCCTCGGTGGGAGAGGAGACCCGATAAATGAAGAAGGCGTGGACTTTTACAACCGGCTAATAGACTCCTTGCTGCGCAGAGGTATCACACCTTGGGTCACTCTCTATCATTGGGACTTGCCGCAGGCTTTGCACGATCGATATGGCGGTTGGTTGAATGTGGAAGAGATTCAGAAAGATTTTGAAAGATATGCCAGAGTCTGTTACGAAAGATTCGGTGATCGTGTGCGCCACTGGATTACGCTTAACGAACCTTGGATTCAAGCAATTTATGTGAGCTTGATACATAACGCCCACACCATGTATAATACGGGTATGTGAGGTCACTAACATATCTCTAGGGCTATGCAACAGGTGGTAACGCTCCCGGCCGAAGCAGTATCAGCCGGGATTGTACTGGAGGCGATACGTCTACGGAGCCGTGGGTCGCCGGAAAGGCTTTGATCATGAGCCATGCTCGTGCTGTTGCTGCTTACAACCGAGACTATCGACCGACTCAAAAGGGTCTAATTGGGATTTCGCTTAATGGTGACTTTTATGAGCCATGGGATATAAATGAGCCGCATGATACAGTAGCTGCCGAGCGACGGATGGAGTTCCACATCGGATGGTTTGCGAACCCGATTTTGTAAGTGTATCATCGGAGATATCACAAACAGGCCATCAGTTAACATAATTTAAGCTTGAAAACGGACTATCCCCAGTGCATGCGAAAACAACTTGGTGACCGCCTTCCCCAATTTTCGGAGTCTGACTTTGCGTTGCTTCATGCTGCCGAATCTGATTTCTATGGAATGAATTATTACACGTCGCAGTTTGCCAGGCACAGGCCGGAACCTGCATCTGACACGGACTTCATCGGAAACCTTGATGAATTGCAAGAGAATAAAGCTGGTGCTCCCGTCGGTGAAGAAAGCGGCCTGCACTGGTTAAGATCCTGTCCTGACATGTTTCGGAGACATCTTACTAGGGTATATGATTTATACCAAAAGCCTATCTATATTACAGAAAATGGCTGCCCCTGTCCTGGGGAAGACCAGATGACGCGTGAAGAAGCGATCAATGATCCATATAGGATTCGTTATTTTGAGAATCATCTCGATGCTATCTGCAAGTCCATCGAAGAAGATGAAACATCAATCAAGGGCTACTTTGCCTGGGCGTTGCTTGACAATCTTGGTGAGTCACATATAGACGACACTTGCATGTGGTGCACATGTTTACAGTTATCAGAATGGTCAGATGGGTTCGGGCCCAGATTCGGAGTTACTTACACCGACTATGAAACATTGGAAAGAACACCAAAAAAATCGGCAATGTTGCTGAAAAGCATGGTTTCTAAAAGGCAAAACGTCCGAGTGACGGCATGAGGGCTCAATTATTATTGTTGATGGTTATTAGTGGTATTTAGTCATATAAACATTATTTTACAGTATCCACGATGAGTTGTTCCGCAGTGCATCCGACGCTTTGGAATCCAAGCGTGTCAGGACATCTAGCAATATACTAAAGTCACCTCTAGCGCGCGTGGCTATTGGAGATGTCGGATTCCTGTGTATAATCTCGAGCAGACTGGCACCAATTAAGCGGATTTTCTCAACCTGGCGGACATTAGCCTATACTGGGAAGCAATCATGAGCATAATCCCGAAGGGTATTGGCTTACATATGGCTCCCCATTTACTTGGAGTGCCCAGAATGGTACTTCGTGTATGACACGCAGCATATCTCGTACAATTTCGGTCTTTCTCAAGTCGGCCTGTTCAGCGCCAGGCGCAAAGTATGATAGGTCCTCAAACTTTTGAGTTATCACCATGCGTAAACAGTGAAGAGAGACTTGCAAATTTGCGCACTGTATAAGAAACTGCTTTGACTGCGTTGTCTCTTTGCCGGTTATCGACGCAAATGCATATGACTGCAGAAACGGCGGCAGACCATCGAGACACGTAATGAACCGGACGTATAGAGGGTCTATAGATTCTCTCTCTTCTGTCGTCAAGTGTGTTTTTACCGGGCCGGCTTGTCCTATATCCCTGTCCAAGACATTGGATTGGTCCTGGATCAGGCGCAGCGCGAGTAAAAGGTCTGATGCTGCTTGGAACAGTCGGATATTCGCATTGAAACCAGTGATAATATTCTTGGCTCCGTCATCCGCGACATTGCTACTCGGCGACAGTACTTGGTCCGTGTCTTCGTCTATACCAGTTGGGTAGGCCGTAGTTATTCCGGTTTCAAAGCAATACTTGTGCATCGTAATAGGCCGATTGTTGAGTATCGCCGCGGATTTATCCCCCATGTAGACGATCCAGAAAACCCTACGCCGCATTTCGGCTTCAATGGGGTACAAGCCTTCATAGGATGTCTCATCATGCAGTCGCATCACCTGAGCAAGACGAGTGGCTTCTCCAAAAATATGCCAGGAGAATTTAGGTTTCCCCGAGGCATGGAGACAGTTTGAATGAAAGTAGCGGATGGTCACAGAGCTTGCGTTAGGGTGCTCTAAATCTGCCTCGAGGTAGTCATTTAGACAGGTTCGAGACGCCTGGAGAAATACATCAGCCACACCTTCGCCTTCGGGGAAAATATCTTTAGGCAGCAAAAATGCCGCCTCGGCACACAGCGCAGTGATCAAGGTGAATGCTGCATCTGGCCCAGGTTCCAGCTGCGGGCCATGTTTTGATGATGCCGAGAGGAAGTATGCCAGCGTATCGCGGAGAGATGGTTCATGAATAAGTGGAGTGAGCGGATATAGGTACTCGAAGAATAAATCGAGACATCTGCTTAAGATAGAGGAGAAATTGACATTCCGGTTTGTTATGTTGCCGACTAAGGAGCTCCATCTTTGGAGAGCAGTCGGCCGCTGGCCCTCGCGTGAGCTTGAGAAAGAACTCGCACGGATTCTTTGGGGAGATATGGGTTGTTCCACGCTATAGGAGCCCGATGTGGCCCAAGTTCTCTTGGGGGGAGCTGAAGAGGTGTTAAATGCTAGGCTGGTGGTCTTTGAAGACCCGCTAAAGTTCAACGATGGTATATCCGGCCCCGAGGTTTGCGATGTGACATCTTGTAGCAAAGTTCGTTTCTTTGACTTTGGTCCTCGCCTCGCCGTTGGCAAATTGAATGTGCATGCAGCTTTGGCAAGACTGCAATGGCTGCAACGCTCTTCTGAGACATCGTAGTCGCACTTGGATGGACATCAGTTTCTGATGCCGACGGACGCAGGTCATGTTGGTCCCTGACGCACCTTGGATTTTCTCCGGCGGCACCGGTCGCACGCCTTTGAGCTAGTTTTCCGCCGCACTGGGTCTGGAGGTGTAACTGGAGTCGCCTCAACATGCGGTGGCTCTGTAGATCCAGTCATTTGTTACGGTTTCATGTCGGAGAATCTCCAAACCCAAGAAATGCGTCGGAGCAATGGATGGGTTATACCAGAGTAAAATACCGAGCGCAAAAGCGTGACGATTCGGCAAATTACACGTCTACCTCCAGTCGGAGCGCCATTCTGCGGCTGGATCCAGGGCGCCGAAATACTCCGCCGCAAGGCCCACCTCCGCAAAGGAGAAATTGCTGTTACTGTCTACTCATTGGCCTTTTACAACTGCGGGGGTGATGTCGGCGGCTGGGGCTTTGAAGAAATAACAGAGGATTCCGTGAGAGAGCTCGGCATTTGTACCTGGCTTGGCGAACTTGAGCCGCTCACCCAAGCGAGTGGAAGAGGAATTTGCAGGTTTGTATTACGCTGTCAGGAAATCAGAGGTATAAATCGCGGCGAGGTCTCACTCCCACGATACAAGCGCTGAAATAGATAATCAGTTTAGTTAGAAAGGCCATACTCCACCATGAAGCTCGTCCTTGCTCTGCTATGCCTTTCCGTCGCTGGCGCTGCGCCGTCAAAACCCGACCGTGGACCAACTTGTCGATTTGCGTTAGATTGGTCTATGGAGCAAGTTTTGGAAGACCCAGATTCGTTCGAATGGGATCTTCTATACTGGGAGGGCAAGTTTCACCAGAATGATGTATCGTATAACTCTGCAAATGGCATGTCCTACGACGGTACTCAACTCGATTTGGATACGGGCGAACGGACAAAGAAGCATCCATTCAGCGCGGCCAGCAAAGAGGTGCGTTGAAAACTGTCACTAATAAGGGGGTAATGACGACTAACTCAGTCCAAGGCGTTGCAAATTATGGTGTATGCCAAAGCCATTGCTGGGTCACAAAAGGCGGCGCGCTTTTTGTCCCCAGACAAGCCAAAGAAAGCCCCTGAAATTGCCGTTTTAATTATGGAGAAAAAGATTGAGACGTACTTGAAATTCAACGAAACTTACCCAGGCTTCGGTGGCTTTCTTCCGTGGATGACTACTAGCGAACAAGACGTCACGCCGACCTGGGACTGGAATAACAGGGTACCCGGCCTAGACAACGGGTTTGTTTAGCACAAATAGATGCCAAGGTGCCGTATGTTAACCAGGTTATAGAGAACTGTTATGGGCTGTGTATGCTTGCATTCACGCACTGGAGCGTAGCTGCAAGCATTCTCACCATCAGCTCGCAAAGGATTGGCGGAAGTGGTTCGATTATGCCGCGAGTACCGTAGACAAGGTATTCTATATCGGAGACGGCCACGTATGCGCCGTTACAAAAATCGCAGATCAAACCCTGCCCGTTGATGACCCACAGCAATCCTATGAGTGTGAGAGCCCAAATTATCTGGATGATCCATATGAAGGAGAGCTTTTTTCATACTTTATACATCTGTTCAGCGCAATGTCGAAAGAGGATAAAAATAAGCTCTGGGAAGTTAAGAGAGCAAAGCTCGTCAGCGTCGAATATGATATGGGTGGTGTAGGATCGATTACAGTCGAGCAGGGTACGTGAACTTGTTACAGCGCAAAAGGCTGCTACAAGGCTGTGGCTAACTTTAACAAGGCTACTGGTTCTCATCTCACGAACCTTGGAAGGTTTTGGAGCTTCCATACTATGACGTCGATATTATTCGGTACGCTCTCTGTGAACAACTTCAAAGACATTGACTGATAATCACAGTCGACTCTACCACAATGCCGAGCGGGCAAGGACGTGCAATTCGGTCGTAACAAAGGTGCCTGGGCTGTTTGCTTCCGTCAACAACTCTACGGACCCTGAAACGGATGAAATCCTTGGATACATCTCGCCGGCCGGTATTCCGTCGATTGCTAGTCAAAAAGACCAGTATCATGATGTGATTACACCGTACGGCGCATGGCCAACTATGATGTTCGACAAAACTGTTGGCCTGGCCTGGTGGTGGAACATGCTGCAGGGTAAGAAGATGCAAAGTAAGTCATATTGAGCACCTCATTCGACCGCAAATCGCTGAATCACTGTGTCAGATCCATATGGAAGCACAGAATCTACCCGTGTCGATGGCAAGCTCATCTCTGCTTTGGTGACGTGGGACAGCAAAATTACAACGGTTGTAAGTTTGCTTGGTGGAGTTGCTGACCTCGTCCGCCCCAAAATGAAAGCCGATGGCATTTATGACGAATTCATACATGTTGCCAATGTAAGATATCACCACGGGGCCAAACTGTCAGAATAATAAAAGTTGCTGACTTTGTTTTTCACAGCGAGAATATTCTCGTGTCTTCAACACCTTGAAAGGCGAAGACATTAACTTATGCTTGCCAAGCGAAAAGATTCCGGATGCCGGGCTTGAGGATTTCACCCTGTGTAACTAGTACCTTTAGCATAAAAACTCGCATGCAGAAGGAAATCGAATTCGATTATTTTAAATTCAAGCCGCTTATAAAATTAAGATATTGCTTGGAGGCTGCTTTTATTGGTTCGGCTACTTGATCTCGACTTAAGACGCCGATACCCACAAAACTTGGTCACTTCGGCTATTGCTCACCCTACCCACGCCATGAACGTGATGGAAACAATGTTATAAGTCTATCAACACGTACCCTTGGAGTATTAAGCCAACATCTTTTGCATTTTATAGCGACTGTGCGATTAATAGAAACATGGAGCGTCCGATTCTCAACCAGATTTGCCAATTGAGCCGGCGGTCTCTACTACAGCTTGCGCGCCAACGCGCGCCGATGTCGCATGCTTGCCGGTCATTCTCGACTACACGTCCGCGGCAGATAATGGAAACGACGGGCTTCACAGAGAACCAGCTCATGGTTAGAGAAGCTGTGAGTCAAGTCTGTAGCGAGTTTCCCAACACGTATTGGCAAGAGCGCGACCAGACGGAGCAGGACCCGAAAGAGTTTCACGCGGCCATGGCTGAGCATGGCTGGCTGGGCATTGCATTACCAGAGTCATTGGGCGGTGCGGGCTTAGGTATATCCGAAGCAACGATGATGATGCAGTCAATTACAGAATCCGGAGCCGGCATGGCTGGTGCACAGGCTATCCATGCCAATGTCTACGCGACGCAGCCGCTCGCAAAGTTTGGGTCGCAGGAGCAACTCGACGAGACCATACCCAACATCATCTCAGGAAAATGGCGCGCATGCTTTGGAGTCACGGAACCTAATGCAGGTCTCGATACACTGCGGCTATCGACGACGGCTACTAGGACAGATGACGGCTACAGCATTACTGGCCAAAAGATCTGGATCACCTGTGCTCAGGTAGCATCGCGAATGATCCTACTTGCACGCACCACGCCGCTGGACAAGGTCAAAAAGCCAAGTGAGGGTCTCTCAATATTCTGTATTCCCCTCGATAAGGAGCAACAGGGGCTGGAAATGCGCAGGATAAAGAAGATGGGCGGTCGAGCGGTGGATGCCAACGAGGTCTTTTTCGACAACTACCGGGTGCCGGCATCATCTCTGATTGGCGAAGAAGGAAAAGGTTTCAAGATGATTCTCCACGGAATGAACGCAGAGCGATGCTTGCTTGCTGGCGAGGCACTGGGTTTGGGATATGCTGCGCTAAGCAAGGCGGCTGCCTATGCACGTGAGCGAGTTGTCTTCCAGCGACCCATTGGCATGAATCAAGGTGTTGCACACCCTTTGGCGGACGCTTATATGCGACTTGAAGCGGCAAAATTGGCAACTTACCATGCTGCACGATTGTACGACAACAGCAAGACGGACACTTTGATCAAACAAGATGCAGTAGGTGTCGCTGCAAATAGTGCCAAGTATATGGCTGCGGAGGCCGCCTTTACCGCATGCGAGAGAGCGGTGCTGGCTCATGGCGGAATGGGTTATGCTGCAGAGTATGATGTTGAGAGATGGCTGAGAGAGTGTCTCGTCCCAAGGATTGCACCAGTCAGCAGAGAGATGATTCTGAACTATATTAGTGAAAAGGTTTTGCAGCTGCCTCGAAGTTATTAGAATCAGTGGTGTTGCAAAAGGGAGAGAATCTTTAGCTACCATTAAACTAGAATATTCATGCATGAAGACAGTATTCTGTTTGAAAAACAATAATAAATGAGTAAGGTATACTGAAGGAGGAAGACCGCTCCGCTGCCGGTCCTCAGCTCCGTGGATGCCCGTTTTTGCGGGTCCAGCCGGGCGACGATCTCGGCAACTTGAAAATCTGCGGGCATTACTCACACCTTGACATCTACAGTTCACTTTAACACCAAAAGATCACATTTCACAACACAGCGGGATGTGGCAATAATAATCATAATAATAATACAGAAATAATGGCGTCTCCGACACCATCAGAAGACCCGTCTAAAAAGCCGCGTGCGAAACATGCGTGTCGTATGTGCAACACGCGGCGGGTGAGGTGCGACGTTATGGAGACGCAGCCCTGTTCCAATTGTATTGCTTCTGGGTCTAACTGCGAGGTATTGCCGTCGCGAAGAGGAAGGTGAGCACAGAAAGCGTTTCAAATTCGACGGGACCGTATCTAATGCTGTCTTTTATAGGTATCCGCGCAAGTCGCGACGCAAGCTACAAGGCAAAGAAGTGCCGCACAGGACAGAGACTCCGACCTCGCAGCTAAGTAAGGATGCACTACAGCACGTACCTAGCAGTGATGCAAGGCCTCAAGGGACTCCTTCGAGAGTTTCCGTGTCAAGTCCAAATGATGCATACGGACATGGGTATAGGACGCGCAGACAGGCGGCCGTTGATGCATCGACACCATCGTCGACCGGGGCAGCTGGGACGCGCTTCTACGGAGAATCCAACTTTCTTAACATGATGCCGTCAGAGCAGTCTGGCTCACCTGCCGACAAGGCCCATGCACAGAAGCCACGCCTTACATTTCAGCTTCCAAACACACCGCAGTCGCAAAGCTACAACGAAGGGCCCAACATAAGCGCTGGCACGATGCGTTATCTCCAAGATGAGGGGGCGCTTACTTTCCCGGATGCTGATAGTTGCCTTCCCGCACTAAAGGCATATTTTACGTGGTTCCATCCGTGTTTCCCAGTCGTGGATCGCGCGGATGTAACCAGGCGGTTGATGGATAATAGCATGTCGAAGCTGCTCATGCACGCTATGCTAATGATTGGGTCGATATACTGCGAGGATTCTACCATTGCAGAAATGGGGTTCAAAGATCGCTCCGAGGCAAAAGCGGTCTGCTATACTAAGGCTAGACTGCTTTTTCACGCGGACTGGGAAAAAGATGAGGTTACCCTTCTACAATCTCTTTTTCTCATGAGCTTTTGGAGAGGTGGCCCGACGGATGTGCGGGATGTGAGGTATTGGCTTGGCGTGGTGCTTACTCTTTCAGAGACATTTGGAATGCACAGAAAGTATGTCGATGTTTAACCTCATGCTTTTGCAAAAAGAAAAAAAACAAATGACTTACATGCGGCAGGGGAGGCAAGCAGTCGAAAATGGCTGATATGACTAAGATACGACGACGCATATGGTGGTCTATATACGTAAGATTCTCTTTCCCCCCCATTTCGATACACAAGTACTTGATAGCTGATGGAAATAAAGGTCCGTGAGCGGCAAGTTGCAGTTTCTCTAGGCTTACCGAGTAGAATTCGAGACGAGGACTGCGACATTGAACCACTCAACGCTGCAGATTTGGAATCAGACAATGACGATATACAGGACTCCTACTTTGGCTACTGCCAACCAGATCACGTTGTATACGCGACCAAAATGGTAGAGCTTGCGCGACTGCGTAAGTTTATTTCGAGCAGCACTGCTCTTGACGGAAGCTAACGAGCCATAGTTGGACGAAGTATTGATCTACATTTCGTGCCTGGTCGTACAGGCTCCAAGACGAATGATATACAAGCGCTAGATACTGCCTTGGAGCAATGGAGAAATAGCTTGCCAGAACACATGCGCCATCTGTCTGAGGACGGCGGCAGTTCTGTGTGGGCGTGCCTCCTACATCTAGGATACAAGTATGAACTCCCTCCCCAACAGGCGACTGATGACCACTAATGGAAAATTGTTGCAGTCACCTTCGCATATTGATACACAGAAATAGCTTCTTGGCTCCAGATGACGGGTCAGAAATCGGACAAGCTGTCACTGGTGCGGCGTGTCGGATCAGCAGAATCGCTGAAGACATGTACACAGGTGGAACGCTACGGTTTGCACAAATGCATTTGTAAGTGGAGTCAATTGGCAACTTATTCGTCTCTTCTCTAACAGCTCTTTCGCAGAATTACAAGTCTGATGGCAGCACTGTGCATTCACGTCATCAGTATTCGTCGCGGCACGGGCGTAACACGGCGCATCGCCGAGCACCGCGCACAAATGTGTCTCTTGTGTCTTAAAGAGATTCAGAAATACTGGCGCATCAACATTACCGTGCTCGATCTCTTCCTGCAGTACCTCGACTGCTCAATTGCAGAGCGGTTGCATGCGACGAACCCGACTGACGACCGCGGCGCAACGGATGCGGGTGGTGAAGCTGGGCCAGATCAAGCGCTGACGCCGGCACCAGCGTCGACGGGGTTGCCGGCGAGTAATGGGGCTGCAATGGGCGGCGCGGTGAATCCGGCGGTGCCTAGCCAGCCGGATATGACGTTTGATGATGAGTATTTTACGAATTTAATGAACGGGCACTGGGAGGGAGATGACGCGCTGGGAGATTTGGGGCTGTTTTTGCAGGTTGATGATGCTTCGGCTGGAAAAGGCTTAAATGTGTTTGGAAAGGGACTTTGACAGGTGAAAAGTTAGTTTTATATTGAAATAAAGCACATGGAATTGGAAAGAAGCAGTTTAATTGTAGATATATGTGCTATATGTGGTGTTAACTTCACACGATAATAAACCGCTACCGCAGAGAGGCAAGCGCTGCATATTGCCTATTTTGGATGTTCAGCCTGGTCGGTCAGCCAACGCTTTAAAAGGATGCCTGGACATTGTACAAGCCACACCTTATTCTACATGCTACTCAAAGCATTCAAAACGTTTGATATGATGCGCTTAAATTTTCTTGGCACTCCGATTCACCGAGCTACTGACAAATGTCTACGTTCTCCACGCACGCTAATATGGCCAATGGTTAACACGCCCAGGCGTACGTTTGTCACTACTACGAGGCTGCATATAGACAAGAAGCTACCGGGGCAGCAAGCGGACAGACCGAATGCGAAAATATACCCAAGCCAAGGCTCTCAGGTCAATGGCAACCCAGAGCTGCCAAAGTTTAGCCTTGATGGGCTTGGTCTGGGAAAGAATATGAAAATTTTCTTGGTGGTGGTGCTGTGTATATTTGGGACAATGGAAACGTGGTTTTACTGCAAGGCTATCTGGCAATGGTGGAAGGGAGAGACTGCTGTCAAGGAGGGAAGTTGACTAGGGGGGCATGTTGGCTCAGACCTGATAAAATTGTACTATTAAGCTGTCATTCGATGTCTGTGCCACATCCTCACTCTTGTACGATAGGTCAAAAAGTGAATATGGCATTCAAATTAAATTTATTCGCTCAGTCGCTAACTATCCAAACTATTTCACTGACCAACTGAAATTTGGTCTCGGACAAAAATTACCCTTTACAAGAACCACCTAAACTCATCCACACTCGGGCCGTCTCGCAGACGCGTAGTAGGCACATCCCGAGCATCAATCTTGCGGCCAGCCCTGCGGTTTCGGCGGGCATTATCGAAAATCATGTAAGCGCCCAGGCACGCAGTAATGAGCGCACCGCTGGCGCCGAAGCAGGCGGCAGTAATGACAGCAGGCTTGTACTTTGGTGCATCCTTGAGTTGGAAGATGTTGCTGGCCACCAGACCCATGACGTTGGCCAGCGGGACACCCACAGACGTCAGCGTTACACGACGACCTTCGTGGGCGACGTTGTTGTTGTACCATGTCGAAAGAAGGACAGAGGGGGCAGAGGTACCCCAGCACATCATGAATGTGGCGTAGTAGGCCAGTTGTAGCTGATTTTCGACGTCGTCGATGGCGGCATAGATGATGAAGCCGGTAAAGGTAAAGGCGTAGCCCAGCACAATGAAGGGAAAACGCAAACGGGTAAAGTCAGAGACGAATGCGAGAACCAACAGCATAACAGCTCCGGTTACGTTGGGAGCAACGGTGTACAGATTTGTCTTGACTGTGCTGTATCCTAGACGCTGAATAATCTGAGGCAGGAACAGGGCAACGGATTGCAGCGGCACACCAAGGCAGATTTCGATGGCGAGAAAGCCATAGGTGCTGGGATACTTGAAGATTTGCAGCGAGTCTTTGAGGTTGAATTTTTCGTCGACAACTGAAGACGAATCGACCTGGATTCTGTGAAAAGCGAGAGCTTTTTCTTCCTCGTTGAGAAACTTGGCCGTTGCAGCGCTCCTGGGCAGGTACCAGTAGGTGAAAAAGGAGAAAAGGACGGTGGCGGTACCCTCAATGATGAAGAGGTAGCGCCACACAAACATGTCCGAAGACTCGATGTGGAAGACGCCAAAGGCCAGCAGACCGCTAAAGGCATTGGCAATGTTGGAAGCAGCGTAGAAGATGGCCAGGCGACGAGCGAGCTCACCACGACGGTAAAAGGTGGTGAGGTAGTAGATGACCATGGGGAAGAACGCAGCTTCTGCCATGCCGAGGAACCAGCGGAGAGCGAAGATGCCGCTAAAGTTTTGGGCGGCGGCTGTGAGGAGGGTCATGCTGCCAAAGGTGAACATCATGACGGGGAGGGCGCGAGAAGGGCCGTATTTCTTGCCGAGCATGGCAATTGGAGGAGCAAAGACGACGAATGGCACGAAGAAGATGGAGACGACGAGGTTGTACTGGCCCTGTTTGAAGTTGAGGTCTGATGATTGTTAGCCAATGAGTTTGGGGGTGTCGATGGAGATGACAGAGTGTGTACCTTTGCTAAGGCCCTTGGTTTCGGCGTTACCCAAGTTGCCTTTGTCGAGTGCATTGAATAGATCTGTTTGGAGAATGCCGGTTAGCCAGAAAGACCGATGGTGGATTTTTGAAGGGGAAAGAAACGACTAACACATGACGGCCAAGACGGGCAGGATTCGGACATCAAATTTGAGAGCAAGCTTGGTTTCGGCAGCGTGGTCGAGAACACGCGCTGTCTCGTCGGGGGAAGTCTGCTTTCCAGTCTCGACTTCATCGTGGGAGAGGACAGGGCCAGGCGCATACAACTCCTTGTTGTTGGCCGAAGTCTCGACATTGTCGGAGCTGTCGTGGGTCGCCATGGCGGCGAGGTCTGCAGAATGTATTCAGAAAAGACGGACGAATAAAGCCGCAAGCTTATCAAGCTTATTGTTGAGAGAGATTCTTTTGACACGAAAGGCTTGCAGATGGGTATGCGAAAGGGCGGCGAGGTAGATAGATAAGTAAAAGATGAGGAGGAGCGGGTGAGGGGAAAACTGGTGTGGTTGTGTGTCTCACAGGGGAGCAACGACAGTTCTTGCGTACTGGTTCTTAGTGATGCGACGCTGTCCTACGTATCATTGTAGCATCCGGTACTGTAGCCGACTCGGATATATTCTATTTAGAGTGTGGGATGGCGGCGGATAAGAGCGCCACGTCCCCCCAAAAGGCTGCTGTAGGGATTACAGCCTCGAGAACTTGTAAGACTCAATTACAAGGCGAAAAAAAATCAAGCTGTCCGCCACAGGAGCATTCCGTGTGGTTGACAACCCTGGGCCGGATTGTCGTTTCGTGGGGTAAGTAGCTAAAGCCAGGTCATGGGAAGGAAGGCTGAACATGGGCGTCGACGCACTGAACGAGTAGCTTATTAACCCCCAAACGCGGGACACGCACGGGGAGTTTGCAGAGCTGAATATCAGTCCAGAGTCGTTCCACTCGCGGCAATGTGGTCCGCACTAGGCCGGACTTGTAGGTGAGTTGCATGGGCTGTCGGCCAACTTTTACCAACTGGCTAGCCATGGGCTCTCTCAAACAATGTCCGTCCTGTTATTAGTCTGGGTACCGTTCCGGAGTCGCGATATCGGCCCCAAGGTTCATCTTGCCTTTTCCAAACTCAGCAACCCCAGAGTGGGTTTCATTCCCCAGGTTTAGGTCGTGGGGAGGCGTGATGGCTGGACAGTGGCATGGAGAAAGGCTCTGCGGGGGACTAGCCAAGGATGGTTCGACGGAACCGGGGTGCAACGGTCATCTAGCAGAATTTCCAGCATTGAACTCGTAATTATTACTGGGCGCGGACTCGCCTCCCTCTCTAGTAGCAACCTGGCAAGGGCATCTTTTGGGGAGGGGGGGCTGACGGTGGGGGTCAGAAACCATGGTTCCGTGGTAACATGGCTGCTCCATATTAGTGTTGGGGGTCAGGTCGGTCACCAGAGGACTTGTACCCCCATTGAGGATGGTTTGAGCTGAAATGCTCCGCGCATGAGCAAGGGTTTAGAATAACTCTGGAGACTGGAAAACTGTTACAGAAGCCATCCTACAGTTCCGGTACTTTTTGCGGGATTTTGCTGTGTCAAGGCGGAATCACTTGGAAGGAGATACACTGAGTGTAGTAGACGATGCTGAATGCGGGGTAATGAGGGGAAGTGCCCTGTGACACTGGTGTGGAATAGGCTACGGCTCCTCTCGGGACCACTGTCATGCCTCTGAAAGCGCGCTGGCTATCCACTGAGTTGCGGGGATGGGGCAGCTTACATTGGACCTGGCAGCCGAGAGGACGTAGCACAAGTGTAACCGCCAGAGTCCCAATATTCTCGAGGCTTCTGGCCTTTTTTTTTTTTTTTTTTTTTTTTTTTTTTTTCAAAA
>NIWZ02000101.1:0-76002 GCA_002242745.2 Lecanicillium sp. LEC01 | reverse complement strand
ACCTGCTCCCTCTAGCGCCCCCCGTAGATGGGCATAGCGATAGCAGCGTACGCCACCCCTGGTTCGTGGCTGATATTCCCGGTTGGAATAACGCAGGAACGACGGCTCTCGACTCGTTCGTTGAAGATCGCCTATTCCTTAAAGCTGTAATTCGGGAGATAGAGATTAAGAATGGCGTCGAGCCAGTTACTTCGCAGTTACTTACCAGCTGCTGGACTTTTCTACCTTTCTACTGCCAATCGTGCGACAAGACCTTCTGTCTCGACCACCGCTCCGAAACCTCCAACAAGTGGTGCGCGTACGCCGGCAGCTGGGCCAAGCCGTCCATCGGGCAAGGCCGACCCCTACGCGAAAGCCGTGTGCCTCACCGTCCTACAAGACCGTCGTCAGCACGAGCTTGACGCCAGGCGTCCGTCCACTGCGATAAGTGTAATCGCAACTTCGTGTCAATGTCCAGGATTGCAGAGGACTCGTCGACTAGCTGACATTATTCCCCTAACTGAATTAACACACTTAGGATGTTGGTGCCGTGCCAATTATCCGACCGTTTAGACATATTTAGGACGTATTGGCCATACATTTCAATAAATCGAATATTCTGCATTTTCCTTATAATTGTTCTTCGTTTTCCAAGTATATCCGAGTCTGCAGTATTGGCCGGCCGCCGTTGCAGCACTACCCAAACTGTCTTGCCACCGGCTGAAACAGTGTCTTAGCCTTCTGTTTTCAATGTTCCGATGTGTCTTATCGCTAGCACCTGCGAGCGATCTAAAGCACTGCCGGCCTCAAATTACAAAGCGGTCTGCACATATAGAAGCTATCCTCACAGCAAGACAAATCTACCTCTGTTATCGGGTCCGCGAAAACCAAAATGCTGTCGCTTGGAGGGTACGAGTGAGCTTGGAGAGTACGAGTGAGGCGCAGCCATCACTCATTCACCACGTTCTAGAACCGCCAAGTTCAGTGGCCACCCAGAGCTGACGCAAGCCGCATGTGGGTGAGGAGTGTGGAGTAATGACTATCACTGCTTGCGGGGATGGCCTGGCAATTCTCGTTAGTGAGGGGCCCGCGTTTCCGGCTCCGCTGGTTACTCGTAGTTAGAGACCAGCCACTGCACCAACTGAGCCCCAACAGACTTGAAGCATTCTTTTGCCCTACCTAACCTGGTGCATCTTTTTTATAGCAGCTTTCATCTGTGTGCGGTCCTTTTAGCGCCCTCCTTTACTCTAGCAAACGCCCAGATACTTTATTCTGCCGCGCCGTCGGCCACATTATGGTCATTGGTGATGACGAATCCCAACCTCTGATGGCAGACCAGGGTCAGGACCAGGACAGGCCCGGCCAAGGAGGCCGTGGTGACTTTCGTCATGTCCGCGACGATGACACAGAGCACGGGCGCCCCAAGACAATGAATACTTCCACGACCGTTACTGCTCACCCGATAGATTCGGGTCAATCAGATACTGCTGGCGGCAACTCCTCTGGCTCCGACTCTGCGCTGTGTGCGCCGCAATCCGATAATGGCGGCCTGCAGACGCCTCGCTTCACGCGGCATTGGTCGCGAAACGGCGGCAAATGGTTGACGCGGGTGCCATATCCCATTCAAAGGATTGGCCGCGCCGTAGGCAAATGGACGCGAGGCCCACCCAACGCGGCGCCATATCGCATGAAGCCGCTGTTGCCGAAAGTTCAAGAATTCCCTCTCCGCCTGAGGGACAAGGTGCTGCACCGACGCGGACATCGCCAGTGGCTCCTTTTCGTCGTCCTCGCCATCTGGGTTATCGTCTTTGCGCTGGTCAAGTGGCAAGGAACTCTTGCGACGGATATCAAGGAGTTTGGCCAACCAACAAATCTGGGGTGCGGAGCACAGTTCTGGACTCGAGGAAACCAATGTGGCGTCGATGGGAATGACTGCCGTCCGTTCAACGGTAGCGCCATCGCCTTTACCTGCCCGGCAAACTGTGCAAGCTATAAAGTCTTGAATCCCCGCGCAGTTGGTGATCAAGAGGTCATCTATCGCCCGCTTATTGTTGGTGGTCCTTCAAGCGATCTCGAACCCGGCTTGGCCACGTATCGCGGTGACTCGTATATTTGTGGCGCTGCCATCCACGCCGGCGTCATAACCAACGGCAATGGCGGCTGTGGTGTCGTCAGGCTCGTCGGAAAGCAGCAAAGCTTTGTCAGTTCTCAGCGCAACGGCATCACCAGCGTCGGCTTTGACTCTTACTTCCCGCTGTCTTATCAGTTCGTGCCAGATGTCGAGTGCAGCGCGCAAGACTCGCGTTGGAAGCTGCTGGCTGCCTCCGTTGTAATAACCACCGCTCTCTCACTCTTTACGTCTTCACCAGCAGCCTTCTTCTTCCCTTCCTTTGTTGGCATCTTTGCGACTGTCGGTCTTGCCATGGACTCGCCGTCGATTAGTACGGTTGCCGGCCTGGTTTCTAACATCATCGGCAAGCTGCTGCCGGCCATGTTTTGCGCTTGGGTAATGTACGACAAAATGGGCGTACGTCGCACTCTCACAGATCTTACTGCGCAAATTGAAAAGACGGTTCTTTGGCTAGGTGCCTGCTGGGTCGGCGCACTCGACAACTATACGCTAGATTTCATACCTATCCAGCGACTCACAGGACATGACCTTGAACAACAGCCTGGCGCAAAAGCTGCGCTGGCTATAATCGTTATTGTCCTTTTTTTTATCGTGTGCTTTCAAATATACTACTTTCGACAGGAAGCGCGCTTTATCAAATATATTAAACTATACGCCCTCTTTGTGGCCGGCATTATTATCGCCCTCCTCTTACCAGGCCTCAACCTACGCATACATCATTATATCCTAGCATTACTCCTCCTGCCAGGAACCAGCATTCAAACTCGCCCTTCCCTGCTTTATCAAGGTTTGCTAATCGGCCTCTTCATCAACGGCATTGCCCGCTGGGGTTTCGATTCTGTGCTGCAAACTTCAAGCGCGCTTCAAGGCGACGCGCAAAAGGGCACGCTTCTTCCAACATTGCAAACGCCCACAATCGACTGGGTCAACGGTAACAATGCCACCTCGGAAATTACTTTTGCATGGGACATGCCGGGCCAGCGCAACGCCAGCGATAAGGCCGTTTATGATGGTATAAGCGTGCTCGTCAACGACGTCGAGCGCTTCCGTGCGTACTTTGACGACACGGATAATCCCGCGCGTGAATTCGTATGGAGGAGAAACACTAGTTTAGACTTGCCAGAGTATTTTAGATTTGGCTTCATGGTTGGCAGCGACAGCGCAGACTATACAAAAGCTGGCATATGGACCGCTGATGGGGAGTGGAAGCAGATGGCGCCAGGACCGTCAAAATAAGACATGTAAGAGAGATGTATATACAAAGAAGCAACAATTGTACGTAGCCCTATATTATATAATGTGTGTGCTTTTTTCTTCTTCTTTTTCTTTTTACTTCTTACATTTTCTAGAATAGTATTAACTTTGTGGGGACTGCGGTAATAAGTCAAGTGGTGATCGTGTGGAATTCCGTGTCGTCTCCATTGTTTAAGTGCGATTGGTGGGGCTAACCAACCTCTCAAACTCATTCATCCAACCTCAGCTCTAAACTCGACAATTTGCAGTAACGACATCATTTACGTCTACCAAATTTCCTTTCTTACCTTGTCAGAGATTTAACCAAAACCATAATGCCCCCGCGCATACCAACAGAAGCCGATTTTGAGCCCCTGAAATCAACACTCCCACACGCCCTACAATTCCCCTCCCCTCGGGAAGCAACTACCTCTATTCTCATCCTCTTCCATGGCCTCGGAGACCATGAGACGCCATTTGCCTCCTTTGCAAGAAATCTTTCCCTGCCAGGAGTGCTAGCCATTTCTATCCGCGGCACTTCCCCGCTTCCAGCATACATGCTCGAGGGACTAGAAACGAGCCCCATCCCGCACTCACACTGGGGCGATGACCTGCTTCTCGACGAAGCAACGGGCGACATTGATCCCGACCCGGGCTTTGAACGCGCGGGTAGACTAGTCATGGATAAGCTTGTGCGGCAGACGCTACTGGAGAAGTGTGGCTGGGAGATGAGCGACATCATGCTGTTTGGTTTTGGGCAAGGTGGGAGTGTGGCGCTGGGATTGGCGGCGCAGCTAGGCGCAGGACATAAGGGAGTCGACATTAGTGAAGGAGAAGAGGAGAATGATGGAGGGAAGGCGTTCAAAGGTGTAGTGTCGCTTGGTGGCCTGTTGCCAAAGTCCATGGTGCCGTCTGGTGGCGCAAAGCAGGGGAAGAGGAAGACGAGTGTCATGGTCGTGCAGCTTGATAAAGAGGAGGTGGAGGCTGTTGAAGAGGAGTTTGCGGATGTTAAAGTTGTAAACTGGAAAAGGAAGCAGATGAGTATGCCGCAGGAGAGGGAAGAGGTGCTGCCGCTGATGCATTTTTTTGCGGATCGGTTGAATAGTGAGATTTAGACCATGTTACTCATTAGATATAAAATAAGGCATGTTGAGTGTAAGGGTATTGTTTTTTATTAAAGAAAGCTCATTGCTCGTCATGGCTGCCTGGTTGGAGCATATCCGCCAAAATGTCCCATCTAGCTGAGTCTTCATTCCCCAGTGTCCTCGACATACTCCTCAGTGCATCATAGATAAAATTAATCAGTTGCTCAAAGTCCGTTTCAATTTTTTGCATCGCATTCATGTAACTCCAACTACCGTCATCGGTCGTGCCATGTTCTTCCATCACGTCCTCGAGCTGGATTGCGAGGTCTAGAATGTCGCGAATCGCGTCGTGAATCGGAGATAATTTGCCAGCGAGACATGCTTGGTCAACCATATGTTTTGTGTGTTTGTCATGTGCGGAGATCATGCCGTCGATGTCTTCTGAGGCGGCAATGTCGCGCTGCATGACTTCTGTGATTGTAGCGAGGACAACTCTGAATAAGTATTCTTGAAATGTGTCACAAAACCATATGATTCTGTTTCGTGCGGCATAGTATATGCCCTTTTCTATTTCTCTTTGCCCTTCTCTCGGGCTCTGATCCACCAGTCTTGCTTTATGTATGACGTAAGTTGCCCTTTTAATTTGTAGAAGTATGGTAAAGAGCGTTTGGTATCGAGCCATGCTTTCTTCAGATAGAATCATCTGCACCGACCAGACTAATCGATAGTGGATATGAATTTGTGTCAGAGCCGGGTAGATAGAGCCGCGGGCTTCTGCGACAGGCATCTGCCGACCATGGGGGCTGACACTCACAAAAAGCCGCGATGGATCCGCGAGACTACCAAAAGCGTTTTGAGCCGCTACAGTGAGGGCATAACCATCGTGCCATTTCGTGTCTCGCCCATCGAGCTTTTCGAATAATTGTTCACAGAAAACATTGGCTGCCACCCCGTCAGCCATTAGATATACGTTGTGAACCGAGCGCAACATATATGCAAAGTCGCAGTGTGTAAACAGCGCGGCTTTTAGATCCGTAGAGGTGGCTGAATAGTTACCCTCAATCCACTGCTCAAATGCCATGTTAAACAGGTCTGGAAATGAAGCCAATGCGAGATCTGTTGGGCAGATGGCCTCGTATGTGAGAAGTGGCTTCTGTTGAGAGCTAGCGGCCGCATCGTTGTCAGACCTCCAGAGACCGAGATGGCGAAGCACCACTATACTCTTGCCTGTGCTATATATCTTTGTTACAGCAGGCTGCAGGAATTTGGGTGCGTGCACCCTTCCATCCTGCGTTTTGCGAAGCTTGAACCGCCCGATCCAAATGTTACTTGGTGAGCTTGACGTTGATTGTTCACATATGAAGAAAGTGTCGTCGGATGGTAGCAATCGCCCTTCTTCCATCCAGTAACGGACCGGGCGGAGATAGTTGTTAAAACACTCGACAAATATCTTGGCGAGAAACTCATATGACGTATCGTCACCGCTCAGTTGGGCGGCGCTGCTTTCGTCAAATAGCAGCTCAAGGTGCCAAAATTCGTTAATCGTAGTAGCTTGCTCGACTCGCAGGATGACGCGAGAAAGTCTGAGTAAAGGTTGCAATAACGGCTGCATCTCGTCCTTTGCTGCAACGAGGCTGACGACGACCTGATCATCTGGCTGGACAAGTCGTTTTTGTATATGTGTGATGTGGTCATCTAATATTCGCAGCCGTTCGGAAATGCAGTCTTGGAGGGCTTGAAGTTGAGGCTCATTCTTGCGACTGGCTACGAATCTGCGTAGGATGCTCACGTACCCGCCTGACTCCGCATAAGAGCCGATAACCGATTTATGCGTCTGCCATGCAATATTCGAGGTCTGGAAGGTTGGGTTTGGTGTCCCATCTCGGTCAAAGAGTGTTGTATCAAGGCCTTGCAGCATGGTCAAGACTTCACGCAATATTTGTCCTTCTGGAACTGGGACCTTGCGCGGTCGAGATCGTGAGTCTTCGGAAGGACCGTGCAGCCTCCACTCTTGCTGCTTAATTATAGACTGTAGAGCTGCATCATCATGAAGCTGTATAATCAACTCGCGAGCCGTTTTAGCCTGTGTCATGTCCTCCGCAAACGGCGAGGACGTATCAGAAGATGCCCCGAAGTTATCGTCGTACTCCTCGTCCACCGATCCATCATTATAATCGATGGAGTTCCAGATATTGATATCTTCATCCCACCCGTCTTCCTTGGCAATATCTTCCCAGCGGAGCTCCGGTGCGTCCTCGCCATGTTGCCCTTCGTCGATGCCTACGTCACTCAGCTTCGAGTTAAACGTGGGTTGGTCCGATAATTCCAACAGTAAGCGAAGGGCTTCCGGATACCATTTCTTAGAGTAAAAGTTGAGCACAGTCAAGCGATCTTGCAAGGCATCTGCCAAAGTGTCGCGATTGTTGATGCGGAACCTTTCCTGCAGTCCCTCCAGCTCTCGATCGACCTCAAAATTATTAGTCCGAAGAAATGCGTGAGACTTGAGATTACGAGATGCCGTATCTATAATATGATTCAGTCTTTTTGGGTCGCTCTAATCGTATATTAGTACTTAATGCACTGCCAATGTGCGCGCTGTCGCGAATTTGCATCTGACTAGCGAACCTCGAAAGACGATCCCACCAAAGCCTCCACGAGCTCTCTGTTAAGGGTTTCCAATTGGGCAGCAAACGTCATGATGGATAGTAGCGCATCATCTTTCAGCGAAAGATCGAAGTTTACTGTGGTAACAATTGTTATCGCCCACGGCGCAACAAATCACAGAAGATGCGTCTTCCGAGAAGCACGTCGCCGTAATAGTGCCGTTCAATGGGTGGCGTAGGGTCGCGTCTCGGTGGCGGCGTCGCATGGACCCACACGTGTCGCCTATTGCGGCCAAAATTTACTGTCTACGATAAGGTAGCACTCTCGCTGGTCTTCGCTACGCTGACCCCTATTATTAGGCTGCCTTGAGACAGCAATTCTCGAGTTGCGCCTCTTTGACGAATGCAATTTTCCCAACACGCCCCTAAACGGCAGGCGATTGTCCACCACCCGACGTCGTATTTTGACGCTACGAAGCGAACTCGAGTGCAAAGTCGAAATTCTGACAGCCTAAAATACGGGCAGTAGCAATATTGTTGCCGTTCAAGAGGCTAGCATGGCGATCGCGCGGCCTGTACGGGCGTTGATGCTCGTTGCTGTCTTCCTGTGGTGCTTCTTCCTCTACCAGGTCTTCAAACCCACGGCGTCTATATTCGGTCCGGCAGGTAGATACGCCAACTTTGAGAGAGATCCGAATCTAGATCGTTAGTTTGCGCTCCTGCAGCACCCTTCTGCGACAGCATCAAACTAATCCGCGAAACTTGCAGCGACTGGAGAGCCTGAGGGAACGCTTGTTCGCGCATCCGAGCGTTATGCCCCAGATGCCCTAGATACAGACCGCATCAATGCCACACTACTGGCGCTAGTAAGAAACGAGGAGGTGGACGACATGGTTAAGTCCATGGAGGATCTCGAGAGAACGTGGAATCACAAGTTCAACTACCCGTGGACGTTTTTCAACGACAAGCCCTTCTCCGAAGAATTCAGGAAGAAGACGAGCGCCGCAACGAAAGCCAAGTGCAACTATGGTAACTATAACCCAGTATTTCAATTAAAGCACTTTCTCTAACACCTCTATAGAAATTATTCCCGACGAACACTGGGCGGCGCCGCCCTGGATCGACCCCGGCATGTTCGACGCATCCGCCACCGTTCTCGAGAGACAAGGCGTTCAATACGCACGCATGATGTCGTACCACCAGATGTGTCGATGGAACAGCGGAATGTTCTACAAACATCCGGCGCTGAAAGACACTCGCTACTACTGGCGTGTCGAACCAAACGTCCACTTCTTCTGCGATGTTGACTACGATGTCTTCCGATACATGCAAGACAACAACAAGACCTACGGCTTCACAATCACACTCTACGACGACCCCAAGACGCTGCCTACACTGTGGCCCGAAACGGTCAAGTTCCTTAACGATAATCCGACGTACATACACGAAAATAGTGCTAGCAATTGGCTTACCGACGATGTTCGCAGGCCTGACCACAACCAAAGAGCTCAGGGGTACTCTACGTGTCATTTTTGGAGCAATTTCGAAGTTGCGGATATGGACTTTTGGCGAAGCGAAAAGTACGAGGCGTATTTTAACCACCTTGACCGCGCTGGTGGCTTCTTCTATGAGCGATGGGGCGATGCGCCTGTCCACAGTGTTGCGCTCGGCTTATTTGAGGATAAGAGCAAAATCCACTGGTGAGTGGCAAACAGGAATTGAATTGGTGGTTAAACTGACAACTAACACGCTGTGCTTAGGTTCCGCGATATTGGATACCAGCACATCCCCTTCTTTAACTGTCCCAACTCACCAAAATGCAAGGGCTGTGTCACTGGCCGTCTCACAGACGGTGAGCCATTTCTGCACCGAGAAGATTGCAGGCCAAACTGGTTCAAGTACGCCGGCATGGGATAAGCCTCTTGCGTATGTCATGGATGTCACTTCCTTTCTTGCCCGATTGTAGTATTGGCATCTAATATTCAGAGATACGGGCAATGAACTGAAAGAAGGAAAGTAAGAAAAAAAAAGAGATGGAAATAAAAGATAGAGCGCTTGTTGGGAAGCTCGTCATGGGAATGTATTGAGGCCCTCGGCGTTTTAGTGCGTTATTATTATAGTTTGGTTTCTCGGGCGTACATCTGGCACAAGGGCCAGTATTTGTATCATAACATGCATCATAAACAGCCATTAGGGGGTTTGCCTCTACAAACACCCACGTATATATAATACACATTGATCATATTTACACGTCCACGCACCGTGTTATGATGGCGGTGCTTCATAAACAGTCACAACGCCCGACGTACCGCCGACACAAAACTGATCACCCCAGCCGTCGTCTCGCCAGGCCATGCAAGTAACAACATTACTCCGCAGCTTTTCCTTGCCGTCTCTGCCAACAATCTTCTTCCTACCGTCGTATCCTTCAGGGCCCCATGGTACATCGATCTTGGTCACTGACTTGCCACTGAGCAGATCCCAAACCAATATCCGACCCATGCCCTTGGGCCGGCGCTGTGACGCATCTACGCCAGTCAATTCATCGCCCACGATAACGTATTTTTCCCTCCCAGCAAGAATTGATTGCACACGAAGCTCGTCATTACGCCATTCTGGATCCTCGTACGCCCTCAAACAAGCACCATTGTCACGATCCATCAGTCGCAGCTTGCTATCCAGGCTTCCTACAAGCATCGCCCGCCCATCTTTCGTAAGGCAAACACTCGTAACGCTCGCGCCGATAACATCGGTAGCACACCGTCCCATGCGCACATCATAGCTGCGCACGCGACCGTCTACGCTCGCCGCGACGACTTCTGGACCCTGCACCGCCAACGAGGTAATTGCGTCGCGCGCCTCTTCAAGGACCTGAATCGGCTTTAAGGAATTGGTGCGCACATCCCACAGGCGCACGGTAGTATCAAAGCCTCCACTAACTACGAGCGACTCCTCGCCTGCAAACGAGACGCAGTTGACTCGGGATGTGTGACCGTGCATGCTGCCGCCGAAGCGCCGGATCGTGACAGCTGTGGAAACATCCCACAGGAAGACGGCACGGTCGCCGCCGCCAGAGACAAAGGATTGGTTACTGGGTGAGACGGCTACGCTAAGGACCTCGTAGCCGTGGGCCTCGTATGCCTGGATGAGGCGTCCCTGAGGCACAACTGGGGCTGCTGCTGCTGCTGCTGCTGCTACGTAGCCGGAATTCTTAGATATGCGAATATCCGGCACGCGCGTGCTAGGAAAGGGGTTATAGAGGCGGATTGTGCGGTCTGCTGAGCCCGTGAGGATGTAGGTTCCTGGTGAGGCTGAGTATGTTACAGCGTGTACGGGACCTGTTTAGGATTAATCAGAGAATGAGCACGGCTAGAGATTGGTTCGAATCTGCTACTAGCTTAAAGAAGCAGCTTGAGAATGGGCTTACCGTTTGAGCCGAGCAGGTGAGCTGTTGGCTGGTCTGGAAAAGCCATGGCGATGCAGAGTGAGGGTTATCATATCAAGACATCATGGCTCAATTTCGGTCAGGCTCTGCAGAAACACTACGTATCACGTGTGTTTCAGTTTTCCAACACCAAGGCGTTGTTCGTACTGTGATTATAAGTGTAGATGCCGCTCGTGCGTGAGAAGACATGTCAGAGGATGGAGCTCCGATGTTAAGAACTGGCCATCACGTGCCACCTGTTGGTCCACCACCCAAAGTGAACATGTCGTCTAAATTTGTCCATAGAGACAATGGCAGTTCTTATACACCACCACTCCGCCATAGACTCTCCTGGAAGAAGTACAACTCTAATTTAAGACGAATATGACGTTCAGTGTATTTGAATTTGATCCTGATGCCAACAGTTTAAGCATTTTCATCGATGAAATAACAAAACTTCCAAATTTTATACGGTCCTTTGAAGACTCCTAATCAATTATAATACATGCCGTCTTAAATTCACGAAATCCATACATCAGTGCAGGTAATAACACTTCAATTCAATATAAACCCGTTCAAATGAATTATCTGACCCCATCTGGTTTTGGTTCCGTTCTATCCCAAAGTCCTGATGTCCCGTGCCCTCCAGAGCGCCGGTGAGGTTGCCATGATCGCACATATATACATTGTAAATGGTAATAGAAAGTATCAAACAAGTAGCAAAAACGGGGGGTGGGGGGGAGAACAAAAAGAAGAATAAAAAGGAAGAAGAGCGAAAAGACAAGACGGAAGACTTTTAGCAAAGCAAGTTTTCAGTAGCTGAGTCGCGAAATTTATGCGACCGCAGCGTAGACGATATCCATCTCCTTTGGAAGCTGTCTGTCAATGGGCTCCGAGATCTGCCACAACGTGCTCTTGCCGCCGTCAGAACTCCTGAGAACATGATATCCTTCAACAGGGCTGGTAGCACGAGAGCCTCTTTCGCGAATTCGAATCAGCTGGTTCAGACGGCGGTCGATTACCGTACGTGCGGCAATGGCATCTTCCCACACATTGGCTAGCTTGTCGATCGCAGGGCGGGCAGTCCGAATAAGGTCAATTTGCTCCGAGAGGCTCCCGACGGTCCCGGAAGCAGTAACTGTGTCCACGGCCTCGACAGCGGCAACTGCAGTCATTTGCGGGGGCGTGCTAAAAGAGAATGACCTGTTTCGCGTGAGGCGATCTAGGACATTGCACATGTCGAGAACACTGATCGCGTGGCTCCGGCAGCGCTGAATACAGTCTTCTTGCATACGGGACGTAAGGCTAGCAGCGGCGTGATGATGGCGATTGACCTTGATCATGGCATGATTATACAGAAGATGCATGGAGATGAAGCATCCTGTATTATCGCCATAGACGGCCGCCTCTAAGTTAGAGGTCGAGTAGGTCAGGCGCGGTGGGAGAGCTGAGTACCACTTGCTGGCTTTCCTTGCTAGATGCTGAATTCTTCCGGCCTCTGATTCGGCTGAAGCCGGCCTGCAGGCCATTCTAAACAGAGCCGTCTGAGAGTCTGCCCAAATATGTACCATCTCCACAAGGAAGGCCGTCGCGTCAACCGAGCTCTGAGCAGAAGCGATTGACAGGTCGTATGGATCAAAGGTCGGCACATGACGCTCAATGTGTTTCTCGAAACTTATCGAATCGGTAGGAAGACGAATGTAGATGTCATCCGGATTGATCATCGCAGGCCGGTTTGGATACATGCCGTTGAGCCTCTCGAGCATAAACAGCGACCAAAAGGTCCTTCGTCGAGATTCACTATAGCTGGCCCTGTTCAAACCCAGAGGATACGCGGTCATCGCAGCCTCAAACGACTTATCCAATTCCAGGTTCAGCTGCAAAGCTGCGGAAACTGAAGCTGCCGACGAAAGCAATTCCGTAGCCTCGTGAATGCGTCCTGTTAATATGCTGTACGCTGCAATCAAAATTCTGCTCTGCACAAGCTGCAGGCAGTTGAATCCCAGAGCTTTTTGCGCGTAGTGAGCGACTTGAGCATACTCAGAAGCAATGTGCTTTGGACCACCAGACACTGCGACGCCCACGGCCAGGGTGCTATATAGGAGCATCAAGTCCTCCGCCGACTTATGAGGAACCGAGCTGGCAATGAGTAGCTTCCATGCGCTCTCTGGTAAGAAACGAATCATCATTGACGCATCAGCATGAACCAAAAACTGCGTGACGACAGCGCTAATAGATTGGGGGTCAGCCAGCGAAGGGTCAGTTCGGCAAGCGCGGCTTAAGACGTCCTCAGGAATGCGTGTGATTTCGTGATCGGATCTTTGCGAAGGGAGAGGAGACTTTGAGTGATCCAATCGGTGCTCAAGGATGTTGGCTCGGTCGTCATTTGTCGCATAGGCATCAGAGCCAATTCTTACTCGCTTGGGCTGGCTCGATTCTGAACTGCGATAAGGCATGGTGGTGTGATGCGGAGTTGGAGATGTCGAGTTGCTCATCGAACGCCTAGCCTCGTTTGCCTTGACAAAGCTCGGTTTGTGCGCGTTCAATTCTGCAGGCGGAGTGGTTGGGGAAGTGTTATGGCCACCTCGGGGTCTGATATGTCAGAGAAAGTACGGAATTTTGTCGTAATATACTGTGTCATAACTTACGCATTCTTGAACTTGCAAACGCGGCCAAACTTGTCACATTGGACGCAGCGAGGATAGTCGGGGTCGCATTTGATCTTCTTCTCTCGGCATGTAATGCACGCGATGGCGAGTCTCTTGCGAGGCTTTCCCGCCTTAGTCACGCCCCAGTGTGCATTGACAGCTTCACCATCGATAATTGTCTTGCAGTGGCTGCCATCGTCGTAGAAGTAGCACATACCTTCGCCAGGGACTTCTGCTGCCTTCACGAACCTCGGCAGGAAATGTGTGCCCGTCCAAATCTTGGGACCCAGTCCGTCTTTAGACGAAGTACCTTCAGGGGCAGTACCATTGGTCGCTTGAATCATTGAAGAGGCTGCAGGGGCGGTCTCTTTCGATTCGGAGTTGCGAAGGCTCTCTTGAGAGGTATGGTATGAAGAGTCGTTTGAGTCGACGAGATACTCGCGTCTGCTATTCTCCTGCTGCACAGTCCACGTATTTTCATTGTCAGACCGGCTTCGAGCCATGTCACTAAAGGCCGGAGACCGTGATCCGGAGTATGAACGAGCCATCGGGGTAGAGGTGTGTCGCTCAGAGTCAAACTTCACGTCATAGGTGCTTCGAGGTTGCGAAAAGGACGGCGACGGGAAGTATGAAGAGCTGGACTGGTCCAAACCTGACTGACGGGGACGGTCAAGGGGAGACTGGGCTGCATAAGGACCTGAGCGTCCTGCTAATGATGAGTTGACAGGCTTGAATGATGAAGGCGGGCCAAACAAGCTGCTAAGAGACGGCAACTGTTGACGCTGGGGGCTGTTGGACGGCTGCCGGCCACGCTTATCGGCTGACTGGTCTGTAGTCATGTCGCTGATTGGGGCCTTTTCATAACTGGGCATTGGCAGCGTACGAGAAGTCAAGGCGTGCTCGGCGGATGGTGATGATCTTGAAGAGAATGAAGTGGCAGTTGGGCTGACCAACTCTGGAGGAGTGTCTGGGAGTAGCGTACGAGGGCGCGAATCTAACGCTGATAGCGACCCCATTGGGAGAGGATTTTGTTTTGTTAAAGTCTTTTGTCGAATAATAGGGTAAAAAAGAGAGAAGAAGAAGAAAAGAAAAAGGCTCTACGGAGAGAGCAGCGCAAGATGGGCGACCACTTGTACTTGCACGCTTGGTAACGGTCCGTATCAACCCTGGCGCAACACAGGTAAAGTCACCGTGTGAAATTGGTCGTCGACTACCGGTGGGGAGGCGTTTCAAGGTATGAAGTCAAGGCGGTCGGAAATGTAGTCCCGGCGCGCAGCAGTCGAGGCAGCAACCGGGCCGGCCTAGGACGCGATTTGTATTCGGGGCGCAAAATACGGCTGTTGATGTTTGAACTTTGCGGGGGCTGTGGACTGAGGGTACTATAAGAATGTATACTAGGTTTTCGACAGAGGATGATGGAAATGGGTTGAGGTAAACCGTTAGGATGGAGGGGGAACAGCGTTGTAAAGAAAAGCAGAACATGGGGAGGGCTTCTTTTTGAGATGGCCGAAGAAACTGAACCAACGAGTCGAGAAAGGCAAAGGCCGAGGGGCGTGGCCAGAGCGAAAGAACGAGCAAGGGAAACGGAAGCAGAGGGGAAAATACGACGGAGCTGGGTAAAGCGAGGCCAACATGACCGTTACCAGATTGCCGGGACCAACTACGATCTCTCATTTGTTGGCTGCAGAGCGACGGTACTCCAATGTTGCATTTGCGCATGAGCCCAGCCCCAAGCTAACCCACCAACGGAAGCTACGAAGTACTATGAAGAGCAGTCAACCCGTTTTAGCACCAACAGGACGAGGATATTGCATGGCGGGCATGGATGGCATGGCAGGCAAGGCGGGTGTGGCCACTCACACCAGGGTCCGGATGATGGGACGAGGGATGGGGGGAACGGGGTGAAGACAGTACTATACACGCCACACTCCAGCGAAAAGAGGATGAGAAAGAAGCAGAGGAAAGGAAAAAAACAGGCGTGAAGGACTCGCTATACCACTGCGAGAGGAGGGCATCGCTCTACGAGTACTTACTACGAATAGGGGTGTAGATGGGGCAAAAGTCGGAGGGGGGCGTGTAAACGGAGCAGACATCATCAGTTGGTTCGCCAACGAGGCGAGGCTGTCGTGCTTCATTGCCGGCCCCCTCGTCTGAATACCTAGTCTGCTAGTACCGTATGTACTTCACGGCACATGACAGGCCAGAGACAAAGAACTGTGGCAGCGGCAGGCAGGCAGTCAGTTCATGACAGCAATAGTAACAGGTTGCGAGTTAAATGGGCCAGATGGTGGCTTACCGGCAGCTCATGGCCTGGCGCCGGCGATTGTGGAACGGCTCTCGGCTACTTCCCAAATCGGTAAGCCTCCCTTTGCCACCTAACCTCCGCCGTGCAAGACCCGGCAGGGTCCTGGTCCGTACGAGCCTGGCCCGGTACGAATAGAGGAAAGGCTACTCAGTTGGAGGGAGAGTGCCGGCATTGAGAAAGCACTTTTGCTCGTCAAGCGCCTGTTTTGGTGGCAGAAACGCGGGTGGCATACGGTGGGGAGCAGCCCCGAGGGGGGGGGTGCGGATGAGGCCACCAGCCATTCCGTGCCGTTCCCAGGCTCTGCAGCGGGGTGGCAGTGACGAGATACTGTACTAGGACTGTCCAGTAAATATCCTGGTGCTTGTTGATACCGTTGGCGCCCACTCCGTCTGCTGGCATTGAAAGAATACAGTGGCGCGATGCTCGCTCGTGTCCACCAACCGCCAACGCCGAAGGATGCTGAGAATCCTTCATCAGCACCGCCCACCAGTCAGAAGCCAGAGGTGTGGGCCGCCAGATGTCACCGGCTTCTTGGCGCTGGGTGCCTTGGTGACTGGATTTGGCCGAAGTGCTACGGGGCTTTCAGCTGGGCCCATGTCTCCTAGAAAACCAGCCGGATGCCTTGCACTTTTTTTTTTATGATCTACTCCACGTCTGATAAACGAGAGCGAAGCCATGGCTCCGCAGCAAACTGCCACTGATGAGGCAGATGTCCAGGGATGTCATCGGCATCCTGAATGACACTACTTGCCACCTTGAATCCGGATCCAGCCTACTGTACCAGTGCTAAGAGACTGCCACGAGTATACTATGCCAAGAAGGGGCCGCTCGGATTTAAGTGAAATGTAGCCATATCAGTCGTCTTCACCAGCACACTCATCGCTACAAACCTTTTCCACTTCCTCACCTGGCAACAGCAAGACGTCTGTAGTACGGAGTATCGAAGACGCAGCCTATATCTCCGTCTACCCGCACGAGTAATCCGACCTTTGTTGTAGCTATGTACATCACGGCCTTGTCGACCCTTCCAAAGGCATCGACATTTCTCGCAGGCTCTACGAGGAGCAAGAGATACAAGCGGGCCGTTTGAAGCCAGGGGACATCCAACAAGTTTTTTACTAAGCCTCGTGCTGCCACGGTCGCCATGTGCCTCTCTTCACTGAAAGTGTTACTGAAACCAACCATAAATAACAGCAAATATAAAACTCCTTGAGGCTATGAGCACTGTGGACGACGTTAACGAGTCATTTTGAAGTGGCGTGAGAATGATGGTTATGAGTATGTATATTTAATGCTGGGGCCATGGGGTTGTACTGAGAACGAAATGATGTGGCCAATAAATCTTGTAGGTCTGTCACCAGTGTACTCGTACTCAAGCATTAGGGCTTGTTCGCCAAGGCTATGAGGCATCGCTTTAGACAATCGCTTACAAGCTTATAGATGGACTCAGCGACTCGAATCGGTAGAACATTCGAGGAAAATGGCGTACTGGTATGCCACTGAGGTATCTTTTCCCCTCTCTTCCCACACGCCATTCGAGAGCTTACCACCAAGCCTCTCCTGATTCTTTAGATGAAGGAATATCACTCCAGGGTGTCCCCAACGGTCTCCAGGTGTCCCCAGCCTTGTACCCAGCTCTGAGCGCCACTTTTGGGAGTCCCATCCAGGTCCCACAATGCTAGCTTCAGTGTTAAGTGCCGATGCAGTATCAATGACACATAGTTCAGTTGCGGAGGCAATCTCAAACTCCGCCGGCCATCGCAATTCAATAGATCCGTCGCTCTTTCACAACTACTAAGAGATATGTGGATGGCATTTGTAACGAAGCCAGCACGTCTCAAGGCGGGGAAACGTACATGCCTAAGCTGTACGAATGTACTCCGAGCTCACGTTGGGGACTTTGACAAAGTTGCAGAAACGGCCACATTGAGTTGCCAAACATGGAACTTTGAATGGAACCCAGCCCTCGACAGCCTCCTTGGAAGCCGATGTGATATTACGGCCGTGCCTCTAACCGGTGCGCCCCGAAGCTTAGGGTCGGAGTGTGTCACATTAGACATGCCGAGTCTCCAACAGTACAACCGGTGCACTCATTCGTACTACGCATACTACCTCGTACGGTCTTACTGATACTACGGCTAGTTTTCCTCACCCATTAAAAGTGTCGTTCCACGCCTGCCATCCGCAGGCCTGTTTTAAGTACATACGTGACACATGACGGGTACAACAAGGGGCTCTTTGCCGTCGCATGCCTGCATGGAGTGCGGATCTTGACTTGCCGCGGACAAATCATGCATGGCGTCTTACGAGTACAATACGACATAATGAGTAGTGCCACATATCATTTTCAAAGCCTGACACAGCGACCTAGTACAACAATACTTATTTACTAAGAAGGCATGCTGCAAGGCTCTCGAAGATCTATCTTAACTGCCGTTTGCGCCGCATCGCGTGACAATAAGCGCCATTTTGCTCCACGATAAAGGTTGCCAGGTCAGGTGTTTTTGTACAAATCTGCCCGCGAGGGTCAAGTTGTTGTGGGCTTATTAACGGCAGTTTTCGTCATCATTGGCAGGTTGGCTAGTAACTTTTGTTGTATGGAGTGCCTAGGTATGAACCGGCAGTCATTAACCAACGATCGGAGACCGTTACACGGTGTCCAGGCCCCTGTCGCCCTATGGCAGATTCAAATTAGGAAGGCGGTGTGTTGGCGTCAGATTCGCCAAGAGCTTACTGTACATGTATCAACAAGCTCCACTCCCCGTTCCTGACGACAATGGAGTACAGCTATGGATACTACTCGGAAATTTTTCTTTGAACTGGTGACTGCTGCTCAATGCCATCATCCAAACCACTACCAATGGGACTTAGTAGGGTGTCGCTGTAGCCACCATTTGCGTCGATTGGAGATAACGGCTCGCCTCCTCTGCCGGTTAACGAACGAGTAGTTCGATTATTAGCACAGTGCCGAGCAGCACGTCCTTATTGAGGATACCTATATTATTACTTTATGGCATACAGAGCCACCAAGGGCATTATTATGGGCTGGGCATTTATCTCTGCACAGAAAGGCGCGTCCGTACGCTGAGAACAGCTCGGCCCGTCGTTGCTGCGCTGATTCGGGCCACCGACCCCTGCTGCGTCCAAGACGAACTACCACTGCAGGAACAAAGCAATCTCGCAAGCTTATGAGGACAGCTTTTATTAAAAGAGCCTGTGGCCAAGTGAAAATCGTTACGATGTTAAATAGAAATGTACGTGTATTCAACCACCTCTTGAAACAAAGGAGCATCTATGCATTATCTACTCGCAAGACTTAACAGTGATTCCATGTTCATGCTTGCCCCCAACTATGCGCCACATGATGCTACTAGCATTAGCGTCATCCTCCCCTTCATATCATCCCACCCCTGGCTAGGGGAGTCCGTTGTAGAGGAACAGTCAAACTCGGTCACGCTAACGAACCCCGTACTCTTCATAAACGGGGCGCCCGTAATCACTCACACTAACCCAGGCTTCAACTCGTAGCCTGCTGAGTCCCCGCCGACACCAAGAGGTCCCCGACGCCTCGGAGCCGATAGTTAGGCTATGTACAAAAAGGTTCAAATCTACGCAAATATCCGGCAAATCAAGTTTATCGTGTCAGACGCATTAGGTTTTAAGAGTCGAGACGGCAACAAGCATACAGATGTGCGGCTGTGTATACGCCGCCGCCTAGCAAAGTCTACATATCAACTACACAGTAGCATTCAGACACAAGCCTGAACAGCGCAACTCACACGCGGTGGCCGTACTCGTAACGCGAAACGCTCTTTGGGCTGTCTGTTTCATGTATCTTGTTCTCGTCCATTTGAACCGCAAAGACCCTAGTGTACCGTATTGCACTTGGAACCTTTATCAGGACCCGTTCTGGAATTCGGTGCGTTCTAAACATAGCATTTACTGGCTTTACCACGTCGACACTGGAGCGAAAGTCTTAGTGGCTCTAGGCCTCGAGTCGTTCCCGACTGGGGATTTTGCGTGGCTAATTATTTGCTCTTTCTTTTTTTGCGTATCTCCCGTTTCTCCAGCTCCAGATGACGATTACGGCGATGTTAGTATTGCTTTCTGGTGTCGCATTGAACGAAACTCGGTAGGTATCATACGCTGATGACTTTCTGAAATAGGCAAAGCCTTGTTCAGGCCCTCCAGTTGCTCCTACGGCGGTAGGCAAAAGGCAGCACAATCAGTTCTGCACGTACCGCATCACATCGCAGCAAACTTCCTCACTAAGGTACCTACGACTGTACTCGTACCTCGTACCGAGTGGTAGAAAATGGGAACCACCCACATTGGTCTGCAGATACGCCGCTCAGCCTCGGTTACCCCCCTTGCCGCCTTAAATTCACTCCCCATGGTATTCCGGGTGGCAGCATGTGCATCCGTTGTAGGACGTGCTAGCAGTTCATCTCTGACTAATTAAGAAATGTCCAAGAGTAGTATGAAGATACGACATATTTGTATATTATTACTATTTCTTTTTTCTGGCCTGCACTGTTAGCACGCGGCTACGGCTGGGGCAGCAGGTGTCATGATGCAAGTCAATCCTACATCTTGCCCTTATTATTATCGTGGCATCTTACAGCCTTTCTTCCGAGCCCACTGTACGAGTATAAGTTGGCTCTGAAAAGCTTGGGGCGATCGAGGCGAGAACCGCACTCCGGCACCGAGCGCGGAAAGCCAATTCACTAGTGTTTCTCGTACGAATACGTCCGTACACCGAGCCCCGATTGTATCGCCCATAAGGCCCTCCATTAACGACCCAGTCGTCTCCGCTTACTTGAACCAGGTAACCAGTTTACCGTCGGCAAAAAAAAAAACAAAAAAAAAGGCATGTTCATGTTGAGAGAGCTCTCACGCCCCTCTAATCTTGCATAATCAGAAGCAGGAAGAAAAGGCGCCGCCAGGATAGCTAGTTCAGGTAAAGTGCGATAAATTCCATACGCATAGCTTCCAAATCTCGCCGCGTGGGAGAGCGTTTTGCTATGTCTGCTTCCAGTGCGTGAGTACGGTTACGACGTAATGAGGGAAAAAGCAAAACACTGCGCCTAGGATGGAGGGAAAGAAAGCTACTTCCTGGGTGGGCGGCCGTAAGCCGCCACGTGCAACTAAGCGATCTTGCCGTCGTCCCGACTCGTCAAGGGTCTGGTCACCATATCAGAAAATTACACAAGGCCTGTAATATGTACGACGTAGGACGTAATGCTGGACCCTTCCACCGCAGATTGAGGCCTGGGCTGCCTCACCCGCAAGCCAACGTCACATCGCTCCTCAATGGCTGCCTTTTCACACACAGATCGAATCTCTGTCTACGATCGACTAGAAATTATTGGCGAAACAACCAGCTGCAACATTAGAACGTCGCGATGGCTCTACTATGAGAGTTTGGTATGAACCTGCCCAGAGGCTATCGGCCAATATTGCTCAAGACCCGCTGGGAGCCTGTCCTCCAACTCCGCTGGAATAGCCTTGCACGCCACCGCAATTATACCCGAGCATTCCACGCCGTCGCAAACGCTTCAATGTCTTTTACTGGAGGCTCTGAGGCGTTGCGTCCGTCGCATTGCATAGCGTGACATTGCCATGAGTGCTTGACTCATGTTTCTGGTACCAAAGGATTTTCTCTCTAATAACGAGATGACTTTGGAGGAGACTGCGCCGCATTAGTGGCGTGCCAAGGACGAATTTGCACCCTAACGATATCAACGCTGGCGCCTGTAGACGAACGGTACGAGTATGTACAAGTATGACAGGCCAGTCCGGTACTTATATCCTAACCGCGCGCGATGGTCCTCTGTGGCGGGGCTACCTACACTAGGACAGGACAAACCCTGTCCATGCCACCATCCCTACTCGTAGTGTGGACGCTATCATTACTTGTCGGCTCGCTATGTCTCTCCGCCAGTACCAGACGTTCTGTCTAGAACTGTTCTTCTAGAGATGCCACTAATGTGCGCTGTGCTTGTGCAACGCCTCTGCATTTCCAATACGGCCGATAATAGCTTAAGTATCATCTCCAGGGTCACATCACAGTGGGTAGGTCGTGGCGGGACATACAGGCTCTCTACGAAGGCACACAAATCGTCTTCATGTTGTACAACGAATAATGAATTGTCCACCCCGGCGAGACCTCGCCCAAACTTATCCCGGTTCAGGTGCTGTCACCAGCTTCTTGTGGCCGCAATGCCGAAGGGGGTGTCAGAAGTGCCGTTTGGGCCAAAAAAAGACAAGGCTACGAGTAATATTATTACGAGTAGACAATCCGGCCTAATTATCTGTAGTCTGCACTTTCGCGGCTTGATTTGTGCAGTACATGAACTACGAGCATCCTGGAACCCCGTGCTAGTGCGAACTAGACGGTTATTTGCACGGAGTTGGCACATCATTCGTAATGTCATCTTTTCGCCAAGACGCCATTACTGAATGGGGAGGGGACGGACCTGAATCAGAAGCTACGTTCTCTGAACTGGCTCAACGGCTAACATTACTAACTCAAACTCATGATTATGACTGGAAACGTCATACCAACTATTGTAGCACACATATGAGGGCTACGAGCTCGTTTTTCGAGGATGGCAAAGCCGCTGCATAGACCCCGGCTTACCTAGCAGTGGCTGTAGTAATAAATACTACTTGTCCTGAATGAGTAATCAATTCGGAGCTGGAAGGGGAGCTTCGTCGCGAATACTACGTCGTACGACATGCCGACGGCGCAGCTGCGCTCTGATGAGGGCAAAAATCAGCATTTCAGCTGATCGTACGAATTGAAACATGTCAGCTAGGACTGCAGATGTCTCGGCCATCATCTTCTTCAACACAACACCTCACTTTGTCCCTGTCTCCGTGCCATCGCAGTTCAAGACTTCGAATGAGGGCGAACCGTGATGATTGACTGGTTTGAGAGTCCATATAGGGTACATCATCTGGCGGAAAGCAGCCTCCGAGGAGCAGGTCGACAGGGAGGGCCAGCGAAAATGTCACCTGCGAAAAAGCCGAGAAGCATTGGAAATGAGCGGCGTCGGGTCGACACGGAAGGGTGCGAGGCGATAAACCAGCTTGAACAAAAGGTCCCAACACCCTAGGCAGGTGATGTGGGAAAATTGGTCGAACAGTAGTTGCGTTCCATGAACCAAACTGTCGGGTCGAGGGAGTATGCGCCATTTGTACTTTTCGCCAAACAGAGTCGCTTGGCGTTACGTTGCAGGGTGACTGGGGGTTCGGAAGTGCTCACGGCGCAACAATGTCCAGCTGGTGTGTCTCCCCACCTCTTGTCAAGAGCCCCGGTGGAGTAAGACTAGGTAGGGAGCTCCAGGAAGTAATTAAGGCTGCTCGTGCTATTGGGTGTTTTCGCGAGTAAGGGGCGCAGTCCGGTATGCCGAATTGCCCAGGTTTTGAATAGTCACTCCGTCAGGATATTTATTTAAAGACATCACTAGGGTGTGGCTGACGACTGAAATTTGAGCAAGAATTGCAAATTTCCGATTATCACCGTACTTCAGTGTCGACAAGCAGCGTCCAATCTGAGATCAGGACCACTGCGAGTATTCTTACCCGCGTCATTTCAACACCTACCCTGCTTCTGTGTTCTTGCATGTACCGCAGTCTACTTCTACGGGTGTGGCTTACGGCTCTTCAAATGACGGAAAAGTGCCGGTACCCCGTTGATGCGCACATAGGTATCTCAGATACTGTACGTGCTGGCGTAGAGGATGGGGCGGGGAGAGAGAAAAAACCCGGATCGCAGCAAATTCCCGCATGCTGCTACTGACTTCCAGGTCGAATTTATCGTTCTAAGAGAAGGGCAGCGCGCGAATGTTGCGCTCTCGAGCTTTGCCTAGCTCATACCTCAGCTCTAAGCAGTGAGCTGTTGGCCAAAACTTATCCGTCACAAGTGGTAATGTTTTGCTGTACGAATACATGTATAACTTTGGCGTGTACATTATCTGGCCGAAACTGTACCAATTTTAAAATAGCCAAGATTGAACAGGGTTGGGGCGCCCTCTATTGAGCATTTGTGTATTATTATGTACGTCAGTACATTAGCAGAGTAAGGACGTGGCAGCCTTAACGTAGCCGTCAGCATCCGACAAAAACTCATGTGCTACGAGTATACTCATACCTACCTTTCAAGGCCAACAGGTTCAGTGACTGGTGGGTCCGATCCGAATCTTTGCTCTAATGGAGGGGGCGTGTTGTTGGCTCAACTCGGCGACATCCCACGGTGCAACATGATTTTTTCACCCTCCAGCCACACAGCAAAGGGTGGGGTATATGGCGTAATTATTGGGACAGAAAAACTACTCTGGTGAGGACCTGAGCTTTGCTTCTTTTGCCATTCAGTGAGTGAACCTCGAAACTGACGGGAGTACTCGTATGCAGGCTGCCGCGAAACTTGCACGAGTGAGCTTCTTCATGCGGGACAGCGGCTCCAAAACGGATCTAGGTCTCGGTACATTGCACCCTCCCCCAGGTTCAGGAGCTTCGCCTCCTAACGCTCCTCTACCTCGTACAGCTAGTAAACGCAGAAGCGTCTGGGATGTGGCTTTAAACCGCCAGACGGAAGAAGACTTATTACTCGTACATCTCCTGGGTGAGCACTCGTGACGAGTTGGTTAGTATTGCTAATAGTGAGATGCTCGAGACGACATGCCGTCGGAATCTTAGTCCACATAGTACTGCTCATAATTTGGAAGCCCTCGTTCACCATAATAGTAATATAGAGAACGCCATCCGGCTGGAGGGGAATGCTTGAATATCACCGCGGTACTAATTACGCGGAAGTTGCACAAGTGTGGTGGGTTCGTGTCCGCCTTTCCATCAAGGGCGGTCTGCCCCGGTACACCCCCCCAGTACAAACGAGGCGGTTACCAACAAAACAGGTGAGCCACGGATGTTGCGCCCCAGAATTAGTACCATCACAGAAGTTCAGCCCGGGTCGGACGCCAATATAGGGATTTTCAGATGGCAAGACTACCTTTCAGGTCAAGTCTCTGAAGGCTGAGGCATCTCGTACGAGATATGCGAAGTTGCATAGCAGACAGTTTGGATGTTAACCGTTCAGTGGTGACTGCGGTGTCCGCCATTTGCCCAGTGAGGGTGGCGGCGTCGGCGTAATAACCGTTCTATCCTGCATCGGCTGAAGGTGCTATGCAAGATGCGATGCATGTACTTACGCACATAGTGGCAGTACGAATCCTCCGCAGGAAGACTAGCGCGGCAAAGCGTATGTGCGTGCCTGCGATGCTACAGCACTATCTGGCTGGCGCCGCACGAAGCCTAAAACAGAACAACTACCAAATACTTCAACGCAATTTCCCATAAATGTACCAACATGACAAAACAAAGCTCGGCTCGACGACCTCGATGTAGCCAGTTCACTCCAATGATATTTGAGCGTCGTCATCTCTTTACCTACTCGTGAACTCCTTACCTTCGTAGCTATCAACCTAGGAATGGCTGGAGGGCGGCACCAGATGCGCAAACTGTGACTACCTGCCTGTAATAAACAAAAAGACCTGCTCGTACCTCGTACTGAAGCATCTGATGAGGGGGGTGCAAGAAACATGCCCCGGGGAGTATGACTAGCTTGTTGGTGCTCAATCCCATGAACAGCTAACATGGAGGTACTAATAGATATCCGCAGGGACCCCAGTCCTAGCGTCATTTTCGTTTACTCGCACTCTTACGAAACAAGTTACGACTACAGAGCAAATCTCGGCAGAGGTCAGGTAAGGCTTCGCTGGGCAATTCTGGAGAGCTGAGCCTGGGCGGCGCTTCAACGGGGCGAACGGACACATCCACTCTGACTTTAGATGGTAATGTTACCAGCAGACACTAGGCCGATGGAGAAGATGCCTTCCTTGCACGGCAAGCGGAGTAGGTGAGAGCCAACTGGACGGACGAATGGGACGTGTGGGCCAAAGTCTTGCGTGTGGACATGCATTGCATCCCTCAATGGAGTTGGCTCGATTGGGAAGGTCGGTATTTTGGGGGTGGTTTTGAGCCGCCAACAGGCGGGGGAACAAACGCGGAGCCAGCGAGTCGCACAAGGAGAAAGATTGGACTAGAGCTTCAAACGCTTTAATGGACGAAGAGGGACGTGAAACGTGGTGACGAGTTTTTGTGGTGACGACTCGGAGACAGGCGCCCCTAAACCAGCTTCAGAGTTTGCCGAGGAAGGAGCCGTGCTGAAGGAAGGAAGGAATAATCTCTTTCCAGGGTCAGCGTAATTCGACAAATGATAGAAGAGATCGGCAAGGGTATAAGCAAAAGAAGAACAATGCGACGGTCAGCGGAAACTTTTTCTTTCGCGGCAGCTAGGGAATAAGCTTACTCGCGTACTCATGGTGTACGACCACTCCGCACCAGTTTGCATTTTGCAGAGGGGGGTGTAAGAAAGTCATGCCAAAACAAAGTGAATTTCATTTGCCCTGTTTGCATTTCGATTTTTATTCTCCGTGGCCGTACTGGTTCGTTTATTAGCGATAGGTTTCTGCAGCTATTAATGTCGTATCATGTGTAATGCAAGCCAAAGGCTGCCGTCTGAAATTGGTGGCTTGCACGCTGCATGGCGAGCCTATGACCGGCGTAAGATGATTCTATAATACGCTCCTTGCTACAGCGGTTGGTACGGGTGGGTTAACTTGGGATTGTGTGAAAGTAACCTCGGCGAGGGCATGCTGCATTTGTTGTGGCGATGCTTATAGAGGACTTGCACTGTCACGATGATGTTTACGATCGCATTTGTATCAGCCGCCAACTCTGAGAGTAGCATTCTCTTTCTTGCTGTGGTGGATTGATCTGGGATGATTGATATTTATATTCACTAGCTAGCTTTTAATTACCTTTTGCAGAGCATTTCCTCTATTTGAGGCATGTGGCATGGCCTTTGCTAGGTGGTGGCAGTCGTACATTTCCATATGCGGGCGTGAACGTTAGCGAAATCGTTTAGAAGTTGTAAATGTGTAATTTCTCTCACTTCCCCCTTGAACTGTTCTAAATTATTTCTGCTTAAAGTATTTGACAGCTGCCGAGCGCTTTCTTTTTTTGGTGTTCTTATTTTGGGCTATCGTGGAAAGGAACGAAGCAGAGCTCGTGTGGTCGCTGCCAGCGAGAGCTATTGGCGCTGTTACTGTTCAACCGTACTGCCTTTTCTTTGCAATGCATAGTGGCTGAAAGATGTGGCTGCGGATATACGACATTCACTTGCGAGTGTATTCTATAGGGCGGTCTATTTTGATCTATGTAGTCAACTTCCGTCGGGAACTGCAGCCGGGCCATCATGCGTGGATAAATGACATCTTGCACAGACCTACTGTGACACAGTTTTGACTTATATAACCCGATAATAATTATTAGCATCTCTTTGTAGATTAATTTAGATTCTATTCTATTCTAAAGTGCTTGGTCTGCCATATCGCTCTTATGCGGACTGAAAATTAGTGTAGGGTAGGCCTTATGTGTATTAATGTTGTGTATTAATGTTAGATTTAATTTTGGAGAATTTAGCGGGTAACTGGGGTACAGAAGATCGACTCATGTGTTTGGCATTTGCGAATAAGACATGATATATTAGCTCTATTCGTCACGACTGTGCAGTATTTTAAGATTTTCCTGCGATGCTTCTGGCAGTGTTTTAGAATGTTGTTGACAACGGCGGGAAAAATAAAACAGCGTATATTCCGGTTCGTTGATGTAATGCCACTGAAAGGCTGTTCCTTAAATTTGAGACTCGTGTAATATACACATGAGCTTTTCCTTCCGTTGAACTTCGCCTCGTTTCAGACCGCCTCTACATCGAGGCGAGCCATCGTCGTTGCGGCCTTTCTATCAAAGCGAGGGCGTAAACAGTTAACGTCCATACTCGTTCTAAGCCTAGGTAAATACTAGGCGGCTATAAGAGCCGGATACCCTCAAAAGCGGCTCGAAACGTCTACTTTAAGCCATATCGTAGAAGGCGCAACACCTAATAACCCATCAGCGATATTGCTTCAGTTGAAGACCACGTGCAGTCACAAAAACACACAGCGAGGAGACGTTCGTACAAATTCTTTATACGGGTAAGCTAGGCACCAATCCATGTGGTTTGCTATATATAATTGTTTTGACCTGTGATTTTTGACGTTAGGGGTGAAGATATGGATGTGAATTCATTGCCTCTAAACAAGACGCTTTCACACGGGAATCAGCGCAAAACGAGCAGATAAAAGCTGACGTTAATGTTAACTGTATAGCGCTCTACATGTGGTGTGTAGTAGATGTCGTGGGGTTTTTCATTGAGATTTACAAGTTACGTGTGTGTGCCGCGTTCGTCTGCGGCAGTGCATGGCAAAAGAGACAGTGATTGTCGTTATATATAGAACGGGCCCATCAATCAACGACGTCAATGGGTGATATTTAAAGTTCAATGACAGCGATCGTCAAACGTTCAAAATAGCATGTCCCCGTGGGCTATCCTTCATGCAGTTTTTAAGCGATCCAGACCTAGAACAGGCTCGAGTGTGTATACCATCCAAATACTCGCACCAGCATACGGTGGACCAAGTCCAATTGTTACAGCAGTTGAGGGACACCCATGGGGAGTGGACTTACCACGAGTATTAAGGTACTAATGTAGGTAGGTACCTAGTACTACCCTACCTTACCTAGTAGTAGGTACCTTAGGTAGGTACGGAGTACCTAAGGTACTATACGGAGTACCCAGTCAGGAAGAAGGAAAGGGGTCACGCGACATTAGAGAATCAGCAAATCGGACGAGTTATTACCGAGATGGGTGTCTATATCGACCATAAATCTGGCCTTGGTTGCTACATAAATCATTAGGGGCAAGGACACAAATTTTGTAAAGGTTTCTGTACATTCTTAACGGCTCGTAATGCTCAATTCAGGGGCATTACGGTGTGGTTTTGTACGACGTAAAGAAATAAAGTGGGAGTCAGACACTGCAGGTCGAGCGGCAAGGCTCCGGAGGGGTGGAGTCAGCTGCAGAAGATGGGTCGCCCCTACCTACGTACTTGTATCTCTCACTCTGGTGGTCGTGCTCTCCCACCTGCAAAACGCTTCGCACGATAACGCTGGTGTGACCTTTGCCAGGCAGACCAATTCCCGCCAGTTTCCCGCCAATGAACTACACTAGGCCAGGATAGAAAACTTAGTAGAGGGCAAAAACATTAAGCTTCCATTCTATTATTGACATTGTTCTTTTAAGGTTGCCCTTTGGTAACGCGACGGCCAGGCGACGCTAAGCCTATTTTACGGAGGTACACTTACGTAGTACTAATGGAACCTATGAGTACTAAGAATTTTCAATTGATCCGCGTCGTTCCCAGCACTCGTCGTCGTACCTACGAGTAATACCTAGTACCTACCCACCTTCTGGAGCCACATTCCCTCTCTTCCCCTTTTAACCTTTTAACGATCGACTTTTGAGCTTCCTCACTACGCGCCACAAATTTTCTTCTCTTCACTTCTCTCCTTTTTCCCTTCTGTCGACGCGCCACTCGTTTCGCGACTGCCCGACTTTGCAGTAACCTAATTTACTCTTACTTTTACTTTTCTCTCTGCCAATTTGCCGCGCCCGCGTCTTCTGAGCTGCTTTCTGCCCACCGTGGGCTGTCCCGTCACCGAAAACGTTTGCCCACTTTTAGCCCGCGCCAAGCAAACTTGTCTGCTGCGGGATCGTACGCCGACATACTATCTATCCGGCAAAGTCTCTACATCGATTACTGCTTGCGCTCGTCGGGCTTCTGCTCTTCTCAGGCACCATGAGTTGGATAACCACAGTTGTTGGCGTCTTGGCCCCCATCTTCATCGCCATGTCGCCTGTCCTGTCTTATGGCGACCAGGCTCTGGCAATTCATCGCAGCAAGTCCAGCGCTGGCTTTTCTCTCGACATTCCCCTAATTATGCTCGTCGCCTCCTTCTTTCGGTATGTTAATGGTTCCGTGGCTGTTTTGCCCAGAACATGACCCGCTAACGCGTGTCCTCATCGCAGCATCTTCTACTGGGCCGGCGCACGATACGATATCAGTTTACTGATCCAATCCCTCATCATGGTTGCCATGCAAGGTGTATTACTCAAGCTTGGCCTCGACCACCGCCCGTCCCCATCCACAAAGGGCGGCGAGGCCAGTCTACCTTTCAATGGCGCCCAGCCTGCCTCTAGCGGCTTCATCGAAGCGCTCATGAACTTTGAGCGCCCATACAACTTTTGGCAGTGGAAATCCAACAAGCCGTAAGGAGTTTATCTTCATTGCTCAGGAACCCCGCTTTGTTTTTGCTGACATTGATTTCTAGCTATTGGCACTTCCTCATGTATCTACTCGCCGTTCTCTGCGTCCTCCAGCTCGTGTTCGGCCCCTTGCCTCCCGTGTACGTCGTCTATTCGTTGCTCCTCGGATACATCGGGCTCAGCGTTGAGGCCATGCTGCCGCTGCCCCAAATATTGGCCAACTTCCAAACACGAGCTTGTAAAGGCTTCCGTCTATCAGTGCTGGCCAGCTGGCTGATAGGTGATGCTATGAAGATGTTTTGGTTCTTCACATCCACAACCGAGATTCCCTGGGCCTTTAAGATCTGTGGTATCTTCCAGGCTGCTTGCGACACCTTCCTGGGATTCCAATACTTCCTCTACGAGACGTCTACGGGCGCCCAACTGCTCCAGATGGCCGCCCCTCAGTTTGACAATCAATATCAGATGCAGGAGAACAATTGGTCAGAGTCCAACTACAAGCCGCCGATGCACGGCCCGACAAGGAGCATCACTCCCACGAGACGGCCGGCCCCATTCAGCGACGACGATGACGAATAGAATACGCATGCGGTATGTCGACTAGTTCTGGCGAGCTGGCATACGGCAGCCATTCCATGTCTGCATTCAACCATATACTCGTCGTAAATAGCGTCTTTTTTAAGGCGTGGAATACATGGAATCGAGCATTGGGATGATTGCTAAGCCCTGGCGGTTGCCCCCCGGAGGGTAAAGGATCTGGGAATACGGGCGAAGCAGTGATTTATTTTGGGCATATATATTGGAGCTACCTGGACGAGGTAAGCGATTGCTTATTTACTAAGTATCAGCAGGAAAAGCAGAGTTGTTCAAACTCGGCTTTTGCGCGATAGGCGTTAATGCTAGATTAAGTGGTACACCACAGGTGCGCATAGAACTGGGGGCATACACGGCGCAAAGGGCATAAATCTTTATTAAAACGCACTGTAATATATTAGGAAATGGCTGTATTTCGTGTCGTTAATTTTGGAAGCGCCGGCACCTATTGCGAGGTGAATGGCGCTGGGTTGTTTGGGAGATTGATGTCGACCGCTATCGCATTCGCACCACGCAAGGCTGGCTCATGGAGCGCTGTCCCCAGCCACCGACTTTCCAAGCAACCCACTTTTGCTACCTCGTCGCCACTGTACTCGTAGCCTTAACGACTTTTATTATGCATACTTGCACGTAGGTACTGGTCAAGTCTTCGCCTTTTTCTATCCTAGCATCTACTTGCTGTTTGATCTGTTCATTGGAGGCTGTACATCCCATGGACGCCACGCTCTTGCGGGACGAGCCACGCCGTACTGTAACCGTCACACCCCTACTCTTTTGCCTCAGCCACCAGCTTTCGAAAGCAAGACGCCAACAAACCCATGATCATCGCCTATGATTGGGAATACCGGCTCTCAAACTGAAAGTGAGACAACTAGGTTGCTTCTCTACTGCACATCTTACTCAGGTCCCCCACGCAGCGTCTATGAGCCGAAACGCGGTTGACAGTTGAGATCTTGAAGACCTTGCCCGATATATGTGAGTATAGGGCAACTTTTTTTCTTTCTTTTTCCCACATTCAGTTGTTTCGCTGCAAAATCAACTAAGTGATTACAACGTTTTGCCAGGCTTTACAGCTGTAAGTTCATTAGTACCTAAGGTAAGGTAGCCAGCCATACTCTGTTTGTATGCATAGAGTGTTTGCACAGCTCACCTTCCCTTCACTTCCCTTTACTTCACTTCACTGCAACTCTGCCCCATCCAGCGTGCTTATAATTCCTCTATTCCTTCATTTGCACACCTTCCTGCAACTTCTATACTTTTTTCAGCCATCTATACCTTATTAGAATTAACTGCTTTTCGACTGGTTTCGCTTGATCGTCCAACAACGAGCGGATGTTGCAAGCTTCAAAGCCTTGAGTCTTCAGCTGTATATCACGCCACTGAGCTTATGTTACAAAAGACTAACCACCTACAACCAGCTAAAATGCCTCCATCCGCAACAAAGGCAAATTACAGGACCTACGAGGCGCAAGCCCGTATGATCCGCGCCATCGTCGCGGCGCATCCGGAAGTGAAGTGGAACTACAAAGGTACGTGAAACAAGGTTCTGTTTTCTTATTCTGCATTTTCTTTGCAATTTGATCAAACACGCCGCAAACCCATTTTCGATTGCTACACTCGTTCTTGAAGTCAGAGTTGACGGCATGGCCAGAAATCGTCGCCTGTTATGGCTCTGACATGACGGAGCACGCGCTGCAGCATCGCTTTCGGCGGTTGCGAGCGCAATCTTCCATCATTAGGGAAGCTCGTGCTCAGAACCTGGACATGAAGAAAATGGAGCGTGATGAAAACAACCTCCCGGCTACGATTGATAGCATTGACAAAAAGAGTACGCCTCTATTCTCTTTCACGCGGTTGTTCAATTTGCTTTATACCGCTACACGCTTCAAATTACAAGTCTGAATACTGAAAAAAAATCATTCTTCCAGACATTGCTAAATACTTCGGCCAATCCACTCCCGATGGAATCCAGTTCCAGTTCCGTACCATCAAAGCAGACGCAAAGCAATTGGTCAAAACAGCCTCTTCAGGTGGCAACGTCGCGACTTGTCTTGACCTAGGCGGCGGTACACCAGCGTCAACCCCCAAAACACAACGCTCGCGTACCGTTGCCAACACGCCTTCCACAGCCGGCGGCAAGAAGCGCACAACAACACTCATGCCCATTAAACGCGGCGGCTCCGACCTAGACAACGAGGCATCAGACGAAGAAGACTCCACAGATAACACTAGGGACTGGAGCGGCCTCGACGACACGCCCTCTAAGCGGCCCAAGACAGCTTTGGCGACAACACCAGGCCGGAAGAATGGAACACCGACGCGGCTCGCTGCCACAAAAGCCGGCGCTACCATCGCCGACGCCTCTGCCCAGCTCCAGAGCAGCGAATCGTCTCACGATGAAATTGAGATTCCCGCGTCCGCGTCTCTAACTCCGGCACCTCTGCACCACGTGCAGCAGACTGCCAAGCCGCACAGCATCTTTGGCAAAGTCGCCCAGAAATCGAGCTACAGAGTTGCCCCCGCAGCAACAGTCCCTGGACCAGCTGCCTCGCTTCAGAAAATGGCGTTTAGTGGAACCGGACGCGATGAATATTTTGGGGGCGGCGAGTCAGATGAGGACCATATGTTTGCGGCACGTTCATCTGACATGTACTACGGCGACGACATAACTGGTGAGATTTGATTTCTGTCCGTATTTCATCTATTTTGCTCCTCTCGCATCGTATTGTGTCCGACTCGCATGTCATTTGGACTTTACTGGCTTGGTGCCTTTGATACCCTTAACACCGTGGAAACAGTTCTTATACTGCCTTATTACGCTCAGACTCTTCGACACGATGGTTCAGCTTCTTTGCTTGCTTTCGTTTCGGCAACGACATTGGATGGATGGAAAGTGGCATGGATTGGGCGATCTGGTTTTATTTTATTTTCCGGTTTTCTTTTTGTATTTTAGTGAAAAAGCCTGTTCGGGACAACAAGAGTTTTGAGCAGGAAGAGCAAAATTGAGCAGTGAAGCACGCAATTGGAGAAGATATGGTACTTGGCTGATATAAGACTAGCTTGCATTTGACTTGCCAAGGAATGAAAGTACACCGGCGTTTAGTAGAATACCTTGCTATTCGAATGAAAGAAATACTCTCCTTAAATCTAGTCCGCATTACACCTATATGCATACAAACATGTCACTAGTTTCACTAATTCTGCGCCTGAAGTTTTATGTTGAGAAACAACACAAGCGACCTTTTAACTAGGTGAATTGAAACAACATGCGCCAGCGCCAACAGTGTAACCATCGCCATTATTAACTACATCGTTCACGTCTTGGGTGTCTGTCTCTCCTAAGCCAGCAACAAATCCCACAGAGCTTGCTGGTCAACAAAATCATGATGAATGACATTAACAAGCCAGTAACCATCCTGAATACCCGTCAACAGCTTCTCACTGTCGGACCCTTTGCCGTACACGCGCGACCACTCGCCCCACATGCCAAACGCCTCCTCGCTCCAGGCGCGGAAACTGACCTCCTCGACTATCGTCGGTGTCACAATTTCCTTGCCCGGGAACACGCCCCACGTTACCGCGTTGGTGCTGCTGGGCTGTTGGCTTGTAGTTGCTCTGGCACCGCCTGTCGTGTCCGACGAAACGTAGTCGCCGTTGGCATTACTTGCGTAGAAGCACACGACATCGCGCACCGGTGAGCTTGTAAGCTTATCATGGAGAATTCGCCAGTCGGCCGAGGGAAGGAAGAACTCGAGAAAAGCCTTTTGGAATACGAAACCATTGGCTGGACCCCAGCCAAATGTGTCGTCTGTTGAGCGCACGCCGTTGACGGCAGGTTGAGATGCTACTGTCCACCAGCCCTTGCTGTTGAGAGCGGCAAGATGCGGTGTAATTGTTGACGACTCGGCCAGCAGCTCCTCTTCACTCCAGGGGATAGCGGCCAGCTCGCCTTGAACATGCTTGACAAACATGTCATTTATATCTTGTCTAGTGGTGGGGTAGCCCCAGAGTCTCACGGCCTGTGTTACCGACATGTGCAAGCTCACACCGTAGCCATCAATTTCACCATATGCAGGAGACCGCGAGTCACCGAAGCGACCGTTAGGGAAGTCATCCCAAGTCGCTTCACGCCCCAGTACGCCTTCGCCTTCAGATATGGCGAGGTTATTTGCTCGAGCGTTGATGTGCTCCGCCAAGACTCCTGCTTCCTGTGCTGTAGCCTCCCATTCGGGGTGGCTTGCTCGCGAACCAACGACTACACGGTTATGAGGGTCGGAGCCGACGGAGGAGTGTCTTCTGGACGAACGCGAGTGGCTTCGGTTTCGAGGTGCCGCCTGGCCATTAACTTGGAGGAATGGACCGAGAGAAGGTGAGCCATCCACGATGGCTTCTTCGTCTTCAGACTCCTCGGGGACGAGGTGAGTACGTTCGAGGATAAAGGTGACAGCCTTCTCGAGGTTCAGCGTGTAAAAGTGGAAGCCTTTGGGGCCTGGAGTCCTGGATTTTATGGTTCTAATTTGCTCAATAAGTTCGCTGAGAATGTCAACTCCGACCAACTTGACCCGCTCGTCGTCACCTTTGGCGGCATTCAGGCGCTCGAGAATGGCCTCGGGCATCTTGGCGTGGCTTAGCTTGGTGGTCCGCTTAATCATTGCGTAGCTCTGAATGGGCATCAGACCCGGAAGAATTGGGATGGTCTTGAATGCGCCGCTAGGATGCTCGCGCAGCGTCTTCTCAAATATGTCGTATGCGTCAATGTCAAAGAAGAGCTGTGTCATGATGAAGTCGGCGCCGGCCTGAACTTTTTCAGTGAGGTATGGCAAGTCGTGCTCCAAGCTCTGGCCTAACGGGTGGCTCTCATCGGCGTGGCCTTCGGGGTATGCAGCAACACCAATGCAAAAGTGGTCGCCGTGCTTACGTCGAATGTACTTGACCAGATCAATGGCGTAGACAAACTCGTCCTCTTCATCGTTTTCCTCAAGGTCGCTGCGGTATTCTTCTCTGCGGGGAGGGTCGCCACGCAAAGCCAAAATGTTTCGGATTCCCATGACCTTGGCCTCTTCCAACGCCTTGTCAACGAGGCTTCTACTCATGTTGGTGCACGTTAAATGCAGGCACGTCGTGAGACCAAGACCCCGCTGGCAGAGTTCGGCCAGCTCGAGTGATTTTTCCGCAGTCGAACCTCCCGCACCCCAGGTCACGTTGACAAACAGCGGTCGGAGAGCCTGTTCCATGCGATGAAGACGGTCTCGGAGGTTAGAGAAGCCCATGGCTGTCTTGGGTGGAAAGAACTCGAGCGAAAAGTACTGGCCATCCTCCGGCAGGGCAGCGATTTTGTCCGTGATTTTCTCCATGACGAATTGACTCTTGCCGCCGGGTTACAAGCCAAAAGGCACTGAGTGAATACGTCCTTCGTAAACAGGTGAGCAAAGCGGTCTCTGACGATGAGGCGGATGAAGGAGCGATTATTTCATTCGGCACGAGGTCGGGATACGGAGTCTGGAATCTCTTTTCGCTGGTGGGGTAGTAGCTATGGTCGCCGGTGTCTGCTCACAGGAGAGGAGTTGACAGCTTTGATTTTGGGAGATTTGAGTGTCAAAAGCCTGCAAGGACTTGAGCCTTGTAAATATCCACGTCGAACGTCGCAGAAATTACTTTGGCGGTAGATAGAATCCAGATTGCAAATGCAAAGGTCTCGAGTGACGCAGTCCGAATCCGAAGGCAAAACCGACAATGCGCTAGATCGCCCGTAATGCTTTTGTCGTAGCGCGGGGCTCTCTTCGGAGTCAACCTTAGGAGGTACGTGTATTACCACTACTACGTAAGGTAAGACTCCATTAGTACCTACCTACGTCGTAGCGGGGTCTCCGTCTTGGAAAACGTGAGCTGCAAAAGTTCCCCCTGTAGCCGGGGGCGGTATCTGGTCAGGTGAGCGGCGCTCGCAGGTGCCTTTAGCGGTCACGAGGCGGTTATAGTGGCCATCGCAGCGTCCCTCAACAACCCCAAGGTTGCCCAGGCCCTAGAGGGACAACGGCCCTGGACCTCAACCTGAGTCGCGGTCCCCCGTTCGGCGCTTGGGCAGCTTGAGTCACATCAGGAAGGCGGTGGACTTCCACTACCGGCAGAATTGGGAGAACGTTAATCATCGGCATCTTGCAGATGCATGTCAGCCGTCCAACTTATTCTCACTCTCGCCACCAAACAGATCTCCAATTGTAATTATTTCCAAAGTGCACTATGGAGATATTAGAATGCAATTAATACATGCACAGCAAGTAAGCACACGCGGCGCTCTCTGCGCCTTGCCGTGCGTCAACGTTGCCAGAAGCACTCTGGCGAGAGCTACGCAGAGACACTTGACACAGTCAATTGCCGGTGCAAATGCACAAGCACAATGTATACGATCATACGCCGTCAATTTACCATCTCTAGATGCCAAATGGCGCAAAGTGTGGGAGGAAATACCGAAGCGCAACTCGAATGAATCTTCCGAAAGGACCAAGTATGTCCTTCCCATGTTTCCTTACCCGTCCGGGACACTCCACCTAGGCCATTTTCGAGTCTACACGATTGCCGATGTAATAGCACGCTATTACAGACTGAAAGGAAAAGATGTTTTGCTCCCTATGGGCTGGGATGCGTTTGGGTTGCCGGCCGAAAACGCAGCCCTAGAACGCGGTGTTCCCCCTGCCGGTTGGACCAAGACCAACATTGCGAAGATGAAGTCGCAAATCGACAATATGAATGGCAGCTGGGATTGGAGTAATGTTAGCTTTCTTAGTGTGCTACTGCGAGTTAAACTAACAGATCATCAGGAATTTGCAACCTGCGACCCCGAATTCTACAAGCACACTCAAAAGCTTTTTCTCATGCTGTACGACTGCGGCTTGGCTTACCAAGCCGAAGCAGAAGTGAACTACGACCCTGTCGACAAAACTGTACTTGCAAATGAGCAAGTTGATGGCAACGGGGTTTCGTGGCGATCGGGCGCTAAGGTCGAAAAGAAGCTACTCAGACAGTGGTTCCTCAAGATTTCAGAGTTCCGTGAGGACCTGCTCAAGGACCTTGACACCTTGGCCAAGGATGAATCTTGGCCTGATCATGTTTTGGCGCAACAAAAGAACTGGCTCGGCAAGTCGACTGGTGCTATGATTAAGTTCCCAATCATGACAAGGGGCCACGACCTGGACGCGGCAGTGGAAGTTTTCACTACGCGGCCGGACACGCTCTTTGGCGTTCAGTATCTTGCTCTGGCGGCTTCACATCCGATGGTAGTTAAGCTAGCTGAAAGCGACCCTGAACTCCGTGCGTTTCTGGACACCTTGCCAGGGTTGCCACCTGACTGCAAGGTCGGCTACTTACTCCCGCAGTTCAGGGCCATCAATCCCCTTGCCTACCATGACGAGACGCCCGACGCGACGAAATCTTCTTTGCCTGTTTACGTAGCCCCGTATGTCCTGGGAGACTACGGCTATGGTGCGGTGATGGGTGTGCCCGGTCACGACGAGCGGGACTTTTCGTTTTGGAAAAAGCATCAAGCGCATCAGCCCGTGAGATACGTTGTGGCAGCCTCAGAAGACGAGTCTACTGCAGTTGTGCGAACCGAGCCTTATGTAGAGCACGGTACAATGACTGAACATAGTGGACTCTTCAAAGGCAAGTCATCACGAGATGCTGGAAGGATGCTGGTTGGCATTCTCGAATCAGCGGACTTGGCCAAGTTGATTGAGAATTGGCGCCTCCGCGACTGGCTCATCAGCCGCCAACGATACTGGGGCGCTCCGATTCCTATTGTGCACTGCGACTCTTGTGGTGTTGTGCCTGTGCCGGATGACCAGCTTCCTGTCAAACTGCCCAACATCGAAAGGCATTGGCAAACGGGCAAGGCCGGCAATGCATTGGAATCGACGCCTGAATTTGTCGACACCAAGTGTCCCAAATGCCACGGACCAGCGCGCCGAGATACGGACACGATGGATACGTTTGTGGACTCGAGTTGGTACTTTGGCAGGTTTACGGACCCTCACAATGAAATGGATTTGTTTTCCCCCGAAGCCGGCAAGAAACTGCCAGTGGATATCTACATTGGCGGAGTGGAACATGCCATTTTGCATCTGCTCTACGCTAGGTTTATTTACAAGTTTTTGGCCGGGACACCGCTACTGCCGCAATACACGAAAGAGACCGCTGGGTCCGCCGAGCCATTCAAGCGGATGATCACACAAGGAATGGTTCATGGAAAAACTTATATTGATCCACAGAGTGGGAAGTTTTTGAAGCCAGATGAAGTCGACCTCGGCGGCGGATCGCAGCCAAAGGTCAAGGCTACAGGGGCAATAGCCGAAGTTCGATACGAGAAAATGTCCAAGTCGAAGCACAACGGCGTAGATCCAACCGAGTTTATTGCCAAGCATGGCGCAGACTCCACAAGGGCTCACATGCTCTTCCAAGCACCGGTGGGTGATGTATTGAACTGGGACGACTCTAAGGTATTTGGAGTGACTCGCTGGCTACACAGGTTGCACGATACGGTCGAGCAGATTGCCGAGACTCCTGGAGAAGCGCGACTTGCTAAAGAAGTGTTGGTGGAGAAGCAAGCCGAGCTTGCCAAAATGAGCAAAGTAGAGGTGAATCAATACAATGCCGATGTTGGCCTGTGGCGAGAGACGCAGCGGACCATTGAGTCGACCACGAAAGCGTACGAGAAGATCTATGCGCTCAACATCGTCGTATCAGACATGATGACGCTTACCAATGCGCTGATCAACGCCAAAGACGCAAGCGATGGTATTAAGCGACAGACGGTGGAAATTATCGTGCGTCTCATGGCACCAATCACGCCAGCATTTGCTGAGGAGTGCTGGAGCATCTTGCGCCCCTCGAGTGGAGCAGCAATTTTTGCTGGAGCGACAGTCTTTCCGGTATCAGATGAAAGCCTAGCCGTGCTAAAGCCACTGTCGCAAGAATGCGCGGTGCAAATCAATGGCAAAGTACGCGGCACCGTAAGCGTGGCACCACCGCCGGCTGACCTGAAGGGTGATGCGCTGCGCGAGTACATGGTTGAACAGATTCTGGCCACTGAAGAGGGACGGGGTCGGTTTATAGATGGAAACTATGATATTCGAAAGGCCACGAGGGTCATTGCCGTGCCAGGCGGTGCGTTGGTGAATTTTGTCATTTAGATTAGAAAGACGCATGGATACGGAGTGCCAGCATATATACCCCTCTCTGATATGTAACATTAAGAATCATGGAATTCATTACTTTTTCGAAAATATAAGGGCTGTGAATGGCTTTGTCTCTCCAAGTTTCAAAGGCTATTGTGGCTAAAGCTATCAATCTTCTCTCCTTCCTTCATCACTCAACAGTCTTGTCCTTTCGACGTCACCATCGCCACCCGCTTGTCGGTACAACACATAATGCTGCAACATAAACAGCAGATCATAAACCATGCTCACATACCCCAGCGCAAACTTGACTGGGTTGCCGGTGATACCACTCCAGTCACGCTGCAGGTAGCTGTCAATACCTTGCTGACTGACACTCAAAACGCCGCCCATCAAGTCGAACAGAATCTGCCAGATGCTCCAGCCGCGGGTGCTCTTGTTGCGCGCATTAGCAAGCAGCTGCGGCGTGTACTTTACCAGGGTAACCAGCAGCTTGACGTAGCCCAGCGCATACACGACATCGAGGTCGCACCAGTCGGAAGCCGGGTCGACATTCCCCTTGGCAGCGGCAGCGCCCACGATAATGTACGTCGTGCCGACTCCAACGACGCAGCCGGATGCCAGACCCAGCGCGAAACGACTAGGGCGGCTGCCGGGGTTCGGAGCAAAGGACCAAGCTTTGCGGGCGATGTACTGTGAGACGCTGATGATGCATATAAAGGAGGCATGCAGGGCAAAGATGATGTCGTTGAAGGCAACGGTGGGTGTGTGGCCCTTGTTCCGGGCGGCGTATTGTTCGCGGACGCCACGGGAGTAATACAACGCCAGATTGTGGGAGAGATATGTGATGAAGCCGAGTGTGTTGAGGAACGGAAAGTCGACAGTGGTGCCGGTGGTGGATTTGCGGCGAAAGTTGAGAAGGGCTTGTGGGTAGAAAGAAAGACTCCAGAGGATGGTATATACCCAGCCAAAGAGGACCGAGACGGATTCAAGAAAGCGTACCATGTTTTCCTGTGTAATTTGAGAGTCTTCTCGAAAGCGCGGCGCAAGAGCGTTCAACTCGAGGAGCCGTGTCGCAATATGGTGTCCCGATGACGTCGTTTGAAGGGCACCGAGTCGGTGGATCAAGGTCGCAGAAAACGCAGTAATGAGCGACTGCTGGCCAGGGTGTTATCTAAAACGTGATGCGAGGATATACAAAATGCAGAGGGACTTGGCTTGTATACGCCATGTCGAAATTTGTGTTTGTAACGGAAGGAGTTGAAACTATCCCGTGGACATAAGGCTGTCTGGCGCGTTCGTGGGGTAATATTGCACTGGTCACTTTGGCGCCGACTGGACTTTGTCCATTATTATTACTAAGCTTCCGAAAGAGGCAGGTGATCCAACCTGGTGGACGACGAGGCGGCAGAGGCGGAGCTTGATACAGCTGGTAACAGCTTTAGGTATAATCTAGCACGTACTTTGTGCATCTATGCGGGACGGCAGGAAACTGTAGCTTGTCTCGCGTTCTCGCTATTGTTCCATGAATGGAGTAGCTGAAACGAGACAAGACGGCATCACCATCGCCTTGGCATACACCATAAATATAGCATGGCTAGAAGAACGGCATGCGGGTGATGTTAAAAGAAACATTTCTTAAAGTATTTCCAAGATGGTAGATGCTCGTTTATAGCAGATCGTTAGAATCTATCTAAACTCTCACAAACTGTTAGCTCAGCAACTCACCAGCCCCGTTGGCAAGCCCAGCCCCACGCATGTGCCAGTGGCCACCGTAAACCGCCCCCCGCCAAATCCGGCGGAGCGGATCCCTTTTCCAACCCGCCGCCGTGCTGATCGACGACTTGCAGGTACAAGCGTGGACGCCATACATTTCGCGTCTTTGACGCAACTACTTACCGCATCACTTATCATTCGTCATCTCATTTTACAATCGCCAACTTGCCATCTGTGAGTCTCCCATTACTGCCGCTCGCACACGTTCACCAGCGCATCTCATCCTCAGGTGGCGTTTCCGGTCAACCCGCCAATGGGAATGCCCAATGACTGTCGTCGTCACCGATTTCGGCCGTCTCAATTAACCCTTTTTTTTGGGTGTATTCTCTACAACAGCTTTGCACTCCAAAAAGATTATCGTCAGTTCTATCAAGCATGTTGCTGATAAATCTGATGCCATTTCTTGGACGTTTATAAATTGTGATAGGTTCCGGGAATGGAGCGAAACTGCTAATATCCTCCATTGCAACCAATATCAAACAATCCCAAACACGGCCTGGGCATTGCACAAGAGATATACTAATAGTCACACTGCAAAGCATACCAAACATAATCAGATACCGCGCCAGAACCGCAAACACATAACGGAGCTTCACTATCGCTCAATTCACCACAATGGCACCCAAAACACCCACATCATCATCAACTCCGCTCCCAACACCGCCAACATCTCCTCAGCCCACCACTTCAACACTTCAGACGCCCACAACCTCTTTTCTCTATTTGCCTCCTGAAATCCGCCTCGAAATATACGCCTATCTCCTCCGCCTTCCACCGATCATCTCCGCCACCGCCGCCTCATCACTCACAACACCCCCGAAAGTCACAGCCTCAATCCTCCTCACGAACCGCCAAATCAACGCCGAAGCAACCTCGATCCTCTACACAACAAACACCTTCATCGCTCATTCATCTCTGTTAACCGACTTTCCCAGGCTGCGAACCTGGTACCCGCCCGTGTGCTGTCCGAGCATCCTCCCTCGTATTCGCCGCTTTCATCTCACGCTGCGACTCGACTGCGATCTGCCGTTCGACCGGAGGCGGGCCGCAGAGGCGTTTTCTGGTGCGGAGGAACTACACGTTGATGCGACGCAGTCTGTGTTTTTAGGTGTGGGGTATGCGAATTTGCGTGTGTTGGAGGATGTTAGGGACATCAAAATGGCTACTATCCGCGGTAGTACAACGGGTATGGAAGGTTATGTCAAGTGGTTGACGGGCAGGATGATGAGTGCAACGAATGACATTGTTGTGGAGTTTGTGCCGCCTGACGAAGATTTTGCGGCGAGTTTGAACATCGTTTTATAGAGGTGGCATTGGCAGCGTACACATACCTTTAATATACAACTTGAAACTGGATAAACAGACAAAACAATATTCCAGCAATACACTGTTTACTGCGATAAACATTTTCTCAAAGTTCTAAATCTTCATTAAACGCAACACTTATCGTGGAAACTTGGCAATAGGCTGGTCGCACTTTTCCCACGGTGTGCAATCCGCCTGACACGACGTCCCATCCTCGGGCATCTCGCCCGTATGCATATACGCCCTCATAATCCTGCGTGTACACTCGCTGGGCCCTGACAATAGTGTACAATGGCCCACAGACTCTTGTACCACCACGCGCGCCCCGGGATGATTCTTTGCCGCCGTGTAGGCAGATACTAGCGGTGTGACAGGATCGTGTCTGCTCGACAGGAACAGCACTGGCGCCGATGGTTTGCCCGCGATATTGGAGTCATCTGCCTCAGGGGCACCAAACGGCCCCGTGAAGCGGTACCTGGGCCGAATCTGCCATCCTGCGCAGGCTAAATTTGACCACACCGCGCCAATTTCAGGCGAGTTCGATATGCAGCGCTGTCTGTACTCACGCCAGAAGCTGATGTCTTTATCACCAAGGTCTGCCGCATCGCCGCATCGCACTGCCGCACCAGCAAGGGCCATCCACTTATAGGCAGCAGGGTCACCAGCATTTCTATCGCAGACGCCTTCTCCTGAGTCGGGAGTGAAGCCGCTTTCAGAAATGAGGACTGTGTAGTTGCCTTCCAGCGCGGCGGCTAGTGTTTCCGCCAGCGCAGGATATAGGTCTAGTGGCCCGTAGATGGGGTCCATCATGCGATTTACAACGGACAAGCTGGATAGTACAGTCGGTGCAATGCCGTCCACGACGACAGGGACTGGGTAGGCGTCGAGATTTGCCATGAGGTCGGTTACGCGAGCTTTGATATCGTGCCAGGACTTGTCAGAGCTCTTGGCCAGAGGGCACTTTGCGCTACCCGCGGAGAAGCACGTTTGGTAGAAATAGTCAATCGAAGCAGTGGTATCTAAAAGAAACGGACACCAGTCCTATCAAGCAAGCAAAAATAGTTTCGTTAGCCCATGTACAATGTATACCTTGAGAGCACAGGTTCGACTTACTCCTGCAACGTAGTCTTCCGCAACAACAACGCCGTCGAGCATCATGCGCTTAACGCGGCCAGGAAACATGGAAATAAACGTGTTACCCAGCAAAGTACCATACGATGTACCGTAGTACTGAAGCCTCGGCAACGAGCCGTCATCCTGCTCCCCTTCTGCCTCCTGCTTCATCACGCTCTGCCCAGCGCCTAGCCTCTTCTGCGCGCCATCACCATTCGCAACCGTACGAGCCTCTTCCTTCTCCAATCTGTCAATCTCATCCACCATCTGTAGCATATCCCGCGCCACCGACGCAGTAGACATGAACTCTTGAATGACCACCCCATCCTCACCTTTGCGCTGTGCACACTTCATCCCAAGCGCCTTTGCATGCGCCAGCTCCATATTGAGCGAAGAGTTCGAATACTGTCCATTTCTATGAAAAGGCTTTCCATGCTCCTGCCAGTCATACATGCCCCTCACGGCCTCGCTCTCAAAGCAATCCGCAATCGGCACGCTGTTGGCCATCCCACGCGGGTCAAACGACAACATATCAAAATGCCGCTCGCCCTCGGTGTCCATCATGTTGCGCATGTAGTGTCCATTGCGTAGGATGTGCAGCACACCCGAGTCGCCCGGTCCACCCGGGTTGATGATGACGGCGCCGCCGTAGGCTGAGTGGCGCGGGGAAACCACCGCAGGAAGCTTGATGAGTGCTACTGCGACAATTTGGGATTTTTGCTTGGCAGTGTCTTCTTCGAGCCAATCGAGCGGGAGAAGGAGTCGTGCACATTGGAAGTCATTGTTGTAGCAGGAGGTATATTCGAGGTTCCATGACGGTTTGATGGCTTGCCAGTCAAAGTCGCCGAGATCATGGTCTTGGGGGGTCGTGGTTGTGGGGGCGGTCGTGGTTGCAAGGACCAAGTTGAAGAGCGCTGAGCATCCTAGTGCTCGAAGAGCTATGTGTGATAGCATATTGAGCAATTGACGTCCCTGCCTTTGTTTGAATCGAGGCACGAAGAGCGCTCACTCGGATGAAGTTTTTGAAAAGCGCAAGCCTTGGGTTTGAGGGCGAATTGTCGGATTATAGCGGCTACTGTATCCGATGGAAAGACCCACTCAAACAAGCGAGCAGTGTTGGCTTATAAGCATTTCTGCCCGGCAGGCATCTACGGAGGCAGATCAAACTAGAATGGCTTTTTGCAATCAACCCATTTAATTGATAGTCCTTCTTCTATTATCCGTCTATTCTATCGTCATGCGAGGGCCACGAGGTCCTTTTCTATACTGTACAGGTTCTTTCTTCTTTTTCCTGCCCTTTACTCGAGGTAATATCCACCCCTCCTTGCCCTACTAAAGGCTCAAAACAACGTTGACTTGCCTCGCCCTCCCCTGTTACTTCCGTTCTATATCTTATCTCATCTGGCATAATTCGTAGCCTTGGCTAAATCAGTAGCAGAAGTACGAGCATGTCCACTGCTCCGGCATCCGCGTTTCTCTGAAGCCTTGGGTTTCTAGGAGAGAAAAGAAGAGAAGATGCAACGAACCAAAACCAAAATAGACACATAGGGACAGAGAGAAAGGCGCAAATAAGACAAATCAAATAAAAACCAGATCAAGAAATTTAAAAGCGCCGCAATGCCTGTATCCGAATAACGCCAAGAAAGCTGACCACGAGTAAAACACTTTGGATCAGATGCCCGCATTTCCTCCATTCTCGCAAAACCGTCTCGTGAAAACATGCTCTATTGCGCACTTGCGCCGCCGCCGCCCATAATGCGAGGAAGGTTCTTCCAACCCTGCTCGTTGGGCAGTTTGGAGCGGCCAAAGTCCTCATCCAAGTCGAGGATAATCTTCAGCGCGTTGCGGCTACGGGTAAAAGGGCTGTTGTCCAGGTTGCCAGAGACCGTGGAGATGGCATCCGAAACGCCAGTAGTAGTCGCTTTGGGCATCTCTGGCTTCTTTCCAGGCATCGGGAGAGCGGTTTGAAGGACTTCGTACGCGGCAAGGGTAAACCCAAACTGAGGCGATGATCTGAAGATGCGAGCGGGCCCACCCTTGAAGAAAGCAGTAAATCCTTCTTCTTTCCATATAGTCTTGGCGGCGTGACGCAGACCAGTATAAGTAGCCTCGCCCTTCTTGGCTTCGACCTGAAGACGAGTCTTGATGACGTCGCAGGGTGTTGTCAGGTAGGCAGCTGGCATACCAGCAATGGCGCCAGCAGTCAGAAGCTGCAGGATACCTAACTTGTGCGTAGGCGACTCGCCAAAGAAGTCCTTCTTCAAGTGGCTGTAGGTCGGGAAGTAGATGGCGGAGAAGGGCACGTCACGCAGCAGACAGGCAGAGGCTCCCTTGTACAGACCGACAAGGCCCAGGTTGCGGACAATCCACATGGCAGATCTGCGCGGCGCACCCTCGACAGTCTTGGCAACTTCTCCCTGGACCTGGAGGCGAATCTTGACGATTTCGAGAGGGTTGGTGAAAATCTTGCAGTTAATACGTTAGCAGGCTGGTTACAGACAACCGTAGTGTTTGGACAGAGCTTTCAACTCACAACTTGGCAACCACCTGCACTAGCACCAGCTAAAACCTCGGCAGGCACCGAAATCTTGTTCTGCTTGTCGGTCAAGTAGCCACGGACGAGATCGTTGACAGTCAGCTTAATAGCCTTTTCCGGCGCGACACCAACCAACTGGGGCAAGACACCCGAGTACAGACCGCGGAAACCTTCATTACGGATCACCTTTTGGAAGCAGTCAATCGAGTTCTTGTACAGGCGCTGGCCGGGCTGGGCACCACGCTGGTTCTGCAGACGGGTCTTGACAAGGTCAATGGGATATACCATAAAGGCACCAAATGCACCAGCAAAACTGCCCAGCGCAAAGTTGTACGACGATTCAAGGACCTGTTGAACGAGGGCAGTGCCAGTCGTTTTGGCTGCTTTTGCGGCCACAGCGGCAGTGGATGCAGCCTCACTCAGATCGTCGACTGGGTTTCTCCAAGCAGGATCCAGGACCTTGGCAAAGTCGCGCAGGCCAAGCCGGCCAGAGGGCTCGTCGAGGCTGGCAAAGTGGAACAGGATGTCGGCCTCCATTGGGGTGAAGAGGGAGAAGCGTGTAACCTTTGCGGCCTCCTGCAGGAACTCGGTGCGCGTGATCTTGCCGTCAGCGCTGCGGTCGACAGCGCGGCGGACAATCTGCTCAACGAGGTCCATTTCCTTGATCATGTTCTGGAACGCGCGGACATTGGCATATGAAATTTTGCTGCCCTTGGAAATATTGCAAAGAGTGCTCAGGTTCTCGAGAAGGTGGTCGGAGAGCTTATGCTTGGAGGTCTCGAGGATGATGCGCTCAAACTCGTCCGGCTCAATGTAGCCGTCTCCATCGCGGTCAAACCGCTGGAAAGCCTGGCGGATGCGCTCTCCTTGCAGACCACGCAGCATCTGGGAGAACTGAGGGTAATCGAGATTGTGGCGCTTGGAGCGACTACCGATGTAAAGCTTTGCCCATTCGCAGTCCCAGTCAAAGGGAATGTTGTCGGGGCCCTTGTTGAGCTCGTAGAGGCGACGGAAGTCGTCGTACTTGACGTTACCGGTGCGCTCAACATCGAAGAGGCGGAAGGCGATTTCGTATTCGGCGTCAGGCTTTGCGAGGATGTTTTCAAAGACGTGCCAGTCGGTCAGGCCAACCCGGCCCTGGCCGCGTCTATCGGCGACACGAAAGAGAATCATGTACTGCTCACGACGGATCTTGCGCTGTTGGGTAGGGAAGCGCACGTGTTAGCTTTGACTTTCAACACTTATTTCCCGCTTTCATGCCAGGAAAAGGCAGCGCAAGCACTTACAAAGTCATCATTCTGCGGCGCAACGGCATTGATAAATTCGTCAGGTCCCATGTACAATTCACCGCTATCAGGGTCCTTGACAGCGGCGCTGGTGAAGCGAGCCTTGCTTTGCGAAGAAGGCTGAGTAGGCTCGTCAGTGCCCACGAGGGACTCCTTGACGGCCTCTTTGACCGCACTGGCGCTAGTCATGGTTGTTGTTTATGGCTGAAGAGCGAGCCTCGGAAGATGCGCGCAAACAAACGAAATGTCGGCAACGAGACCAAGAGACGACGGAGGGAGGGGGAAAACCTAAATGGTCCGCCACCCAGCCAAAGACCGGCAAGCCCGCCTGAAAGAAGAGAATAACCAAACAAAGAAAATTAGAGATGAAATCACCTATTCGGTCCCGAAAAGTCTGGGGAAGGAAAGAGGCAACGGAATTGAATTGTAGGAGACGCTGGGGAAGAATTTGGTGGTTGTCGACATGAATGGACAGCGGAGCAAGTTTCAATGCGAAAAAAAGATGCGGCCCAGGTCGGGGGGAAAGTCGGAGCGCGCGGCGGGCCGGTAATGGTTCGGGATCCTCCAGTGCCCAGCGCGTCACTCCAGTTGCTCGTGCCTGACTGGCCGGGCGGGTCTAGTGCCTGATACCTACGTAGTACTTGTACGGCGTACACGGCGGCTCGGCGGTACAGGCGTCGCGAGCGCTGTCGCTGGCTCCAATGACTGGGTACTGCAGGCTGGGGATTCACCACCACAAAAACAGGTCAACGTTCGGCGTTGGGTGCTTGCTGAGCTTAGCAGAATAGTCCCAGAAATAAGCACTTCGCAGTGAAAACAATACCATACATAGTTTCACAGTTCCATGTCTCGTCTGACGCCATCTTCTTACCCCCAATTGATCTCTCACTCTGCCAGAAACCGTCCTATGCTGTGGAATACGAATGCAAGTGAACGAACCCGCCTTAAAAGACACCCCTGGTACGTTTGCAAGGGTTCATCCAGCCGCTTGCCCACCCGCAAAAATATAACAGGGCCAGTTCCTCTGGGCGGAGTACGCGAAAGGGAAAAATCGCTTCAACGAAGCTCGGGTCGCCCGCCGAATAGTCGTGGCCGTATTACCCGAAGCTATGCCGGAGTGGTACAAATCAGCGCTACCTCACCAGGATACCAACTAACAATTTTCTGGACTCTCGAACCGTCCCCACCGCCACTGGGCAATGGCTCTTCTAGGTACCTACGAGTACCTAAGGTACTGGAGGTAGGTAATTACCTTCAAGCTAGGTAGTACTACCTTAGGTACTAACTAAGGCAGGAAGTACCTACCCGCAGCGAGGTCCCTTCCACGTGAACGGCGGGACAGGCCGAGCCTCGCCCGTCATTCGCTCAACCCGGGGCCAATGATGCCCCGGTGTTCGCCGCCAGCCTCTTGTGGTGTGTGCTTTGCGCCCTGGCTTATTAGATGTGTGCTCTCGCATTACGGGGCTGACGACGATGCTGCAGGCGCCAACAAGCGGCCCAGGACCACCACCAAGTGTGATAAATAAATACTGTTCCACGTGGAGCTGTAGGGCAGCACCTCTTTCGCCTCCTGCCTCAGCATTATGGCCAACGCCCGCTGCTGCGATGAAACCATAAAGCCCGTGTCACGGTCAAAATAAGTCAACTCACCAACCCATCACCTGCGTTCCATGCGACATCAAGAGCCTTTGTTGCACGGCATGGTTCAACAGCCAAATAACAATGCAATACAGCAAAAGTTTAAGTGGCACAGTTTCAAGCACATGGCATCAACACGCAACATGATCGTCGTCTTGCCAGAAACTTTCTCGTCCATTTGGCGACTCTCTGCGCTAAAGTAAAACATGCAAAACAGGCGACAAATGCACAAATTCCATCGAGCAACTGTAATCCATACACTTTGCCAACCAATGCTGCAGAAAACGAAAAAAAAATATGAGGAAATATAAAAGAAAGAGTGCACTAGTGGCCTAAGCTCCAGTCCTGCCAAGTCTTCGCTCTCAATTTTTTGGTACCTCTCACAATAACATTATTATATTCCTTCCTAACCTCATCCAGTCTAAAGCAAGAATCCCACCAACGCCGAAAAATGTGTTAAAGCAAAGGGTCAGCTACTTCTGCAAAAGAACAAAGAGAGATATAAAGACAAGAGGCTTGTAAAACATATCATAATACTCATGACATCGTGTATAAACGCCGCTACTAAATGCAAGGGTTTGCTTCTCTGGCAACCGACGGCTATACAGGGCCGACAGGCACCGTCAAATAACCGGCAGACTTGGCGCATTAGCCCTCAATCGGAGGCAACAGCCCGCCCACATACTGGAGATGCTCGAGCGTGTCACGAGGGCACGCTGGCTGAGCTTTCGCAGCGCGGACAGGAGCGGTGTGATGAGGCAGTGTAAAGCCATCGTCCAGGGCATGTTGGACAATTGTGGCGGCTTCTTTGAATCGCTTCTCGCGATACTTTTCGTACACAGCCGAATGGTGCAAGCGGGGGTGATCGCAGCACTCAATCATCATGGTGACAAGCGGTTTCAGCTGGCCCCAAGTGTAGCCAGAGAAGTGGACATGAGGTTTTGACTAGAGGTATTGGCCATCAGCGTGTTTTTCTTGTCGTTTTGAATGTGAACATGAAATACTAGCTTACCCAATCGCCCTTTTTTAAAATTAATCGGGATAAGCAATGCGCGCCGGCAGCAATAAAGCTCGGTGGTGTGGCCACGAATCGCTCGTCCATAACGGTCAGCTCCAAGAAGTACTTGGCCAGGGTTCGAGTATCCAGATCATAGTCGTCGGCCTTGCTGACTCTGCGTAGGAAGCTCATAGGGCCTGGCCATCCCAACTCAAAGTTGAGCATGCTAAGCATGAAGCGCTCAGCTTTCAGTATCTCATCTGGCGAGTAGCCATTGTCCACCATGTACACAATCTCTTCCATGGAAGGGCAGTTGATCTCCTCGTACTTGGACGCCACCAGCAGAGCTGTGGCGCCGACCAGCTGCAGCTTTGTAACCGAAATGACCTTGTATGATAAGAATCGATCGATGTAGTTGACAGTCAGGAAGAGTGTCTCCGGGAGCAGGCCAAAGCGGCTGTGAACTTGGACGAGCCAATCCATGAGCACAGATCGCATAGACCATTGAATCTCCGTTTGCATCTCCATGTAGTGAGGATTTGGAAGCATCTTTATCTATTATTCGAAAGGCACATGTTAGAAATGCGCTAGAAATGCGCTCCACCGACGCATGGTATAGTAAAGCACATACCTCTAATTCTCGCAGATAGTCAAAAATCTCGTCACCGTACTCAGCAACCATGCTGACGTCCCAGGCTTCTTCTTCAAAATCTTCGGCGGCGCGGGTCTGTTCCACCTCGATACGAGCGGCCTCAAGTTCGCGCTGGACGCGGGCTGTTAACCTCGGAGCGAGCACAGTTGTAGCACCGCCAGTTGTGAAGTCTCTCGAGCGGAAAGAGTGCGCTGTCATGTAGGCTTGATCTTGGTCGTCGTAGTCCTCATCCTCCTCTTCATCCCAAATTTCTTCAGGCTCAGATAGGGCAGTATGTTGCGTAGTTTTGTATGAATGACTTGTGTCTGGTCGTGCATCTACAGTTGCAGGATGACCAATGGTGGCAGCAAGGGGCTCGATGCGTTGATTCAGAGCTGCCGGTGATTCAGCCTTGGCCGCAAAATCGACCGACTCCACGTAGTCGGTGTGGCCGCTGGCTTGCTCAATATCTAGTGTCTGAAAATCAACGGGTTCGACTTCTTCAACGCTCATGTCGTCGAGCTTTGTCGGAGCAAAATCGAGGGTTTCCAGGAAGCGGCTCTGCGTCCTTCGCAGAGACGGTTGCTTGGCCCTTAGATGCGGTTGGCTCTTGTAGTGGCGAGGTTGCATCGGTGGGAGTTCCGACGATGGATGTGGCAATGGCGGCACAATAGCCGAGGCAGGGTAAACGTTTGGTTTGGAAGATTGCTGGAGCGGTTGCGAGTGGGCTGCGTCTTGGAGTGGCTTGACAGAAGTGTAACCCAGCTGGCTCTCCGATAATTGCTTCGGCTTGCTGGTCCATAGCGACGGCCGTTGGCCAGGACGCGTCGAGAGACCTTTGCCATTGCCATACGGGGCATTCTCCTTGTTTAGAGTCGAATCGACGGCGGGACGATTACTAGACACAGGGTTGGACGCGGGTTGGCTCTTGATTGTGTTGGCGTCTGCAGGGCCACCGCCCGAGCTGCGAGCCATGTTGGTCACGTCGCCAAAGGCAGCACGTTTAGCTGGGCCGCGAAAGCCGGCGGCGGCTGCAGAGACCATGCTTGCCAGGCTTCCTGTCGACCTGTGCCGTTGATGAACGACGGGGAGGTTGTTCTCAGAGGCTCGCGGCCGAAGGGGCTAAACAAAACCGCAAAGGAGACAACGATCAGTACAAGATTATGTTCAACAGGAGCATGGTAGAGATTGCCGCCAATTGACAAGCGAAAGGTAGGAAAACGAGACGCAAGATCAAAGGAAGTCAGGAAATGGAGGGGGGGAATTCAGATTGCGAGGACATCAAGTTCGTTCGTTTGTAGACAGGCTTTCAACTTACCCGAGCGTCCATTTTCTGCCAGCTGCCTTGCCTGCGGCGTTCAATAACAATCCGAACGGAGTGTAAAGATGATGGTGGCACTGTTTACTCGCCCGGCCAATATTGCCAGGGACAAGAGAGGAGCGCGCGACGGTTGACAAGTCGCGCAGGAGCAGATATCATGTAAAATAAGCAACAGCAGGAAGACCAAAAACCCCGACAGGTAGCCAAAATATTTGGCAAAAGGCAAGACTTTGGGGGATATTATTTGTCCTTTGTTGCTTTCGGCGTCTTGGATCTTTGCTGGCGTGGGCCGTCCCGCTGCGGAGAGGTATTACTCGTAGGTACCTCTCGTCGGAACTAAGGTATTGGGGTGGACGCGAAAAGGTGAGTCGTGTTGCAAGAAAAAAAGCGGCCCAGACGAGCACAACACAGCCGTTGCCCCGTGGAAACGCTCCACCAAAAATGCCATACAAACAAACGGAAGCGGCTCAAACTTGAAGTGCAAGGGAAGCCAAAATGCTGGAGGCTACTATCGGGCAAGAAAGCGCAAGAAATGTTGAAGGGAAATAATGTATGTTCTTCGCCTGCCTGTGTATGTTCAGGTAGGAAAAGTAGCACCGGCGCGCAAGATCGCTCTCTGGTCCAAACTGGGTCAGCAACAAGGGGAATTTTAGGAGAGATGCTTGGGCCAGATCCGTAATAACAGCGAAATTACAACGCAACATGTACGTACCAACCAAGGCACGCCCGGATTAAAAGGAGCAGGGGGCGACTTTGAGATGAAAATAAAAAAAATGAGGTAGCCGTTACTGAGCTATGGCATATACGAATGTACTGTACTAATAACGGTTCTTCAGCCCGAGTCGTTTGCAGCCTTTGTCAAAAGCTCGATTGTTATTTTTGTTTGTTTGTTTACTCGGTAGCACTCGCTCTAACCATACGTAGTGGTGCTAGCAGTGGCTTGCATGCTTCTGCGACAGACGGCCAATAGCTTCGGCCTTGCGCCAGTCCACCCACTCAGACCTCAGCATTTGCCTTCCTCAACCGGCATGTGCCGCACGGATCACTCAATGGTTCGCCCGCGCCACAGTGAGACGGTTGGGTTGTCGTCACGGCGATGACGATTTTCCGGGGGCGACGGTACGGCGCCCTGTAAAAGGAAGCGAGGGGCGTTAGGCCTAATCAGGACAGTGGCGCGGCCCGTCGCGTCTCACGGCACATTGGATTTCCTGGCGTGTCCTCTCCGAACCGAGATCACAACAGCGCAACGCATTAATGAGTATGAAATTTAAGTTCATAATTTTTTACCACTGTGATTTTTCATTTTTGGGGGGTATTTACGGCGATTTTCCCCCAATTGGGCTATGCTGTGCTGAAACAAAAGAATCGACTTGGCGCGTTACTCCATCAAGCCACACTAACGCCAACGGTCCACGCCTGCACGTGACCGTTTGGAGACCACTAGCCACACTGTATCCGGGGATCGACCTTCCTACTTGGCCCGCGGCAGGTGTCTTACAGTACTAGCGGCGCATGTGGCCAAGTTCTTATCGGTCTCAGCGCCAACAGCATATTCCACGCGCAAATGCCCTTCAAATGCCGTGACGGCAGGCACATGCTCACGCTGTGCGGGAGATTCATGCTCGTTCCCGCATCATCAAGTGCAGATGTGTGTGGCTGAAGTGAAGTTGTCCAGGCCTGCCCGGGAAAATCGCGACCGATTCGGCCTTCAAGCATGGTTTTCGAGTTTTAGCCGCCGATGCGGGTTCGAGGGTTTTGAAGGATTGGCATCAGCCGACAAATCGGAGTGGAGCTTCAGCCCGCCGCTATCGAAGAGGAATTTGGAGGGGAGAAATAGGATCGACCAGCTCACCAGGGCGAAAAAGTGTTCTGAATACCTTGTTCGCTCCTTATTCGATACCATGCTTCAATTAGCCCGCGTACCCTTTTTCGATGTCGCTTCGATTGGTATTTGTCGTCGGGTGCCAAGATGTCATGGTCTTGAAACGCTGATGCGCTTACGAAACGGACCCTTCACAGCCAACCAGGCTCTCTCTGCCCCGAATTTTGTGACGCAGCAATGGCTCGACTTTTGAGGAGCCGGATAATGCGACGTCTCGTCTGCTCGGCGCCAGTCTATTTTCGCTACTCGCCTTCGTATTCACCCGCCGACAATTCTCCGCCGCAGCTATGTTGAGTCGCTAGAATTGCGATGCGCCTGCTTCTTGCCTTAATTAATCCGGGATACATGACCCGGAGCAAAGCATTCAACCACCATTCGTAGATTTAGCGTCTGTGTTCGGCTCCTGATGTACGCGGCCGTTTCAACAGTTGATGGTGCAAAACAAACTTTGGAACCCGCGCGAATTGGCACTTGCGCGCGCCAGCCGCTGGTCGTTTTTGGCTAATCGCAAACCGTTTAAACAGGCGAATGCTAACTGCCGAGTATAATGATATTCGCCCGCTCCCAAAAGCACTGTCCGCGGTCTTCGATCCAGGACCCGTTACCGCCTATCACAAAGTTGCTATGTGCGAGTCGCCGGAGCAAAACCGTCTGGCTTGAACCTAAAATGACCCACGCCCTCTCGAACATCGGTAGGTAGTGCATGCGTTTTAATGAAGTATGGTCGCGTCTTCTTCAAACGCCATTGGTTCACAATGTCTCGCTTGTAACATGGAAGAAAAGAAAGACGCAAACGTGTCTGCGAATACGCTGCGGTCAATTATCGTACACAGGCAGCGATTCTGCGCCAAAGCTGGCAGATCAATATCTCAAGGTGAGGCGCCAGTCGTGGCAACGTCAGATTCCGAACGGCGCCGAGTCCCTTGATGGTGGGCGCGCTTGGCAGGTGTGGTGAGCAACAATGCTGCAGGGCGCATATAGTAGACTATAGCCAAAATGCCAATTGCTCATAACAAACTACAATGCTCTGTTTCTGATTGTGCGTGGCTAGCCTAAGCTCTATTAACCTATTAAAGGTAACCAAGGGAAAGGTACCAATCTATTCAATCGTCTGGCGCATGTTCCGTTGCATACATGTCCGGTCTGCACCAGTGCAGCATGGCTTGGACAGTATGCAACGCGCTGCGATCTGGTTTTACGGGTGCTCTCCGCTTAAGGACTGCCCGACACTGCGGAGACGCTTATTCGTGAGGGCTTTGAAAAATATGATAGAAAAACAAAGGATGGACAGAGTGTACACCGTATCTTGCGGTGCTGCGATGCGCATCGTAGGCTAACGATAAACACATGCTGTGGCATGTCGCATGTCGGCAAGGTAAACGAGTGGTTTGTTCGGCAATTGGCTTTCCTCAGTACATTCTTTTGCTTTCCGTTTTAAGAGGTATTTTCCGTCCCATCGTGTATCAATGCCAAATGTATTAACCCTTTCCCCTGCCACGAGGAGTCAACTTCCGTTCCCACCGCTCCGGAATGGAAAACCTGTGGCGAGCGGGGCGTGCACCCGGTGGGCTGGGAGAGTAGCAGAACTAAGTGAAACGATTATCGTAAGGCAGTATCGGGAATCCAGTCTGCCAGGCGCTGTGTAGGTACAGTGCCTCGATGGTTTTCCACTGTGAGCTGTGAACGAAGGTACCTACCTTAGTACGGATAGCCGGAAGGAGGTACTCGTACCTACGCAGCAGTAAGGTAGGTAGGTAGTAGGTACTGCGTGTTGGGGCTGGCCTATTAAGGTAGTACAGTAGTGTGTCTGGTCTGGCTACCTAGTACCAACCTACTTACCTACCTAGTCAGAGCGGCCGAGTATACTGCCAACCCACAGGTCTGACGCACAGTCAAAATGCAAATGCTTCACCAGCGTATTGGGTTTCTGGCCTGCAGTTTCTAAGCAAACTACATAGAGGGCTGAGAGTATTCCGGTCTTGACTTCTTGACTCGAGGAGTGCTCTCAGCCAGTCTTGAGTTACGAGACACCGTGTGGTACTGGCCTAAAAAGGGAGTACTGGATGTAAAGTTACATCTACCGTGTATCTACTAACGTCAAATACTTTAGTACCTTGCCTTGCGCACGGAGGAAACTAAAACCCGGAAGTCCAGTTCTCGTTTTTGAAACACAAGGACATCACCAATATTGCCCCAAATGGAACGGGCTAGGAGAAACTGCAAAGATGCGCGCAAACAGTTGGGGCTGCAAAGCAGTTATTCGGCAATGCTCCGCGGCTCATCTGCAGAATTCCTCTTAAGGTACAAGTCCCACGTCTTGCTCTCACACCTATTCAGGTACATGGACATTCTCTTATTGCCTCTTTGTCTACTTATAGGTACGGTGCCTATGTAGGTATGTACGAGCCGTAAAGTATAAGTAGGAACCTGTATCTGAGGTTCGTCGCATGTACGTCTGTACTAAGGTAGGCATTAGGTAGGTACCTAGATACTAGGTAGTCTCTATCTTAGTACAGGTAGCTTCAATTGGTACATGACAAGAAGGTATTACCGCTGACACCTCTAGAAGGGTATAAGTCTCAGCTAGCTTTCTACGTACTACCTATTGTTCACGTTGTCCAGGATTTTACACCAACCAAAGCACGATGGGTATGACCTAACAACAGGTTTGAAACTTAGACCTGCTCCGTCTCTGGCGACCTAGAAGAGCATGCGCAAGAATGTCTCCAAGTTGAGGGCTCATTGCAACCGCCCTCGCAACGCCCGCAGCCCAATTTTCCCCACCACCCTTTGGTCGGTGACCCCTGTAAAGTAAGGCTTCCTGGCATCATCCATGTATTTCTGGGCCGTTGATAGGCACGCCATTGGCTGAGGAGTGTGGTTAGATCGATCGCTAGCTTTGTCGTCTGCACTGCCGTGTCTTCTCACTCTCTTGCCCTCTCCATCTCTTGCCGGGTCGCTGAGCCCTCCGAATCGAGAGCCAGAGTCATAAGAAACACATTCGTATCAATAAAAACCCTCACCATGCGCAACAAGACCCGAACTTACTCGCATGCAAGGCGTCAACACCTCGGAGAAAAGCCGTAATTATAAGATATCACAGTACCTATAGTAGTTGACTGCAAAAAAGGCCGCCACCAGCTTTGTTGAAACTCACCTGGTTGGTTCAATGTTGCATTCCAACCTCCTCGCTCCATAGGTTGACTTATCTCTCCTCCCGTGACGTCTTGGTGCCCCGTATAATTACAATGATTTGCAGAGTACGTACATGGGAGAATAAGTGAACAGTCCTTTGCCCATGCGCTCCCGCCGTACCGCTGCAGCATGCAAGCACCTATCCGTGGAGATGCGCCCCATTGGCGGCGCTTCAGGCGGCCGATGAGCGTTGTTATGAGCTCCAACGATGAACTCGAGTCCTCCAGCCGTTTCGGTATACGATAGCTCGCCCATGGTAGCTGTTGACTGGCTCGTCATGGGAAAAAAAAAAAAAGCCAAAGATGCGCTCATGACGCACACGCCACTCGTCACCGTATGGCTCACACCACACGCACCACACCTTTTTGGCGCATTGCCGCAACGCCCACCGTCTGTCGCCCATGCGCGCGCGCACACAGTCTGAGCATGGCACGCAGTTGGTGGAGTTCACTATTGGCGCTTCTATAGTTGTCGCGTAAAGAATTCGCAATTTACTTCGAAATATTCATGGGCAATTCTATCAGCTTTTGGCTTTTTTATGCGCAAAGCATCATGTTTGCGCGCAGATAGCGGCTTCCATAAGAAGCTCAGAGCTCGCTTCTGCCGCTTTGTCGATACTAGGTACGTATGCTCCGAAAGGGAACGTGGTGAGGGGGCCGGGCCAGTCCTGCATCCGCTCAGCCCTTTGCGCCATTGCCAGCCAAACAGAACAAAAACCCAAATGAAGCAGAGAAAAAGACAGTTCTGATTGCTATAATAAAGCCGCTTCGAGTTAGAATAGTCTTCACCTGCTCCATGTAAAGCTGGCTTCTTACGGCGGCAAGTAGTCGCCTCGGCACCGCTGGTTGTCTGTTGCCTTGCCTTTGCCTTGCGCCAAAAGCGGCTCGCTCCATACCTTGGCGTGATTCGGCCATTGTTGCTCGTCACACTGTGCGCACTGTGGCGCCTCGCCGACAGAAGCTGTCCTTGTCCTGTGGTCCTATCGTGCCTTGTCCCTTGTTGGAAGGGACCTGTCCGCAATCGCGGCTGCAACTCACCACACCACCATGTCAGGGCATGTGTCGGTACTGGTGCCAGCGCATCAATGTCCCCCGAGACGACCTCCCAAGGTTCAGGGCTGGTGGCAACCATTGTATGTACATAGCGAATTTACCTAGAGTATGACGAAATCCGGGTATTCCTTTTCAACGTTGATCTTCTCCTTCTGGTGTATTCTTCGCGAATCCATGCTTTGAGGTCCAACGCTGCAGTTGCCGTGTCTTGCGTTGTTTTAGCGCCGCCGGTTGGGCTTCTAGGGGGCCTGTTTAGGCGGCCTACAGCGCCATTGGCAGTGGTTTCATAGGCTGTAGCTACCTGGAGGATCACCAGCGCCAATACTTAGCTGGAGTTTCAACTGGGCGGTACCACCATGGTCCACTATCCAGTGCCCAATGCCCAGTGCCCTTTTGACCACACAGTGGGAAATAGAGGGGAAAGAGACGAACCACTGGCACCCTCGACTCGCACTATGGGGTGGGTGGCATTGGCTGGTGTTAGTGAGTCCCAGTCCCCAGTTCCCAGGCCCAGGCCCAGTCCCAGTTCCCATTCCCTACCGTAACAGCTAGCAAGCGACAAAATCGTTCGGCCTCGCCTGGCTGCTCCTCTTTTCCTCATGCACACCGTCTGCCAAACCCTTTTGTGCCCTTTACTACTCTATCCAACAACTTCCCTGAATCTCTGGTAAGTCTTTTCCATCTTCATGCGCAATCCTCTATTCGTTTCTGTCTCTGCTCCCTCCCTGCTGTCGTGGTATGTCTGCGCTGTCATCCAAGCCTGGTCCTTGGCCAAAGGTGCCTGCGTCCATTGCGGGCAATGGCAGCAAAGCCGCCAGTCTCTGATGAAGCGCCCTGCTTCATCATCAACGCCCAAAGGCATTTATCAAATACTTCAAGGCTCATTCCTTGCTAATCATCCCAGATTCCGCTCCAAATACCCTCGTGGCCGCTCGCCACCGCCGTCCTGTCGACTTACTCATATTGCGCAGCCAGGTGCTGACGACCCCAGGTTGGCGCTAGCCTGCCAGAACAACCCTTGGGTGCTGATGCACATTTGAGCTCGTCTCAGAATTCTTCCATCTCTCGTTCTGATTCCTCCGAACGTATATTGTCGTTGTTGACTGCAAAACAACGTCTGTCTCTCGGAATTGCCGTCATTTCGCAGAGCGTCAGACCTTGGCCCAGCCTCTAGGCGCTAGCTTTGCCGTGTGCTGCTGCCCACCGCAAAACCCGCACTCCGGGTCCGGACCACAAACCTCAGTGCATTCCTCATCCCTTCGATCGCTGTTTCCTCCATCTCCGAGTTCAATAAGTATACACACGGGCATAATGGCTTCCATTTCGCCTATAAACACTGCCGTTGCCATGTCCGCAGCCTCGTCCAATGGGGGGAGCGTCTCGCCACGGCAGTCGGCCGCCCCCAAGAATGTCGCATTTGAGTTGTTATTCCTCGAGTCTCCTCAGTATCGTGCGCGCCTCCCAATGCGAGTGCAAATTTACCCCCATGATACTACGGACTCCATTGTTACGACAGTCAAGAATTTCTATGGCCTGTACTCCGGTCGGGGCGGCTCCAAGGGAGTCAGCTTCGAAGATGAACACGGTAACACCTTGATTGCACGCTATGAAAACTTTCGCAACAACATGGTCGTCTATGTTCGAGTAATTGAAGAGGCTTCTAGCCCAACTAATGGCTACGCTGCTCCTCAGCATTCATATCACGCTGCTTCTGTTGCTCCCGCTGATTCCTACTATGATGGGGATCGCTACGCCATGCACCCCCAAGAGCAAGAGCCTCATCCTGCCTCGCCAAGGAAGAGAAGCCCGTCTCCCAGCTGCGGTCCTGGAAGCCGAAGCGACTCTGGCAGCGCTTCTGGAAAGAATGGCCGGTCTCGCTCAGTCAAAAGCCGCCCCTCCAACGCCAATGTCCAGCCTGATGCCTATAGTGACAGCATCAATGGGTATAGCAGCGGCGGGGAACAAGACAGCGTCTCCGGCAAAAGCAAAGAGCAGCTCGGAAACACTGACATTAGCGTGGATAACATTGTCGAAGGCGGCCGCCGTAAACGTGCCAAGTTTGAGAGTTCGGTAAGCGGAATAAAACCCTCTGTCGAAACGACCATTCGTCCCATGTCTGACCAAAGGTATCGTTTAGGAATTGCCTCTTTTCGCTCCTCCTCAGATGCCTGCGGCAACTTCTAACCCTTCTGTGTCTCCGGCTCGCCGAATTGATGCGCACCGGCCACCGTTGTCGTTTGTGCCTCAGAGCCACAACCCTTTTACGAACCCTCGACCACTACATGCATCACAAAATTATGGCAATGGACTGCAGTCTGGTGTCTATGCTACACCTAATACTGAGAATCGCCGTCGTGGCAGCATCAGCTGCTCTGGCAACAACGGCTCCCGTGCCATGGGAGTTTTGCCGACTCCTGACCCTACCGTCGGCAGCTGCATGTCGGAGGAAGACAAAGATGTCGCTATCCAACTGATGCGCCTCGGTGAAATGTCCAATGTTTCTCACGGTCGCACTTCGGCATCTACGCTTGATGACACTTTCAGTGGCAGGGCTGATGCTGCTTCGTCCACAGGCGCTACTAGTGATGGCGAAAGTGACGGCGAATCTGACATACAACCCGCTCGTCGTCAGAAGCTTGATGCTTCTGGTGCTTCCAAACTCATCTACCCTACCACAGAGAACAACTTTATTCACCCACAGGCCGAGTACAGCAGTGATGAAGGAGACTACCCGGATGGTCGGCCCAGCCAGATCAAGTCCAAACCAGCGCCACAGAACAAGGCTGCTGTGTCCGTCAGCAAGATCTCCAGCATCAAGACCAAGACTCACAAGCCGTCAAGCAGCCTTAAAATGAAAAAGGCTCCTGCTATGGTCGCTGGCCCAATGTCACCGGCCTCTGCGCCTCATTCACGAAAGCAGTCCATTGCTTCCATTGGAAATGTGCCACCTGCTGGTGAGAATGATCAGCCAGATCTCTCGACCAAGCCACGCTGCCAGCGATGCCGCAAGAGCAAGAAAGGATGTGACCGCCAACGCCCTTGCGGCCGGTGTCGCGATGCCGGACTGTCGGCCGATCAGTGCATCAGCGAGGATGAAGGCAACGGCCGCAAAGGCCGTTATGGCCGACATATGGGCGTCCCAATCAAAAAGGAAGAGGGCGCCATGTTGGCACCTCCAACTTTACTTCCTGCCGCTCCCATCGCCGCCACTGCCGTCGATGTAGCCGCTGACAAGGCCAAAAAGCGCAAGCGATAGGGTTTGGCGGACTGTTCAATGCAGGGTATCGCTCTGGCCTACGCGTGCTTTACACGTTGCTTTGAACATGCAGCGGCTGCTCGGGGCAGTCTTGATGTTAATGCGACTTGGTTTTGATCAAGGGAAGGATAATCTTTGGCCTTCCCACAGATTTTGAGGTGGCAAGATTGAGGTGCGAGTACGCACCAAAACAGTTTCAGCTTTAGTGTGTTTTATCGGCGCAAATGTATTGCGGCGCTGGAAGGATATAATTATGACAGCCCACGTGAGGGTCATTACGCTCCCTAGAACGGCGTTTGGTTGATGTATTATGGGGAGTTTTGCGTTTGCAATTTATTTACTTTTTGTTAGTTTGGCAATTTGCGATGGGGTCCAGCTCGACTGCCGCCATTGTATATGGCGGCAAAATGTAGTCAAAGCTGGACAAGAGGAAGACGCGAAAACAAAACAAGACGGTTTAGAATGCCAAAGATGGAGAAGTATAAGCATTTGGAAATGTTTGGAGTAGCGCAACAGGAGACAATGCCAATCGCCCAGGCGAAGACCATTGCGACGGATAAGGAAACCGGAAAGAAAGGCAAGGGGCGGACAAGGTCGGGTGGCAGTGGCTTGTGTGTTTATTTTTGCAATTTCTGCATCTGTCTTTTTTTTCGCGCGGAGATTTTCTTGGCTTCGTGGACGGCAGGTTATGGGTTTTTAAGATTTGCGCTGGCTTACTATCTTTTCATTGATTGATGACGCCTTTTACTGTTACGTTTTGTTGATTACTTGTTTTATTCGTTTTTCTTGTCGGTGTGTGCGATTTCCTCCTGTTTTTACTCTTTTTGACGGCCGAGTTGCGAGGGCGGAAAAGTTTTTTCCGTTATTGATTTGTTTTTCCCTCTCTTTGGACGAATTGGGCGACGGTGGAATAAGATGGAAATATCGTCGCGCAAGTTACTGCAGAAAATATTTTTTTGGTTTTTTAAGTTCGAATGCAGCGCAGCGCCTCGTATGGTGAAGGTACGAGCAGTCACAAAGCTGGCTCTTCCACGGTAGGGAAGTCAGGAACGGCAACCCGAACGCTAGAAAAACCTAACGCGCCGCCGCAAAATGTCCAAAATAAAGCAAAAGCCCAAAATTATAATGCTATGCGACGCCAAAAACAACATGTACATCAATGCGCGACATTCGCACGCGCGTTGCGCCGAAAAATAAGGTACCAAAAGAGGACCCAACAGGCGTTTTGTTGTCCAACCTGGAGCAGCGGTGTAGGTGCCCAATAACACAACTTACACATTTCCAGCAGGGTAAGTTCAAGCCGGGTGCTGTCACGGCGACGGCCCCTGGGCGTTGTGTATGGCCTGGGTGAGGTTTAACCACTCGGCCATAACCCCTTGCACCTAGCAAAAGAGTACGAGAACACTAAAGCCGTTCGTCGCGTTAGTTCTCTAAGCCCATATACTAATAGCCACGCCTTCGAATACAGGTTCGTGACAGGTGCTGGTGCTGCGCTAAGCTATTTCCGGTTTAAGTAAGTGCAAGCTTACCCGGACAAGCCGCCGTTAGCTCCAGAGGGATTATGTCATGGAGCTTTTCTTTGTGTGGGTTTGCTTTCTTCAAAGCGGCATCACGTGAATAATCACGGGAAGCTGCACGTGGATTGGGTGAGCAACGGGGGCGTGATTGGTTAAGAAATATGTTTTTGTGGAGTGGCATTATGACAGGTCTCGCCTTACCCCGCTCTGTGTGAGGGGAAGCTATGCGTGAAATGATGTGTGCAGCGAGGTTAAACATAGCCACTGATGATGGGGTTATAATTTGTGCGTTTAGAAAGATATTCCGATATCTGGTTAAATGTTTCTATTATCACTTTGAACGGGCTGGGGGATGGTGTTCTCGAGACACTGCCTGAAGGAGCAGGTCAGCTATAGTAATATTACCTGTTTTGGTCTAGTGGAGAGATAAGAATGGCCGTGCTGTGCGTAATTTATATTATTTATTTCCTTTTAATTTTTACGAGGGATGGCGGGAAGATAAATCGCTGCGCGATCGGAGCGGGGAGCCGTTGGCGAGAAACGCTCTGGTTACCCTACGCTGTGGTATGAACTACCGCGACCTTCCTTGCAGGCCAATACGCTAACACACGATAATTCCGTGGCATCCAATGCAGAATAATTTCACGCGGTAAATACATAACTCTTGGTGATTCCGTTCCCGTGCAGAGTTGCAGTTGGGCTCGTAAGTCTTGTCCGGCTGTAAACCCGTCGGTACCCCATCCCACCACACCGGCCGGGCGGTCCACCGAAGGCCGCCGTGGGCCAAGGAAACAATACAAAACGTACAGCGGACACAAAGTCGCTGTTGCGCGCAGCAATCCCATAAACAAGGGTAACCAGCAAGGTGCAGAATAAAGCCATAAACAGACACCCCTCCCCCTTCTTCCGTCGGCGCCGCAAATAGGCTTGATTTTTTTTGGGTCTAGGAGCCGGGGCGATATCGGCTACTGACCAATGATGAGGCGTCAAGGGGGTGCTGGCGGCCGGCGAATCGTATCCGTCCGATGGGGCCGGCCGGGGCTTGTGAACGGCGGGCATTGGTGGGCAATGGGCAAGCAACGACAAACTATGCTCATGACTAGGCAGGTGTGAGGAGGAGTAGCAGGAAGAGGAGGCTAGGGTTAAGGGCTAGAAGCCGGTTTCTCTTGGGTAATGAGCCGACCAAGTCAAGGGGAAAATTTTTGTTGTTGGAGGGTATATAGAGCGCCGACGAGCCAGGAGCTCCCTGTGCCGTGTAAGTGGAAGAAGAGCCAAAGAGCAAGTTCTTGAAGAGAGTAAAGAAAAGCGACACTCGAAAAAAAAAAAAAACCCTTTCTCCCCCAGCTGTCGTTGCGGCTTACATTAAAAAGAACAAGGACAAACAGCAATACACTGCTTCGTCTCTCATCAGCGGTAGAGCAATCATGTCCTCTGACAAGCAGGACGTTAAAATGCAAGCCGTTGACACAACATCCTCCCCTTCCTCCCCCGTGCCCATCGCGACTCCATCTCCATCACTCCCCCATCATCACTACCCATCCCGTCCCAGTTACTCCTCATCGACTTCTTCACTCGATCGGTTCCGCAGCCTGGCCGCAGAATCTGATGTCACTCCCTCCTCTCCCATCGCTATTGCCCTCGAGGCACCCATCGGTCCAACAGACGATGATGCCTTTGATCCCCCCGATGGCGGGCTGCGCGCCTGGTCGCAAGTTTTTGCCGCTCATCTCATCAATGCCATGACATGGGGTTACGCAGGTTCCTATGGCGTGTACCAGCTCTACTATGAGCAGCACATGGACTTGCCCGCCTCCCAGGTCTCGTGGATCGGCTCCGTCCAGATTTTCCTCACCTTTGCCACTTGCGCGCTATCCGGTAGGTTGTCTGACGCCGGCTATGCGCGAGCAACTGCCTGCACTGGCTGTTTTCTCGCCGTCCTGGGATCCTTTATGACCAGCGTGTCCACCGAGTACTGGCAGTTTCTCCTGGCACAGGGGGTCTGTGTCGGCCTTGGCCTCGGCATTGCCTTTATGCCTGGTGTGTCCGTCATGAGCTCTTACTTTAAGCGCAACCGCCCTTTTGCCCTGTCGGTTGCGGCCATGGGGACATCGCTCGGAGGTGTCGTCTTCCCCGCCACAGTGCAGTATGTCACTCCCAAGCTGGGCTTCCATTGGGCGACACGCTGTGCTGCCTTTATCGCCCTCGTTTTTTCTGTGACTGCATGCTTACTTCTCCGCCCGTATCTGCCAGCGAGAAAGGCCGGGCCGTGGGTCGAGTGGGCTGCGTTTAGGGAGCGGACGTATCTGCTCTTCTCCTTGGGATGCTTCCTCAACTTCTATGCCATGTACTTTGGCTTCTTTTATGCAAGTGAACCCCCCTCTTCCTCCTTCCACACCTCAGCTTGCAGTGATCCAACGCGGAAGTCGACTAAAAGAACCAGCACTGACCTGAACGGGGCCAAAACAGATAAACAGTTACGCCCGCAACAAAATCGGGTTCTCAACCCTCGAGTCTATAAACCTTCTGCTCATCACAAACTGCATGGGCATTCCCTTCCGGCCTCTTGCGGGCTACCTAGCCAACAATTTCTTCGGCCCCATCAACGTCTTCATCGGCGCTACCACCGGTGTGAGTATCCTTCTCTTCTCCTGGACTGGCGTTTCCACGCGCGCGGGCATGTATGCCTTTAGCGTGTTCTATGGCATCGTCATTGGCGCCAATCAGGCAACCTTTGTCTCTGCGCTTGCCAGCCTGACGGGTGACCCGCGTAAGATGGGCACGCGTTTCGGCATGATAGAGACGCTGTCGTCGTTTGCGACCCTGGCGGGCACACCCACAGCGGGTGCCATTATTGATACCATGGGCGGTCGCTATCTCGTCTCGCAGCTGTGGGCGGGCGCCGTCATGGCATCGGCTGTTGTTGTGTTTATGTGCATGCGAATCTCCCTCACCGGGCTCAAGCTGAGGGTCAAGGTCTAGGCAAGTATCTGCCCGGGCTGCACATAAAGATCCAGACACGAAAAAGGCCTCATGACGCAAAACCTGATGATAAGATGTGAGAATGATAATGAAGGTCAACGGAAAATAAATAAAGCAAACAAAGGTATGCAAAGAGTCAAGAAAGAACAAAACACAAGCAGAACAATATTTCGAGAAAAAAAAATTGGTGATATTGGGACACACATTCTTGGATTAGTTGGTCACATAAGTAAGTTGAAAAGCTGCGAAATGGCTTATCATTTTCATTACAGCAGTGATTTGTACATACATACGTCATATAATTTCAATAGCAACAATAATCGTAAAATCATTTCAGCCGCGGCAGTTGCGGCAAAATGTGAAATACCAGGGCCGCAATCTGTGAACCTCCACTCCAAATGTCGTCGTGGTCGCCATGGAGGTTGCGGACAACTTCGGGTTCAAGTCCGTCGGCTTCTAGCTTCTGTATCATACTATCCATTTCAGGCACGTCAATAAGTCTATCCTCTGGGGAAGCAGCCAGCATAAAAGGCCGGTCCGCCGCCATGGAGTTTTTGTAGTTGCCGCGATACTGCGCTGGAGATGCCTCCACCCATGACTGCCTATCGTCGCCGAAGGCTGCGCCTAGAAAACCAGCATAGTTGTCCCCAAAACGCTTGTTCAAGTTCACCATGTCGTATATTCCAGAAAGGCCAACCACAGCTGCAGGCTTCGGCGCCAACTCATCGACCCTGCCGCGCAGCGCCTCCTCTCCCATCAGGAGCTGGAATGTTAGCGTTGCGCCCGCAGAATGACCCATGAGAATATATTTGTCGTCGATGCTGTACTTGGCATTGAGGTGCCTGAGTGCGGTACGAACGTCAATTATATGATCTGGATGCTGTACGCCGTGATTTTCACCATTCACAGCGTCGGGACTACTGGGCGAGAGGCGGTAGTCAATGCTGGCGAAACCACAAATATCGTCTTTAGGTCCGTAGGATGAGAGTATGTGCTTGATGGTAGGGACAATATCCAAGGCAGTTCTCTTAGCATCTCGCCAGGCGCCGCCGTGGACATAACTGTATTCATTAGCGGGGGTATTAAAAACAGAGCCAATTTTCAGGAGAGCATACACAATCCAGTAGCCCGTTGTAGAGTTTGAGGGAGAGCCTGGTTTCCAAACCATAGCCCGATGGAGAGGATGAGGACCATATTGGTGACAGGTGAATGTCAGACCAGGGATACTCAGCCCGGCATCTTGGGCCTCACCGCCGTTCATTCCCATAGTGCATGTAGCGAAGAGCTGAACACAAATCTACAGGACGAGAAGTCACACTAGTAAGGCTCGCTTGTAGGGGCTCGTCGGCTTTTTATCTAGGTTTCGCGGTCGCGTGCCGCCTTGTCTTACGGCAGCGTGGGCCCGGTAGGGGGGATAGCCGAAAAAGCTTCAGTTGCCAGGTTCTGGTGCTACTTTTTGAGAAGCACGTTCGTTGCAGACGGCCACAAAGATGTGATTTGAAGGCAATATCTTGACGGAAGAGTCGGTGGAGTTTTCCAGTCAAGCAAGCTGGATGGAGCCTGGTTAGGCTCGGCATTGTGCGAAGCCGGGCGGGAGAGGGAGACCGGTGTGCCACCACTCCTCACAAGAGACAGTCGTCATAGAGCCAGGCTCGTGGACGCTCTGGGCGTACCATTGCTGTCGTTGGGAAACGGTTGGCGCAAACATGCTGATGGTCATGATGCGGTACATTGGAAGACGGTGTGCAATGTGAATGCAAGCTCGTGTGTTTTCGCCGCATATTTAAATTGGTGTGTCTGCTGCATGGCAACACTGGGCTAAGGTAGGAGTTGGTAAGTACCTTTGTAGCGAGAGAATGCAGCCAAGGTACCTACTTGAGTGCATGCACGTCAGGACTCGGCAAGGTTCCGCTCGCCTGGCAGCTGCCGCCGGTAACGGCTCAAATTACGCCAGTCCCAGGCGCTGCTGTTTGTTTGTTCTTGTCCAAAATATTACGCCTAGATGTCATCTGCTAGCTAGCTTTGTTTTGTCAGCTTACAGAACAATATACCTAGTACCTAAGGTAAGGTAAGCCGACGCCTGTGCCTGACGTCCACAGGGCGGAGCCGAAAAGAGCGGCTGCTCCAGCGGAAGGAACCACTGGCGCCGACTTTTAGCGGCCTTTTGACCGACGCCCGCCTGGACGAAAGTTGTGCAGCGGCCTACGGTTTTATCAGCCCAAGACGCGGTCCGACACACATGTGCGGTAATAAGGTGTTGGAGGATCGCGGGCAACAACAATGCGAAACATGTTCCATTCTGTGGGATACTTGGTATGACGGAACACAGTCGGAACTCTGCCTCGGTGCAACGGTGTTTGGCATCTTCACGTTACACTTGGCAATGACCGTGACGCAGAATGAACAGACATCATGCAATCGAAAGCGCTTTGATTCTTAGCTGCCCGACCTCTGGGTGCTATGGGGTGTTACGGAAAGAAGACGGCACAAGAGCAACACCGGCTGCAGATTGGAAAAGGGCCCCATTGAAAACCTGCTCGACAGACTCGTTTCAAGAGTGGCGATGGCGCCCTCTGACCAGACATTGTCAGCAAAGGGGTTGCAACATCGTTCAGGAAGTCACTGGACTGTGTACTGACGGTATACATCGCCAGTCACTGGTGAGTTTATCAGCCACGTCTCCCCTACTAGCATCGCATGTAAACCAATCCCTCGGTCCACGATACAAGACCAACGGCACAATTTGAAAATGGTTCACAACTTCAACACCAATAATAGGAGCATCAACTGGTTTTGCTTATGTGTCCCCTTTTAGCCGGAACGATAGCACGAGGCGAATTGCAGTTGTACGATGCCAATGTCTTTGCGGGACTACAGGCTACAGTTGGCTTCACAAGAGAAGCAAACAAACAAACAACCAAAGTTGACATCGGCAAGTTCGTACAGAGCACTTTTGGCCATGGAGGGACAGAACCAGTCGGCGCTATGATGCATTTTCAGCATATTCAGAAGTCTTGCGCTGTCACATGTAAGGGGAATACAAAAGCTTGTCGATGGAGCAGATGCGCACGGGGGTTGCACAAGCACCGACAATACAACCACTTGCCGACACTGCCGTAACCTTGCCAGCCTGGAGAACTCGATGCCCTCATGCTCACCACTGAATTGCGTCTGGACTATTATACGTACCCAAGACTGCTGCTTGTCTGATGACTTGATCGCTTGCCTGTGCTTGACGGTGACCAGTGACGAAGTACTGGAACGGGCTCAGGGATGTAGCGTGGCTGTATGTCCATTTTGTCATTTTGGCAGTCTGTGCATCATGAGCAAGTTGTCCACCCGCACGTTTTTCTGATTGCGCGAGTGCCACGTCGGCCAGGGGTTTGCCGATGGTGTGGCGTTCCAAGTGGCCCACAGATGTATACTATACGAGTATTGTAGTAATTATTCCGCTTCTTTGGATTCCAACCTCTAATACCGTATGGCCAGAAACCGATGACGCTCCAGATTCACTGGTGCTGAGCTATTACTCATTACCTCCGCCTCCTAGTCGTACACACCAGCAGGGACTTTTAGGCCTCTGGGGCGCGCATATAATTGCCCAAAGAACTACAGGTATGAAGTTCCTTGCACAGGGTTCGACGTCGCATGGCAAAGGTCCACTGAACCACCTCCGTGCAAGGGCAGCTTCGGACTTATTTAGGCTCGCAGCATAATAATACATAGCGCGACTGAGTCAGGCCAGCAACGCGCATTTCTTCAACGCCGAGGTGGTGGGCTGAAGGTCGGAGCTTGCCGCCGTCACCGTCCCCAATTGGCTTGCTAGCTGGTGCTGGATATGCCAGGGGTTGCTCTTCATAGATGAGAGACCGGCTAATTGGAATAGCCCAATAGCCCTTCATCTACAAAACATGCCCTTTTCTCATTCAGAGAGCAAAGGTGAGTGGGTTCGCACCGTTGTACTCGTTTGTCGAGCTAACTTACGCCTTTGGCTAGCTGGGGCTCTATGGTACGACTGTGTGGTGGAGGGCTGTTCCGTCCCCGTCCGCCGCACGATGGAACCCTGCGGCTCTGTGGGAACAGGGCGTTGAGATGTCCCAGCACATGACATTGGTACGTCGAAACTGTCCGTGAGCCAGTTTCTTCTTGGTGAATTACCATGCAGCAACAGGCTTGGCCTTGACAAGTTGACATATATCGACATTCGTCAGAAAGAGTCCCTCTGTCTGAAGTGAACCCTTTAAGATGGCTCCTCACGTTCGGTGGATATGCCGACTATTGCGACCTGTCACTCTTGTTACTATGTACACGGTATACCTCGTAGGGCTACGTACAACATATCGCAGTAGGCAGGGCATGCGACATGCTCTTATTAGGGCGAAACAGTTTGCCGACCAGCATCCTGGATGAAGCACATTATACAATAGGCCTTGCCACGACCGCAACGGCGGCATGCACCGGAATGACCCACAAAGCGCCAGAAGCTCCTCAAGTCAAGGGGTCAACTTGGCTGCGACGGCTGTCTTTCCTCTTTGGGCCCTGTTGAATGCATACGAGGTAGACTGCATGTAGAGAGGACCCTCTCTGTTGCGGTGCATTGCCTAGGCCCTGAACAAGATCCATGCATACACGCAGCCACCAGTTCCCACTCTCAAGCCAGCTCCATGGAGCGTGTTGGTGTTACTGAAGGCGTCTGACGCCCCAAACAAATTATCTCCGGCTGCACATCATATCTAGGATCTACATACCCTCTTCTCTTCTCCCATTCCATCATTCTTTATGTTGCACAGACTGCCGGCTCGTTGAAGTTGTATCGTTGATCATCTACCGGCAGACTGATATTCAACGTACATGCAGGGTGCCCGTGCAACCTCGTCACACCCTTATTTTTTTCTTTCCGACTCATTGTACTCAGTCTTACAGGCTTTCTTCCTTGAGTCACTTCTCTTCTGCTGCCAAGATAGACGGAACATATATTTACCATCCATTGCCGCCTTCCGAGACGTGGCTGGTCCTCATCGTTTACGCTGCTGCCAGTTATTGGCCGAATCTTTACTTCCCCATTTGGTAATGATTTAGAGGCTGCAGGAAGAAACACAGATCGGAGCCACTTCAGTAATGGCAGAGATCAATTTGGACGAGTATAATGGAAACTCCTTGGTGGGGACAGCCGTGTCTCTTTTGGTATTAACTTGGGTCACCATTGGACTTCGATCGTACACAAGAGCTGTGTTGATGAAGAGCTTCATGGCAGATGACTGGCTCATGTTGATTGCACAAGTTAGTTTTACTTTCCAAAACCCCAGCCTGAAAAAACCACCAATCTGACTTTAAACCGAGCCGCACAGGTAATATTCACAGCATCATGCGCCTTCATTTTGGAAGGTGTCAACCGCGGCATGGGCAAACACAACGACGCCATTACAAACGACGACGACAAAGTAGCGGCTCTTATGTGGCAAGCACTTGCCACGATCACCTACATTCTTGACATGATGTTTGTCAAGTTGAGCATTGGAGTCTTCTTGCTCCGCCTGTCTGTGAAGAAGGTGTACAACTACATCATCTGGGTCAGTCTCGTGGTTGTCGCACTATATACTCTTGGCGTTTTCTTTTGGGACATTTTCCAGTGCATGCCCGTGGCGAAGCAGTGGGACTATCGTATCGAACACGGCCACTGTGCGACTGCCCAAGACATCATAAACGCTGCATATGCTATTAGCGTACTTACTGTTGTTTCTGACTGGCTCTATGTATGTGACTAAAAACTTGAAACCAATACTGGGGATGATGGGGACTAACAACTCATAAAGGCGCTTCTACCTATACCCATGCTCTGGAGTGTCAAGATGACAAAACAAGCCAAGGCAACCGTCATTGTCATTTTAGGCCTAGGAATTTTGTGAGTAATTGAGCCTTAAGAGAATTTCGAATTCTAACTAGCCCATGTAGTGCCAGCATTGCTACTCTTATTCGCCTTCGCTTCTTGGCTGGATTGGAGGATTCGCAGGACCTCCTATGTAAGTGCTCTATGGAATAGATCTCGCGGATTCGAAACTAATCTATCGTAGATTCAGCTACTGATGCCATGGTATGGACTCTGGTAGAACCTGGCGTAGCAATCATTGCTTCCAGTCTCGCCACTATCCGACCACTACTTCGAGCCATGAGGATTCGCGGCTTTGAGTCGACTGACCGCACACCATCATCCGGCATCTCCGGCAAACGCAATCCAAACTCCATGCCAGGATACGGACCCAACGATGTTTCCCTGAACAGGGTAACTGTTGACGGTGAATCGAAACGAGACAGCACACGACACATTGGCCTAGCCTTTGATGATTATCATCGTCATGCCGCAGGTCTGCCGCCATCTCCGCCTCTGGCCTATCAGCAGGAGCGTAACACGCCCTCAGAAGTCGGGAGACGTCCAAGCGAAGCAAAAAGCGAAGTATACGTGATAGAGGGATCTAAGCACTCGCCAACATGGAGCGGACGCGACTATCAGCCTTCTGACAGATCGCTGGACGAGATCCACGGGATGGAGGAGCAAAGCCAGGAATTTGGGCACGGCTTGTCAACGGGTCGAAGGCGTTAATTAAGAACTGTCACTAGAATTCCCATCTGTTCTGATGTATACCATTTGGTTGCTGGCTGCGTTCGCCCTTTCATCAACGGTTTATTTTGAAACAATGTACTTATGACTGCAACGGGGGGCTCGGTTCTTTGTTCAAGCTTGGGAGATTGAAACCTTTTGTTTCCCCCGCAAGACGCACTCGCTTTATCACTTATTATCGTACCCATATGGGTATATTCGACTTAAGATAGCATAGTAGTATATTACGACAAAAACTTAACGAAGACAACCCATAATTCCGCATCCTATTATAGTGCTATCCTGAGAAATGGGCATTTTGACCGAAAATACGGATCCACTGCGTCACCAAACGTGAGCTGCTCTAGGCGCAACCGCTTCATTCTAATTTATCCATCTAGACCTTCCAGAAGCCAGGCCTGCGTGACACGGTCCCTGGCAACAACGATCCAGCCTCTCGACTGGGGTCCGACAAATCTAACACAGCACAGTCCTGCATGCATGCACATACCCAGTATTATCGAACATCTATAAAACATCGTCTTAATATAAAAATAAACCCCACTGCAAAGCAAGTGGCCAGGTGAGCGATAACTGCCTGCTCCGTGCGTTGGTGGAGATTATTCGACTGGGCTGGTTGCGGAACTCAGCTGGAACAAACGAGACAAAGAAGGACGATACTGGGCGCTATTACCAGCCCAGGGCGAGTTGCAGTTTTGCTCATGTACCGAGGAAGCATGTGTTTTGGCAGTGTTGTGTGCTTTCGCATTGCGAGTGGCTGCATCGTATGCTTGGCGTTTTCCTCCAACTAGAGAGCCACTGAGATAAATAAATTGAAACACGGCATCCACAAGAGAAACGAGGCTTTGCCGGGGACACAAGCAATATTAATTAGCCTACATATAAAGTACATATGGATAAGGGCAATGGAAACTTCAGGTCGCTTCTCCTGAACGGAAACTGGGTCCCTGGCCCTGTCCCCAGGCGCTGCCAGGCTTGACAAGGTCTCCACGCGTGAAACGGGCTGCAGATAGCGGAGCCGCTGGAGCAGGATTCGCCCCGTCTCCTCTGTAGCATTCAAATGAGTGAGCTCTGGTGGCTCTGTAATATTCTTCTTTTGTTCATGCATTCGTTAGATGTCGTCTTGTTGCTCCACTGCCCTGCTCGGCTGCAGAAGCCAGCGCGTCCAATGGTGGACATGGCTGCCGCTCTCCCCGGTCTAGTGGCCTTGGAAACTGTCGCCCTGTTCATGGCCGAGGCCTAGAAGCGAGTCTTTTTTTCAGCGGTCCTGGTGGCGTGCACAGAACTGCAGCGTCCAGGTACAATGTGCAACTCTTTTCAACATAGTGAGCACGTGTTGTGAAATGGCCAGGCAAAGTCTCTCTCAGGCGACCGAAATAAGATGCATTGCCCTGCAGTTGCAGGCGCAGTTTCACGACGAAAGTCGCCACGGCCACCAATAGAGGGATAACCTCGGCTCCCCTAGGCATTGCAAGTGTGTCGGGGCGTTTGGAGTTTTATGCCTCTTTCTAGGCCGTCTCCAACTCTCCCGGTGCAACATGCCAGTCCTCTTCCTCGCTCCAAACGGGTGCCAGAGTAAATCGGCCCATGATCTTACCCATGCCGACGCAATCGCCTCCAGTTGGCGGCCCGCCGTCGCTATTGGTTTTTGGTTTTTCGTCGCTTTCCTCTAGGATGGCGGCCGTGGTCAAAAAGTTCATTCCCGCTGCCGGGCTCATTTCGAGTATTTGCCCGCCCCAATTTAGCTCTACTTTGCCAGATTTGCGCACGTTGACTCTTCCAATCATGCCACCCTGTGACAGTAGTTGTTTCCTGAAACCCCCCTTTAACTCGGCTTGTTTTCTCTCTTCTTCAGCCGTCGTATCGTCTTCCTCTTTTGCGGCATCGTCTTGCGTGAGATCAACAGCTAGTCCGTCTGCGCTTGCTGGGATATCTTCCACATTGGTCTCCTTAGTATCCTCATCCTTGACCTTGATGGGTGGCTGAGCTTCGCCGGTTTGCCTCAGCGGCGGCATCAAAGGGGGAAACTGGAATAGGTAAAGGCGTCCTTCCTTATTGGACATTTCTGCCGTGGATTCGCCATTCTTTTCGACCGAAACGCCGCCGAGTTCCTTTGCCAGCAAGTCAAGATCGGATTGTATCATTTTACTTTCGGGGTCTTCTGATAGCGCCTTTCGAACCTTGACAACTTTCCCCTCTGGTTTGGCTTCCGGCTTGGATTCTGGCACCGGTGTTGGTGTCGCTGTGCTTGTCGGATCCAAATCCATGACATCATCTTCTGTCCCAGGCTCGGCCTTGATCGGAACCGGCGCCTTCGAACCAGTATCCCAAACTCCTTCTTCAGGTTGATCAACAGGTGGTAACGAGCCTGACTCGCCATCAACCCAAAGGCTCTCCTCGACGGCCCCGGTTGCGTTCTCTTTGGCCTCGAGTTCTGCCGTTGTTGCAACAACCACCTCTGCTTCCTTGTGCTCTTTGCGGTATATGCCCATTGGCATGACACTAGCAGATCTTGTGCTGAGTGCCGCCATCATGGCTTCGTCATCGCTGTCAAGCTCCTCGTCTTGTGTCATGACATGCAGCCTATCTGCATTGATTCTTGCTTCTCGTAGGTGTCGATCGCTAGCGTGGGCAAAGTTGGGACCCTTTGACTCTGATTTGACTGATCTGCCACCAAAACCACCATCACCTCCTCCCCCAAAACCACCACGGCCAAACCCCCCGCTGCTAGGACCACTAGCTGTTGAATTGTTAGCATCCGTGGCGTGGTATTGGTGGTCAAAAGACTGAAGTACGTACATGAAGCCATGCCACCAGAGAAAGGCCCGCTAGCCCCAGAAATTATGCGACCGAAGCCACCTCTTCCCATAGTATCGCCACGGCTGCGTTTACTCCGGAACCGTGAGCGGCCACGATTGGCCTTTCGCTCCTCGGCAGCACGCTCATCGGCCTTTTGCTGTTCTTGCCTGGCCAGGGTGTCCCGTTCTGCCTCATCTCGACGAATGTTCTTGGGACGGAATCGGCCAGTAGATGGTGCTTTTGTGGCTCTAGTCGACGAGCCACGCCGAGCTGAGATTGTAGCATCGCTGGCGGAAGCCGGCGCTTCGCTCGGGCCTGGAGTTGGTGTTGACTCGGCTACAGGACGCTCTGTTCCGCTCGCTGCGGCCGTCCCGCGACGAGTGCCGCGGCCCGTAGTCCTGCCGCGAACCATTTTATCCTATTAGATAGGTTTCAGCCCAGCACCCGTTTCTCAGCGGAAAGAGTGCTAGAGTTGAAATATGCTGCCCGAGATGCGGTGGTTGTTGAGCTTGGAAAATTTGGGCGGTGGGAGACCGATATGGTGGGGCGTCAAATTCTGCCAGTTTTAGGTGACCACAGTCACAGCGATGCGTGTACTACCTAAGGTAGGTACAGTGACTGGACATTAATTCCGCCCGGGACTTAACGCGAGCGCGTATCCACCT
>NIWZ02000100.1:0-107957 GCA_002242745.2 Lecanicillium sp. LEC01 | reverse complement strand
TTTAGCCTAGCGTTGATTTTAGCGTGAGAACAGACTTTTGAAATCGTCCTCCGTACCGCTCGCGCGGAACCGTGGCGCCGCGGGCCGATGCTGGAAAGACATGGCTGGGGTACAACCGGCCGTCGTCGCTCCCAATGGAGTGGTTGGCATTAGCATTGGCTGGCTGGCTTGGTGCGATGTGGAATCCCAGATTTAGTTTTCTCAAACATGGCGGGTGTATTCCCGGGAGCCTTTAGTACTGTGTTTCCCCAGGTTTTGACAATGATCGTTAAAATGTGATTATTTTTCCCTCAGAAAAAGAATTGATAATGTTACCAAAAAAAAGGGCCCTGAGACTGAGATTGTGGCGTGAACAACCCCCCTGTCTGCCGATTTTCTTCGGAGAGATGCCCGTCAAGGGGGAAAGCGTTAATAAGACAAACCCGTGAAGAACACCCTTGGCCGGTACGGTGTACGAGGAATAAATGAGGTTGCGCGCCAGGGATGATGGCTGATCTTCTCAAACAAATTTTTCTTTTATTCATATTATTAAGTGCCCGTTTTTGCACTGTAATTGTCTACTCTACTCTACTATAATATCTTCTCTTTTGTCTTTTTTTTTTTTTTTTTCCGGGCCAAACCAAGCACCATAATACAAAAAGGCGGAAAACAAAAACCATTAGCACCTCACCATGTTGGCCGTGTTGTGCCTTTTTGCACGCACATCCATTTTCGCCCGTCCTTTCTATTCACAGACTCTTCGGGTCACTTGTCAGTCAGTCCAGCTGAGACAACCCATCGGATGTAACCAAAACCCCTCGAGGTCAAAGTCATTAGCGACGTGGAACTGCACAACGAGATCGGGACAGTGGCACAGCATTCCATTGGCTGTCAGGAACCCTGTCATGAGTCGCCAGCGTTACATGACATTGGCTCTTTTGTTTCCGTTCTTTCTTTCTTTATTGTCCCCCACCCTTCCCCTTGCCTGTCGAGTTGTGAATTTCAAGTTTTATTTCCTTGTTTGGCTGCTGCCTTTGTGGTGGCAGGCTTGAAATCTCTTGACATGTCCCCTTGGTTATTGCTGATAGTTCGTGTTTCCGCGCCAAATGTCTTTTTCTCTCTAGACTTTGTCCCTTGACATTGCTGATAGCCCATGTCTCCCACCTATATTCCCTTTACATCAGTTTCCCTCTCGTAAGCCAGTTTGAGCAAACTTAGGATTCAATAGGTCGCAATTGGATTCGTTTCCAGTTGAGCTACCAAATTTGCCCCCGCAGCATCTTCTGGAGACATGGCATACATGTCCAAACGGATGGTGTAGACTCCAGGCAAGGTAATGACGAGGTCAGAAAAGGTAAAGGTGACATTGGACGAATCTAGAACGACACCAGTGACTGCTTTTGTGCCATCTAGAGCTTCGACGACGCTTCCTCTCGAGTCTAGGAGCACCGCGGTGGCAAAAAAGTGTGCTTCGGAACCGCAATTCTTTCTCGTCAGCCTCGACACGACCTCTGGATACAAGCATTGGTTTGCTTGGGCCCGACTGGGTGGACAAGATGTGAGGGCGGCACAGGACATGCTTGCTGCTGGTGTAGTCCAAGAGAGTGTCGTTTCTGATAGGAAGCGGCGGTGCAGGTCGTCGTTTTTTTGAGGGTATGATGATACTCTCGCAGGCATGCTTGAGGTAAATTGGGGGATAGTCGAAGGTAGTCGAAGGGATTTCAAGGGATGGATGGCCTTTTTGATATATATAGCCAGGGAAAGGACCCGTGAATAATGACGGTGCCTGTAGCCGAATTATGTACCTTTGCGGGCGGCTAGGATATTAGGCTTTGGGTTGCTCGTGTAACTGTGCGGGTAGCGTGAATATGCTAAGGTGGACGACTGAAATTAGTTGGGCGGCATCTGTTATTCACTGGTAAGATATTTTGAGTATAAGGAAGGCGTCGTAAGAATATGAGGGTGACGGCATGTATATATATATATATATACATATATATATATGTTACTGTCTTGACCACGAGGTCTCTTAACCGGCCACTGTCTCGCTTTTTGCACGAAACAATTACACACAAAAAAAAGCTGGCATTCACATGTTTCCCCCGGGATAGCACCGGAGACAGCCTGGTGGGAGGAGGAAGAAGAGGAGGAGGAGGCGAGCTAGTAAAACATGAGGGCCACAGGGCCGGGTTGAGCGGGCTGAAAAGAAAGAAAAAAAAAAAGAGACCCTCGACCATGACTTATGTGACGAGTAATGGGGCCATCTCAGACATGTCGATTCGGGCTTGGTGTTGCTTGATCCAGACTTCCAGCCCGTCAGGCCACTGTATGAATCGAGAGAGAGAGAGAGAGAAAGGCTTTTTTGAGAGGTTGTGGTTTGGTCATGTCTCAGGGCACAGAGCTGCCGACAATGGTCGGTCGCTTGGGCGGTATGGGCATTCCAGGGATGTATATATCTACTTGTTTACCGGGTCCGCGAGCTCGAGGGAAGAAGGGGAAATAAATTAATTTGAGATGACAGTGAGATTCCGCAGGGGAAAATAAAAGAGGATGGTTGGAAATGGTGCTGGAAACAGATACAAACAACTAGTCTGTAGGGTGCGGAAAATAAAAGTCGAGCATCGTGCGTGCCTTGGATGGCCTCGGCGAACTGAACTAATAATACTGCAGCGAGATTCGAGAAACAAAACAGGGTAAGGCCTGGCAACTACGAGTCTGCATACAGAGAGCAATGTATGGCCAACAGTGCCCCAGCCTGCATTTGTATGTACGAGAATGTATAGTACCACTGAGGTGGGAACGAGTATCTACCACTGACGTGGGAACGAGTATGTGCGTGCATGCATGCGTGCATTGAAGATTTGACGGTCCCAAAGCTAGGGTTCGGCCGTGTAAGACAAAAGAGGTACCGACACAAGGGCTCGGTACTAGGTAGGGGAAAATCTCAGAGCGCGACGAGGTGTGATGGTTTCAGTTGGGGGATCCGCAGCAGAAAAGGCGGGTTTGGGTTGAGAAAAGAGGCGCCTGGAGATGGCAGAGATCCACAAGTTTTCTCATTCATCTTCTTGATTCATATCACGGGCTGATGATGGGTTTACTCGTACTCTGGATAGGGTCATGTCCAGTGCCGGTAGTTTAGATATGTGAGTAACTATGTGAGTAACTATGTGAGGGTATGTACGAGTAATGCGCATCCTGATGGGATCATTGAGTCGTGCAGTTGCTGGCAGTGTCTCTCATGAATCGAGCACCAAGAGGAGAGTTGTGGTGAGCAGTGGCTTGAAAAATGTAGGACGAATTGCTAGAGGAAAGGGATCAAGGAAAGACGCGTATAAATGCTGTAGTCGCGTGTCAATGGTTCGTATTTTTGTCCTAAAAGAGCTGCTTGATGGTGGCTGGCTATCGCGTTACCGTTGGCGCGGGTCGCTGTTTCGGCCCATAGGTAATTAGCGAGGAGCGTTTTTGCCAGACTTGGACGACTTGTAATTTTCAATACTAAAAAAAAAAACTCTAGAATTAGCGTGTGAGGAATAGCTTATTTTTTTTATTTCTTAGTTACTTCTGGCTGTGTTCGGTTAGGCTCTGGCTCTTATCATGACAAACATATACCGAGAACACGGTGACTTAAAGAGTGTGCACATAAAGGACAAATATATGTCAGTAAATGTTCCCTCCGACTCGTGATAGACGGTAACAACTGGCCAAATCTGCCCTAGATCTCATTCGACGTGATTTCATTTTCTATACGGATGCATGAACCCAGACAAAGGTTGACAAGCAACAACAATGTCAAGCCGCAGGGTAGCTCGAGTCTCCCGTCGCCGAACCTATTGTAATTGTCCTTTGTACCTGAATGCCGGGACAAGGACATGCTAGGTACGGACCCGTCACAGCTGAGTGTGTGGGTTGACTGGAATGACGTAGGTAATTACCTAGTACTAAGTCTGTGGACGTCGGGAGTTGCCCCATTTGTTTTCTTGTGCCTGTATTTACAAGCCCGTTGCAAGCCGCCGTGGGGCGTGGCATCAGCAAGTATGTATGTATGAATAATGGGAAAAGAAGACAACAATAATAAAATAAAATAGTAAACTATGAAAAAACGAGTAGCTTGTCTTATTGAAATTATATGCCTATATCCATCTATACTCACTTCACATTACTCTCCATCTTGCACAGTCCAAAGTCGTGCTTCCTTTGTGCCATGAATACTCTCGTGACATACAAAAACCCTTGCACACTACCTACAGCCAAGGGTGCCGTGATGGGGTAATGGGAATGCCCCTCCACGCTGCCTGGGCTAGCAAGCTTAGACCGGGGGGGGAAGGGGTTCCGCTCCAAAGGCCAAATCAGCTTTTTCTTCTTACACAATCGTTCCCCGCCTTAGGGAGGGGACCCCCCAAACCAGTCAGTCCTTTTCGTACGACCACGTAACGCTGTAGCTACAAACCAAGCGCTGAAAGGATCCCCCCAAGTGACGACGTCCAGCCATGCCACTACGCTCCACTACAGCGTCACTGGCCATCCGAGCTGCCCGCCCAGACGTTGCCCCTCCATTCTCGCTGGCTGCCCCGCACTTCTGTCAGTCTCTGCTACCTACCTCGCCCCGTGTCAACGGACAACCAGGCGCTCGACTTTTGCAGAAGACCCGAACCCTTATATATCCTGCATCTCCTCCGTCACGCACACCACTACTGCCTCGCCGACTCAGCTCCTCCTGCAAGCTGCATTTTGACTCGACGACCTGTGATTTCTATTCATCAGTTCGCCGGCCTCTTCCTTTCTTCCATACATCAGTCCGCTACTCGTCCTCGTCCCAGAAACCGACTCGGACGATATTACCACCGTCGCCGACTTCCTCACCACCACAACAACAACCACCCAAAATGGTTGGCGAAAACTTTGAAAACATCCTCAAGGGCAGATACCCCGGCAAGGCCCATGCCAAGCGTGTCGCCCAGCACCTCCGCGAAAAGGGTGCTACTCAGGATGGCATCATCTACCTCGAGGGCCGCCATACCAAGATGCAGGAGGACAATGATGGCCCTGAACACTTCCGGTCCGTTCCCGTCCCGTTCCCGTTCCCCTTGACTCACGGATGACCTTCTCCTCAACCAGGACAGCCGCTAACCTATAGACTCGCACAATTTATAGCCAGCGCCGTTACTTTTACTACCTCACCGGCTGCAACCTTGCCGACTGCTACTTCATCTATGATACCAAGGCTGACAAGTCTACCCTCTTCATCCCTCCTATCGACCCCGAAGACGTCATCTGGTCCGGCCTGCCTACCACCGCCGAGGATGCCTTGAAGGAGTACGACGTCGACGAAGTCCGCCCTACAAACGAGGTCAACTCGACCCTCGCCCAGATTGCCAGTTCCAACCCGCAGGCCACCGTCTACGCCATCGATGGCCAGGTCTCCAACGACATCACGCTGACTGGCTTTGCCAACACGGATCTCAAGGCCGTCAAGTCTGCCATTGAAGTCTCCCGCGTCGTCAAGGACGAGTACGAGGTCGCCATGATCCGCAAGGCCAACTACATCTCCGGACTCGGCCACCGCGCCGTCTTTAGCCGCGCCAAGACGGCCAAGAACGAGCAGGAACTCGAGGCTGCGTTCCTCGAGCGATGCATTGCCCACGGCGCAAAGGAGCAGGCCTACCACGGCATCTTTGCCGCCGGAAGCGGTGCCGCTACACTTCACTACGTCGACAACTCCAAGACCCTCGACAATAAGCTCAACATGCTGATGGATGCCGGTTCCGAGTGGAACAACTATGCTTCTGACATTGTGAGTCAAGACTCAACTCCCACCCTGCTACGCACTAGAATTGTGTATTAACCTTTCGTCTTACAGACTCGCACATTCCCTCTCAACGGCAAATTTACCAAGGAGACTCTCGACATTTACAGCATTGTTCTCAAGATGAAGAACGAAACCACCGCTACCCTCAAGGGTGGTGTCAACTATGACGAGTCTCACATTCTTGCCCACAAGATTGCCATTGAGGGCCTGCTAAACCTTGGCATCCTCAAGGGCGACAAGGACGAGATCTTGGCTGCTCGCACCAGCGCTGCCTTTTTCCCCCACGGTCTCGGTCACCATCTGGGATTGGACTGCCACGACACTGGCGGTGGCCAGAACCGTGCCGACCCCGACAAGCTGTTCCCCAACCTGAGACTGCGCGGCATTGTCCCCACTAACAGTGTTGTCACTATTGAGCCTGGTGTAAGTGGAACACTCTACCTTGATAAACAATACCATTCCGGAAAGCTAATTCTCGTTAGATTTACTTTTGCGAGTTCATCATCAAGCCATACCTCAGCGACCCTGTCCACAGCCGCTTCATTGACGTCGACGTCTTGAACAAGTACTGGGCCGTTGGAGGTGTCCGGTAAGTTTCTTTTGCTTTGGTCTCTGTCGAATTCTTTGCTAATGTATTTTGTATCACAGCCTCGAGGATGATATCCTTGTTACCGAGACTGGCTCGGAGAACCTCACTAACCTGCCGACCGACCCTGCCGAGATTGAAGCCGCCGTTGCCGCTGCTGCCTAAGTGTGAAGACGGGGAACGGAGGAAAAAGTGAATGAAATTTCAATTTAAAAAAATGGATGAAAAATGTCAAACTAGTCTGATGAATTAATGAAACCACTGGGACCGTTACTACTTAAGAGTAAATGGGTAGTCGCTCGCTTAGTTGGAACTTTCATGGTAAAAAGTGAATCACTCGCTGTGTAAATGAGCTGCCTCCCCTCCCCTTTGGCGCCAACGACCCCCTACTAACCCCAGAAAATGCGCCATGTCTGGTCTGCCAAGTAAAGGGGGAGGTCGCCACCATATCAATGCGCCCAACACGTCAACTGTGGTCGTCAAACAATTCTTTCTGCCATCTTCCTTGTCCTCTTCTTCCTACTCTGCAGGCAGATAGCGGAAGAATGGATAGCCGCCATGCTGCGTACAGCGACAATCCCGGTCAACGGCGCCCAACCACAGCATCATCCGTTCTGCAACGGAAACCCGTCCCGTCTCCCTCGTCAGCCACATCTCCTCCGCCATCTGGTTCCGATCGTCGCGCATTAGCTCCCGGTGCACGCTCCTGTACATATACTCCTCCTCATCATCATCAAGCCTCTCAGCCGCTGCCGCCTCGCTTGCGCTCGAGTAAGTCGTCGTCGAGTTCTTCTCGACGCTACCACCAGGGGCCGCAGCACTATGATTCGCCAAAGCAGCCCTCGTTACCGCCGGGGTTCATTGTTGAGGATGTACCGTCTCGCGCATACGAGTCTGCGTCATTACTACACGCGCAAGAGTCAAGTTCCGTGACGCTTGTGCCCCCGGATTATCCAGAGCGGGAACTTTGGCGCGCCAAGAGTACTTCTGATAATACTACTATAGCTACCACCTCATCTTCATCATTACATACAGTACAAACACAGAATCAGCAGCAGCAGCAGCAGCAGCAGCAGCAGCAGCAGCCATCAGCTTGGAAAAAAGCAGTTGACGACGTCCAGTATTTTGCAGGCAGCATCATCGCCAGAGCAGCCGAATCTACAAAACACTACACCGTCATCCGCCACTCTCGCGCTCTAGTATGGTATCGCGGCCCAGCTACAACCGTAACCATAAGTGTACTATCCGACAAGCCGCTGCCGTCGTCTACAAGGTCAGTATGGCTACAGCAACGCGGCCACTCGGGCAACATGGGCATGTCGGTCAAGGCTCTTCTCGGCGCGTCGGGAACCTGGATTGACGTTACGCCTGCTGCCGCGGCTTCGGCAACGGATATTCCCGCTGTGGATGAGCGTGGTATCCAGCGCGACTTTAGGCGTTTTGCGAAGAAAGCTACAGACAGGCAGGCGAGGCATCAGCCGCGGGAGACGCTTGTTGTGCGGATCCCTGCGTCTTGTGAGGATGGCTACTTTCGGCTGGTTATCTGCTGCTCTTCTGGCAAGGAGGACGGTGGTGAGCGGAAAGGTATCCTTTGTGGGAGTCCTGTTTTTAGAGTCGCGAGTACGTCGAAGGATATAAGCGTTGTGCGCGGCGCGAGTATGGCTACTATGCCGCTTGAAGTGGGCATTAAAGTCGCCAGCACGATTGGCCAGCAGTGGGCGCAGAGGTATACTGCCTTGGCTGGGGGAGCTGTGCAGAGCGGCGTCGGGGCAGTTGTGAATAGCAGAATGAAAAGTGTTGGACAAAAGGCCTACGAGAGCTATCAGGTTGCTGGTGTGGAAGACCGTGTGAATGAGAGCTGGGATAATGCGAGGGCGGTGCGCTACGAGGCTGCGCTGGACTCGGCCATGTTGGATGCGGCGGCGCCGGTGGACGTTGTTGGCAGTGAAGCTGGCCCTGTTGCGCCGTTTCCTGTCAAGTTTGATGGTGCGGTTGTGAGGGGACTAGGCACGTCGAGGAGGATGTTTGGGTTTCCTACGGCGAATTTATCTGGTGTTTCGGACACTGTCAAGGCGAATATGCGCGGTGTCTTTGCTGCGTGGGCTTGTGTACTTCCAGACGAAGATGCTCAAAAGCTGGGTGTCAGTCCTGACTGGCACGAGGCTGTCGTCAATGTTGGACTGGCGCAGAATGCAGGGCCGAAAGTCGTGGCTAAGACGGCAGTCACAGTGCACATCATCAATGACTTTGACGAGGTCGTCTTTTTCGGCTCGCGCGTCAAAGTGCTTCTTATGGGATACTTGCGCAAATCGCCCTCAATGGTGTGCAGCAGTGATGATGCGATTACACAAGCGCTCGATAGTCATGCGCGGGATGTCATGGTTACCGTTGCGAGTCTGGGCCGAGAGAATTGGGGCCCGCAGGGGACGCTGGACAAGATTAAGATGCAGAAAGGAGAGCGGAATATGACGCAGAGGCTGGATAGTGCTGCGGGCAAAGTTTCGGCGCAGGTAGATAGAGTTCCTGTTCATTGGGCTGGTGTTAGGAGTGAGTCGAGCATGATGAGGGATAAGATGCATGGAACGGGTGGTTTGTGGATCGCACGATGAAGCATACATTAGCCTGGATATTTAACTCATTTCATATATATCCAATTACTATATAAAAAAAAAATGTATAAATTTATTTCCTTCCAATACACAAAAACTTGCGGTGAAAAGTCTGATATAACAAGCTGGCAGTGTTTGCTTTTTTGTTTTCCCTGCTAGCTTCTGACATGCAGTGCAATTACCCCGGACTCTATAACCCTCCTTGATGGCGCATCATGTGTCTTTGATCCGCAGGGAGACTAATGCGAACCATACATTTCAGCACAACCAAATGCAAGTCTTACCGCATCTGATCGCCGCACAGACGCTTGTCTTGGTGAGTTCTGGACCCTGGATCATAACATCCTGCGCGCGCCACAAACCTGCCAAGAGTGATTCTACAATATGCTCTGCCTATACATGGGAGATTATTTTCATTTTGAGCAGCTACTTTAGTCAACTATTGGGAGAGGTTGGCTTCACATTTCAAACTGTGCAGCTTTACAAAGAAGCAACAAACCTCTACGTCTACGCCTCTATACCCTGGAGTAACCTCACGTAAACAGTCACATTCAAAGCACTGACAAAGCTTATACAAAATATGCTTGTAATCAATTCATTCCTAATTCTGATGCCATGCTTGCCCTTAGGCTGTTCAATGCATTGCCCTTACTTTTCGTCATTCCAAATCGATCCGTTCCAATTAGCATATGCTTGACTCCTTGCAAAAGCCGTTAAAAAGATGTAAGAATAATAATACCAGGCGCTCCAGGAAAAAGAAACCAGATTATCAAGAGGCTGTCCATTGCTGAAATTCCAAGGCAAAACGAGCAAAAGGATTCTTGCTCAGATTAAATGCAAACGCGTGCCGTATTCCGAGGTTCGTGGATTTCACGTCCTCCCAATCGTAAACAACAGTAATCATCATCATTATGCAAAACATGTCCCAAAACGGTAGGAAATCCATAACGCCCAAAGTGAAAAAAAAAAAAATTACATCAACATCGGCAAGCCACCGATTCAACGTAGGGGTAATTAGGCTCTTTAGAAGTCGGGTGCAACGGCGTGGCGCCTCACCGCACGAGCAAAGAGACTGATCTGATAGCCATCTTGGCTGGCAATCTAGCCGCGTATGGCGGTAGGCGTGTGTGCCTCCGCAGTCCAGTTGAGCCTGTCGCCGAGGCTCGAGCTGAGTTGAAATCCTGCATCAGCAGGGGAAGTTCCCGTCGTGGGAATAAAATTCGCGGACACCGATCGACGATCTGACGCTTGCGGCGTGGCCGGCGCACTGACCGCCGACACTCTGGGTAATGCAGAAACGCTCGGCATGGCGCTTTCGTAGCTAGCAGGCAGCAGCTTGGACTCATCCGATGAAGCCTGAGCTGTTGAGGCAGTGTAGTGTTGTTGTGCTGGCTGCATCACAGCAGTGTCCTTTGTGACAGGACCCGTATCTTTTAACCCAAACTATTGATCCATACATGTTAGTCGAGTTGTCAACAGATCAACGTGCTCCCACGCCTAGCTGCTCGGCGCCGTCAAGTCCGTGAATGCCGGGAGGCGGTGCGGCCGGATACGGGTGTGTGCGTTCGGGGAGGGAAAAATGAAGTCCAGAGTTACGTACAAAGCAGTATTTGTTGACGAGTTCTTCATATGAAGAGCTGGCAATTGTTGCGCTGGGCGCAGGGACAACAACAGTCTGCTGTGACGTGCCAACGGGAGGCAACGCGGGGCTGGCCCAGGAGCCTCGAACATTGCCCTTCATGTAAAGTGCGTCTCGGTCCTTGCTAGTAGTGGTGGTGTCCTTTCCAGCCTTGACAGCGTTGAGCGATGCGCTAAAGTCATATCGGTTGGCAAAAGCTGCCCCACTTGGTGACGCAAGACTCCTCCCAAGATTATCGCTAGCAAGATTGCTGGAAGATTTCGACTTGAGTCGCAGACCAGTCGAGCCAGATTCGCCCAGATACTCATGGATGGGCTGGTCGAACGGGAAGCCATGCTCGTCGGCAAAGTCACTCAGTGATACTGGCATGGAAACCGGCCGGGGCCCTGGAGCGGTGCTCTGTCTCCGAGAGCTTCGTGGCAAACCATTCGCAGGGCGGTTGGAGGCACCTTGAAATCTGTGCTTACCATTCTGCGGCAGGTGCTTCTTCAAGAAGTCGACCTGGAAGTTGGTAGATGAATTGTTGTCCCAGTACTCTTGACCGTTGACGCAATAACGGACGCAGAAATAGAGCGTCTTGCATGCGAGGTTGGATATGTCTGCCAGCTGAATTGAGAATGTGAAACGGTCATGGCCAGGCCCGGCTTCACGCGACGGCATGGCATCTGCGTGCTCGGCAGTGACCTCTGAAGTGGTGGTCCAGCCATCCAGGGTGAAGCGACAGGTTACCGACTTTTCGAAGGCAAGGTTGGCGACGGCGACAGAGCCAAGCAGAGAATGTTGGTCCTTTGACAACCAGACCTTTTCCAGGCGCGCCGGCAGGCTTTTGCGAATGAGATTGTTCTCGTGCGGAAAGTTGGTCGTAGCCAATTCCCACTCAAAAGGCGGCGAGGACGACTTGTTCCGGTCGCCACCCGGGAAAGGATACTCAGCATCACTGTCATATGCTTCGACTGGCGACGAGCCTGCACTAACAGCCAGTGGCCGGTCGACTTGCAAGAAGTGTCTGATGTGCTCGAGATGCGAGTCAAAGTGGACAGCCTTGGAAAAGACTGGCGTGCCAGGCATGCTCAAGGGGCGGCGACGAGGGGCACCAGCAGGACGCAGCGCGGGGCGGACCAGTTCTCCCGACTTTTTGCGCACCATTTGAGGCTTGTACAGATCATCTTCAGACCCCGAGGAGACGGAGACGGAATTATCAGCCGACATGCACGCGGTGGCGGCGTCTGGTTCTGTAGCAGAGCGACTGTGGCTGATCCTGCGGCTCGTGCTGGGAGAATAGCCCGAGAGGTCACTTGCGCTGAAGCTGATGTGCATTGGAGACTTTGCACGGTGCGGCTGGTGAGGCGCCGGCGTTTGAGGATGTGTTGGCGGTTGGGGATCAGCAATGGCTACAGCCTTGTTGGCCGAGCGTGACTGCTGGCTCTGTGGCATATTACCAATGGCATGGCGCAATTCTTCCATGGAAGCAGACTCTATTTGCAGGGCCTTGGAGCGGTCCTCGTCGTCACTAGCCGACGTAGCAGACTCTGGAGGGGAGATGACAGCGCCGTTGGGAATGGGGCGTGTCTCTGTGACAGGCGGGGGCGATTGGCGCAGACTGGGGTTTAGTGAAGGCGTCTGGGGGTTTGTAGAGTGAGCTGAGGCATCGTAGGATGGAGAGTCGCTTATTGATGTTATAGAGGAGCTTCGACGGTGCTTGGAAAGGTAGGACGCGGAGTGAGGGAGAGAGGGCCGCGAGCCGTGCTGGATGGAGGAGCGTCGGCTGACGTCGGGGGAGGTCGAAGCAGAAGAAGCAGGGGATCGATGGGAAGGCGGCGTGTAAGGCATCTCCCGTTGACGAGGGGGGGCGCACCCTCGATGCGAAGGGGGCAGACTGAATACCAGGATATAGGTATGGAGCGGTGTTGAGGTGCGTCGTTCGAAACGATCTGGGCTATACGGATGTCTGTCGCGGAGTTGACCGTTTGAAGGTTAACACCCGGAGAAGTATCGCGAGTATTGTGATGTCAAGAGCAGGAATCGCGAAATATGGACGTAATATCTATAGGATTCTGCGAATAAAGCCGGGTCAGCGTCTTTTGACAGATTGGGGTTTGCTGTGTAGGTATTGGTGTCGTCAGAACCCGCAGGAGTACCGTAAACAATCACCGAGCAACTCGGACAGAGAGTTGACAGGGCGGTCGATGCATGTTTGGTAGGCCGAAGAAGGATGCAGATAACGAATAGGATGGCAAAAGTAGGGACGAGAGGCTAAGAGGGAGAGAAGAAGGAATAAAAAATATACAAGAGAGGAGGCTTTATTTGGTTGGGTGGTGAATGTGGAAGAGAAAAGGCGAAAGGTGAGGGCAGCGGGAAGAAAACTTACATCGGAGAAGCCGGAAGGGTAAGCGAAAGAGGGAACGACTCGAGCCGGACTAGGACACGGCGGGACAATAAGGTTTGGGCAATATTCCAGCAAGCCAAACCCAGCCAATGCGGTGTCAATGGTCGAGCCGTTGGATGTGTCGGTTTCCTTAATCCAAAGGGATAATTGTTTCTTTTGGTTCGATCGGGTTGGACTCGTCCGTTTTGTCAGGCAAACCTGGTTCAAGCGAGCAGCAGCAGCAGCAGAGAGAGTAAGAGAAAAACCCAAACAACAAAAGCAGCCCCAGATGATACCAATTGCCAGTCAAATACCAATACAAAAAAAAAATCCAAAGAAAAAAAGAATTAAGACAAAAAGACGCTACAGCAAGCCGGCCATTAAAACCTCGACAGGGCGCCGTGGTTCAAAAATACCGTCTTGGGGGAAAAGAAGAGCGTTTGTTGAGAGAAAGGAAGCGATTCTGAGAGGCAGTGGGGATGCTGCGTTTTTGGATGTTTGGCGAGCCTGCCGGACCACCAAGGCGCCGGGGATGGGTGTCCGGCGCTGGACGAACTGCGACTTTTCGCGGGCGATATTGCGTACCTTGGAGCAGCTCAGCACCGGGGCCTGCACTACTGTTGCAAGTGCTGGCGCTAGCGTTGGACGGGACGGGCGGGGGGAGAAGGGGTGGGAGGGGAGGGGCGCCTGCAGTCGGTCTGCTAATAGGTGCACGCTGCCCCGGGCTTGGGAGTGGACCAGTGGATTGGCGAGGTGGTGTGTGTGTGTGTGTGGTGGGTGGTGTGTTGGTGGGTAACGGGGGGGGCGTTGCACTGGCGAAATTCGTGTTGAGTGCGCCACTGCACTGCTTGGACGGGACTAAGAAATAAGTTTTGTTAGCTTCTATGGCTCCGGGTAATGGCGCCCTTCAATAGGAGAGCTACGAGATGTGTGTATGTATCAAAACCCAGATTATTACACATACAGCCAAGTAGAAACCATGTAAATTGACAAAAAAAGACGATGCAGCAAATCTTCGCAAGCTGTGGCAAACGTGAACCCTGCTGGATTCAACCATGGTTACAAGGTACTCGTACACTCGCGGCAATGGATCATGATGTCATTTCCCTGAATTTGCCATGGCAGTGTTGTACAACTGGCATTTTTTTCTTCTCTGTCTTTGTAGTACAAATCACCTGTGATAAGTGTGATTTAGTGTAAAACCGGTAACACTAAGCAGTATTTTACCCAGATTTCCAGGCAATGCATACATGTTTGGGACTTGTACGCACGCTCCCAATGTGTGGCGACATCACCATTACACATTACCACTTTGTGACGGTTCCTGCTACTCCGCACTGCTGTCTGTTTTGGTACCGCACACGTGAATTATTCGAAAACCTACCAGGCGTCATTTTCCATTACTAAAATTATACACTATAAGTACATTTGAGACTCTTTGTCTGTAGGCGTGGCTTGTTACTACAACCTATCCTCGTACCTATAACCGGCCGCATATATGTAATGTCTGGTACCAGACCAGTATGCATACAATGATAACCTGGCGCTGCCAAAAAAAAAAAAAAATGGCGGGTGGTTCTTTTCAGCCGTTTCCCCCTCTTCTTGGCCTAACGCCAAAACAGGACAAGACCAAAAAAAGGGCTCCAACCAAAGCCTTGGTGGCTGTCAAACAAGGGTAATAAGGGTGATGCCGCGCAGCTTGTTGAGGCGCTTGCTGAGGGCAAAAGTGGCCAACCGCAGCGGGCCCAGGGTATCGAGATGGAGGGCACCATGCAACTGAACTAAGCCGTAACTTCATACGTGCAGAGCTTTATCGTTTTTGTGTTTTTCCCCTCCTTTTTTTATTTTTCCTGGCTGGCGTGGTATGGTAAGATTGGGTCAATTTACACTCCAAGTCTTGCCATTGCATCCCAAGCGCCCTGCATGTACATGACTTTTCGTATAGAATTACGAAGTGCCCCAAGGAGCAACGAAAAAATTGTTGGTGTGGCGTGGCGTGGCATGGCATGGCGACTGGCCTTGATCCGTGGCGTTCCAGAAATACTGTCTAAGATGGCGTTTTTTGCTGCCAAGGAAGACGCGAGACATATTGCTAGGAGCAGCCAGCTTGACAGTACTACGCTGCCTGTTCGCCGTGTTGTTGTTGTTGTACGATGAATATTTCGTGACCGTCCTACCAAAACAAATGTCTTTTTGTTAGTACATGGATTCTCGTCTGCATTGCTCCTCGGCACGCATCATCAGGGTTACAGAGTATTAAACCTGTACCTGTTGTTACTTGACTAACACAACAAAACACACTACGCCGGCAACAGAGACTCTAGCCGAGCGGCCCTCACTCGCTTCTCCTCCACTTGTTGTTATTTTAACATTCACAAAAAGTCTCAGTTATACTTGTTCCCGGCTACCCTTTCATATAACCGCACATACCTAACAGATTCCTCTCCCACAGCTGAAGCGAAAAGTGGCTCCCCATCCTACGATAAACTAATAGCGTGCCTAGCACTCGAGCGATGCCAGGCTAACCTCCATACCCCTCCCACGCGTATGTCCGTAGACTAATAAACCCCCCGGGGGCGCTCGAAAAAAAAAGGGGACCAGTTGGACCCTGATGATAGTGGCAAAATCTATTCGTGCATTCTCGTAGGCAGAGAGTTTCTATGAGGCGAAAAAAGGGCTCCTTTTGCGTGCATGATGGTGTGAGGCATTGTGTGCGGCAACCCCCCATTTCCTCAACAACTACAAGAATCCTGAGGCGGCCATGCAGGGCGCCATCTACACATACGAGTACACCAGTAGCCAAGTTGTGGTTTGCCATTCTCCGGAATGGAAGCGGTCAGCACGACTCTGTGTGTTCTTTTTCGTGCAATGTGTTATCTTGATTTATGACCGATCGCCATCGACTGTGTAAAAGTTTGTCATGCGTCCTGCCGTGGGACAAAGCACTGTACATTGTAAATAGAGCTTCCTCGACCAAATTCACGAGCCGGAGTTGGGGAAATACACTTTCAAAAACCATCCCATCTTGATTATGGATGGCTCGGCTTCTACGGGAATCCATCGGACAGCGGCATCAAATAAACCACTCGGCAATATCGGCAAGCATGATACTGCAGAGTCCCTGGGATGCAACCCGCGGGGTCTTGTGATGGACTAGTATCTGGCAGTTGCCAATCATGCAAAGGTTATTCATGGCGTCGTCAGGTGTTGATCTGTTAAAACCCTCTAGTCCTCCATGATAGGCTGAGTTGATCGGCTGCAGTATAGCATGCCCGTACTTGGATTGATGCACCTTGGCCATCTTTGTAATATCACCATACAAGTAAGCTGTAGCGCAAAGTACAGACTCCTACGACTATTTGTAAGTGTGTGCATAACCGCAACGGTGTGTAGCTATCCATTTATCCTTGTTACGACGGGCTTGCTTTGGCTTTCTTTGAGCCCCACTGCCGTGGCAATGTCTGGCAGACCACAATCCATGTCCCGGGCAGCCATGAGATTTCTAATCTGCACTGCTAATTATACGAAGTATAAGTTACATACCAAGTTGAGGTTCCGTCAGCGAAACTCGTTGGTACAAGGATGTATGTATTTAGCACACGCGAAAGCAGCTTAGTTTCTGAGGACTGTCAGACTGTGATGGAAATGCTTGGCGAGGAAGAGCGGTTAGCACCACTTACACCGGGCTACACGCAGCGCCGATCTTGGTCAAAGACACCACCCCCTGCTCCTGATAATGAACCGGCCGCTTACATACATACATACCTCGTACAGTACTCGTACATGCCGGGGATGGCAGAACCGCAAACTGGTGGCACAAGTACACGCTATGTATGAAGAGTGCAGCACAAAATCCAGGCGCCATGGGATGACAGTAAAGAAGACGAGTCGGACAAAACTTTGCATCCCACCAAGGATAAGCTGGCGGGCGACGCTAGCGACCACCTGGGCATAGCCTGAGGAGACTGCCCCTGCAATCACCCTCATCCCGTTTCCACTTTCGCGCAAGATCAGTTCTCTTATCAGACGCTAGTACCAGTAGAGGCAGGTGGCTGACGGATTCATCAGGCTTGTCAAATTTCGGATCCAAGATAAACGTCCATTCCATTTCTTTGTGGCATGCCAGAGTTACGAGTACAGCCCGGCTGGTACTGTACGGTAGCTTTTTTCCTGTTCCCAGTTTTTGCCTTGGTCTGCAGCCGCGGCCGGTCCGTTATAGGACAAGACTCATGCAGGGAGATGAGATTGTCTGCCACCATTTCGCACATCTCCGATGGGTTAGGTTATTAGTAATGATGATCTCTGGGAATATATTTAGCTCTGTTTTGATGATATTTGGTATGTCGTGCTGCTGGGATGGAAACCATCTTGTCATTGCTTCTATTGCTCAAGATATGTCAGTTACTCCAGTCCCCCTACCCACCACTGTTCAACAAGCTCCCCCGCATGGAAAAAAAATTAAAAATTGGATAAAAACTGTCTGCCACTACGGTCGTTAAGAAATGGGACTGCTTCGCTTCTCATGGCGCGGAGGTGTTGGCGGAGAGGAGGCGGAGACGTAAAATTCACATTTTGTCGTCAAAATAATACCGTCATAACCCACATATTCTCCATAATGAAAGAAATTTTACCGTTGGGCATAGTACTGTATTATCATATTACCTGTTTACTCGTTGTACAGGATGAAAAAATTCTACATAGCCTAGGCAGCAAGATAAGGATGGATATCTCGCGAGCCGCAGTGGAGAGGAAGGCTGAAAGTGGGCGCTTCTCGCGCAGCGACGGAGCATGCACCCCAAAACTCACATTGAACGGCATCAATGTCTCTAAAACTTGAAAGGCAGTTGATTGGCAGCAACATGGGACGAGATACTTGTCAACGCTGGAGGCTTTGCAGTCTTAGCCGAACAGGATACCACAACAGGCAATTCAGGTTTTGTCAACGCACCGCGGCGCGTTTTGAAATTACTGTCGTCGAACCCTTCCAGAAATTCTTGGTACAACTTGCACGAAACCTGTCGGTCCCCTGCACAGTGGACTCTAACCCCCTATGCCGTTGCAGTGATGGGGTACGTCGTACGTCGCACTCGGCCTGACTACGTAGCTTTATTAGACCTGATACCGTGCCTTGATGCAATTGCCACACAGAGGAATAGGACAGAAACATGGGGAATGCGATGCCGGAGGAAGAACTCAATGCCCATATTCGTAACGCACGCCACCAAACCTCGAGAAGAGAATTTCACTTTCTTCACCGCGCCTTTGCCTCCCTCTCAACGGGCGTTTTTGTGGCTGTCGCAGGTGTGTTTGTCCGCGGCTTCTGATTGGGCCACTGCGGGTTCTCGATTTCGATCGTTCGCAGACTTATCCGTACGGAGAAACCGCCCAAGGCTTTGGCGTGCATCTCTCTGCGACGCTAGCGGCGCTAGCAAGGGCAAGGTTTTTCATGCAACCCACCAAGAGACTCCGCCAACAGGGGGGGTGTTGCGGCTCGAATGAAGGAGGCTATGTCCGTTGTGAGCGTTCTTCAGGAGTCGGACCCGATGCGAGAAATGGAGATCCTCCTATCGAATACAGATACTGTGATAGAAGAGAATAAGGAGTTGACCTATAGAAGTGAAATGGAAAAGCATGTTGCCCATAATGTTTTCATGTCACGCAGTATAAACCCCAGCCTGTCTAACCTACCCAGACAAGCCGATGTTCGGAACCTCCTCCTCCTCCTCCTCCTCCTCCTCCTACCTTGGATTGGATTGCAGCCGTCTTAACCAGACCGCCTCTGCTACAAAAAGCACAATGATTGGACGTTAATAAGCAGCAGTTGTGGCTGTGTCTGCGTGTCTTTTTCTATCCTTCTCCAGGCTAATACAATAGTGCAATAGATCAAGTGAGAGATATGTATGTGGTATGCAACGGAGCTTGCACTACCCCGGCACTTTCCTACGCCGCTGTTCATGCATGAGTGTCGCGCCGCGCTATTTTTACTCAGGGCTAGGTTTGTTTCTCACGATAGCTCCATCATGTCAAACGCGATCTTGCCGTACCCACCAACTGCGACGCTCCACCTCGCGATTCCCGCGCCCGGTGAGTTATATATTGCAGCTACGAGTGCATACAGAATATCAGGCTCTTGCGCATCAGTAAGTACGCAAGAATTATAAACTCTGGACCAGTCTATAGCTCTCCGTCTGATGCCTCTGCCAGCGAATGGAGATGTATCACATGAGGACCAGCCGTCGTCCCCAACCATTGGCAAGGCGCCTGTCTTTGGAGTCCAACACGGTCAACGGCATGGCTTTCAAGTGTCAGCTCTTTCCAATATATTACTTGGGCCATTGACTACAACCTACATTACTCAGGCATCAAGCCCACTGTGGCATCACACCAGCCTCACAGCTACCGTGCAATATTTTAAGAGGCCGATAGAAAGCGGTTGGCCCAAACTGTAAATGCAGAACCCCTATGGTCCATATACAAGCATCCAAAGTACTTGTCTGTAAAGTTCCATTCCATAACCCCAGGCTGTAGGTTTATCATTGGTAATCACATGAGCAAAAAGTATACTTGGCCCTTCTCCAACACCTCCATCTTCACTCACCGGTTGAGCTCACGAGTCTGCGCCCCCCCGCTTTGGATGCATATATGTGAGAAGCAATATGGATGGATGTGCGGGGTTACAACAACGGGCGGTTGGAGTCGTAGGTTTTGGCTGCGTGTACAGCAAGCGCCAACCAGTTGCAATGCGACGCAACGAATTACCTTTTTCTACTCAATTAGAGTCCGAAGCTATTCTAAAATTTGAACAAATTAAAGCAATATAATGCGGCTTGCTCAGTTATTGGCACGCCCGCTCACCCCCTCGCGCTCTGACAACCGTGGAGATGCTTCGTTGAGAGTCAGGAGCCAACTCAACCCGCCCCGTACAGTTGGAGCTCCCTACGGATACCTAGTGCACGATCCACTCCAGCCGTACGGAGGACCCATGTTCCGCATGGATTATCTGGATGCTCCGGAACAAACCGTCCTCTAGCATTAAGTCTCCGTGGATGTCGGACTGCAGATCACTTGCTCTAGAAAGAAAAATTTGAGTTGATTGATGATACCGCTAGACAGTACAACTTTTCTTCAAGTCCCAGAAGGTCCTTGACCGCAAAAATGACAACTTGTCTATGTGAACAACACTGAAGGCGGGCAATAACGCCATTTCTGTCACAGAGTGCGGGGATATGAGGGTGCCTCTTTGATTGTCCGTCTGATCCATACATGTCGTTGTACACAACCCGCTCGCATGCGGTGACACTATGCCACCGAGAGTCTTTGTGGCGCTCTTGAAGCACAAGAAACTTCTTCCCCGCATTTTGTAACACGGAGCTGCAAAAAGCAAGTCTCTAAACTACCTTGAGGCTGGGGCAGCTCTGGACACAACGTGTTAGTTACGCCGTCAACACGGGCTGGCAGTGGCTTGCTCTGCAGCCGTGTCAGTGGCATGGTGCGGGACGGGGTGCGGGAAGCTCCCAATGCAAGCCGCCGAATGAAACGGCAGGCCTGCGACTTGCAGGCTTGGCCTACAGTACTCCGCTCCACGTGCAGCAGTAGGAGATTGCCGTCTTGCGTATTGCGTGGAGGGGGCGTCATTTGTGTTTGGTGTTTGGACCATCATTGCCAAAAGTGAATTCTAGCGTGGACCTGGCAATGGGGAGTTAAGCGATTTTTGCGTTTTAAAAATGGATGCGTCTAGACTGCGGCTGATCTTCACACCCTTGCGCCTTTGCGGACAATACCATGTTGCTGCGATGAGATGCGTGGCCGATTGAGACCTGCTGAAGAAGTAGACGATCAGCGTGACCCAAGAAACGGCTGTAAATGCATGCTGCAGAAGCACAAAATGTTGAAACCCAAAATGGGAGGAACCAGCCATACTGCTATGCCATGCCTGATGTTCGCCACCATGCATCTCTCAAGCACCAAGTCTGCTGCTGGCGACGACCCCTACTGCGACGGCTTGTCACTGTGGTATTATTTGGCCGTCTTGTCAGCCACTGCGTATGCAGCGGCCAATGGCTCGCAGTTTTAGTATTAATTCACACCACCTATTTTCATCTTCAACTGCATTTTCGACGGTAGATAACCAATCAGTAGACGGTATGCTCTGAACACTTGGCGCTTTCCTATGCTCGCTATTAGCCAGAGCTGAAGGTTGGTAACTAGGCACGATTCATTATAACATGCATGCTATATTATTGGACTGCATTTGTTCTCTCCATATAAACTTAGTTACGGCCATGAAGCCAGTATTTCAGCGAGTAGCAATAGGTGAGCTAGTAGCCGATTGCTAAGGCCAGAGAAACCGACTGTAAATGCACTGGTTCTCCTGTCCTGTGCCATATGTAGTTGAAGAAACGAGCGTGAGATTTCGTTCACTGCCTATAAAGAGTGCGTTTAAAGCATCTGAGACCACAATTAAGTATCGTAAATGAGCGACGTAACTGCATGAGATACTCTCACTTGAATGTATCACTGTTATCCTAGCTACAAACATGGGTTATAACTTCAGCTTGATATCGCCGCGTGACCAGGAAACTGCATCTACCACTATCCCAACTCATGGGAGAAATTATAGAAATATCCCTGCATCTCCTCACCGAATGCACATTGACGTAGCCGTTTCCTTGATGTGTGTGAATTAATGCCCTGATAAAACCGATGAGTGATACAGAGTACACGTAGCCCAGCCCAGTGTCACTCGTCGAGTAGGGTTCATGTCGTGTAACCGAATCTTGAAAGAGGGGAAATGCTACTGTTCGAGCGGCTTGTGAGAGTGTTTTCGGTGCCATGACGGTACACTCAGTAGCCATATTGGAACGCCAAGAACGCAGAGAGGGTAAATTGGCTACTTCTGATGAAGAGTGGACGGACTGTGTAATACCATGGCGTGGTAAACGAGGTGCTGTCAAACCACCAAGCTACATCAATAAAGTTTTCTTTCAGGCAGTTCCATCGAGGCGACAATGGGATAGACTCCCTGCAGCAACTCCGTCTCGTTATTCGACAGTAATGCCGTCTACTGCTTAATTCCATCAATTGGGACAGGCACGCTTCCAGCAGCCTGCAACACCTACAACGTAGAGTAGAGTATTATCGCGTAGGTGGTTGAGCCTTAAATATAGGGCGAGGGTCAAATACATTTTCAAAGCAATGACATGGTATTTTCATTCATGAACAAAATATACAAAAAAGCACCGAGTCACAGCACACGGCGAAAACCTAGCCCACTACTTTCACTCTCGAGGTCAATATCACGCCTAATGTTCTTGGACAGGCGGGCCGGCATAGTTGCGGTGGCCCCAGGCCCAGTACCAGGCTGCAGAAATACCCATGGCAGCAACAAATACAACAGGAGCATAGTTGACGTCCTCTGCACTCGTGACGGGATAGTACGACGGCATGCAGAAGAGAGGAAGAGCCAGGAGCGACCACGCTGAGAAGTGTTAGATCTGAGTAGAGCTTTACGAGACTTGGGAAATACTTACCAATAGCGACAGTATTGGCAAAATAGCCAAACTTTCCAAGAGGAAATTTGCAGCCTGCAACTTGTCTGCGACCGTTCAACAGGTTGATAGCGATGGGAGTGGCATAAGAAGCCGTCAGGCAGATGACACCAACACCGGAAAATGCATTAAAGGCCGCGCTGGAGCCAAAGTAGATGACGCCGAGGATGATTTGGACAACCATACTGAGCATCATGGCGTTCAGAGGCACGTCGAGGGATTTGTTGACCTGAATCCACCACTTGGACCCCGGGATAGCACCGTCACGGGCAAAAGCCCAAGTGCAGCGCGAGGCAGCGGTGGTGCAACCAATACCGCAGAAGATAGCTAGGACCATGAGAGGGAAGAGGAGGCCGATGGCACCACCAGAAGAGCCGACAGCAGCTTTGATGATGTATGGCACGGGCTGACCGCTGTCGATGATGGCGGCAATGTCGTGGGGCATGACGAACATGAGGGGGACCAGGAACAGCAGACCTGCAAAGGTGTTGATGAAAATGGTTGCGACCATGGCTTTGGGCACCTGAGTCGATGGGTCTTGAACTTCTTCGCACATACTAAAGATTTTGTTAGTCAAGTTTCGTCATCGGATGAGAAGTTTTAGAGACGTACGAAATGATCATGCCTGTAGACGACGTAGCGTAACCGGCATGCAGGAGACCAACGCAGAATGACCATCCAGCAGGCCAGCCAGAGTCAGTCTCAAAATGACCGAGCGCGTACTTGGCCGTGTTTCGGCCCGATTTGGCCAAGACAAGGACAGTGACGACAATAGCAATTACACCAGCAAAAGTCCAGAAGATGGCAGCAGTCTAAGAAACCAGTCAGTATGTAGAAGATAAAGCCGAGAGGACATGTCACTTACATCAAGCCAAGGTAGCCACTTGTTGCCGAGGGCGGAAACAGCATTGCATAGCAAGGTGATGGCGAGGAAGATGAGGAATACTTGATAGGGCTCGCCCGCAAAGACGCCCACTTCTTCGCCGCTGGCGTCGATTTTGGTAAAGACATTGATACATCCGACAAAGAACAGAGTTGTACCAAAGTTGACGGCAAGTGTAATGGTAATGTTGCCAACGACGTACAGCCATCCACAGACCCAACTAGCGGCACGTCTCCATTGAGGGGGAGCAAGCATAAAGGCTTGGTAATAGACACCTGAGACACAAGGTTAGCAACAGGGTCTGGATGAATAGCTAAAAGTCGTAGCCAGGATTATGATTGGATCTCACGTACCACCAGCAGTAGGGTAGACACTGGTAATCTCACCAAGCGAGGCAGCTACGCAGACAATGATGCAAGAAACAAGAACCCAACCCCAGATGACGACAACTGGACCACCTCCAACAAAAGGATAGTAGAGAGTAGTGGCAAGGCCGTATGGAATCGAAGCGAGGACAAAGGACATGAATGCAACCTGAGCAGTGGACCGGTTGCGCGCCAGCTCAGGCTTATAGCCCAGGGACTCGAGAAAGTGGTCGGCCGTGTCGTCGACAGACATGCGCGGCGCATGATCATCGGCCGATTTGCGTTGGCGAACACCGCCAATCTTGACATCCATCTTGTCAGAGGGGTGCGTTGAGTCGCTGCTAGCCATGATAAGGTAGCTGGCCGAGCGAGAAGGGGAGGGCCCAAGGATGAAGATGCGACGTGCAGATGTTGGTGACGTTGGTGGGAGAGACTGCCGTCGACTTTCTTGCTGGGGAGGTAGGTAGTAGATCCAACGGGGGTACTTAATATGCAAGAAAAGCGAATCGGGCGATAGCGCACGTGAGCGGGCTGGCCGGTCTATATGGCCGACAGGCAGGGTACCTCTTAAGCCGAACAGGGATCGTTCTGAAGAAGCGACAGCCCTGGCGCAGACGACAGCCTTTGAAACGACAGCTGATGGCAGCCACAGAAATACAGTACGCAGCTCCCTAGTAGGTAGGTAGGTAGATAGGTTCAATCAACGACTCAGACAAGACGGACGGTAGCAATGTGGAGGCTGAGATGGAAATCGCGGGGGAACAAAAGAAGGAGGGAGGGACTGCGTCGATATTTAAAGGTCTCGACCAAGACAGACCCGCGGCTAACAAGTGTGCGTTAAGCGCTAACTGGCGACGGGGATTTTGACAAGAGTTGAGAGAATCAGCGTTCTATTACGTCGTACTAGCCGAGAGAGCGACATGCGACCATCTGACAATGGAAAACCGGTACCACGGCGGGCTCTAATTACCTTGGGCATCAGAGTTTTTTCTACCTTCTGGAGCATCGCGCGGGTCGTCCGAGAACGTCCAATTCGTTGGCGGCCGTACTCCGTACAGGGGGGGGGAGAACAGGAGAGTGGGCCGCTGGGCTTACGGCGTTTTTTTCTTTTCACGGCGCTATTTTAGACGCGAAACGTTGCGCCAGGCCAGGTGTCTCTCCCTGCTCGGCGATCTTTTTCTGCAGCGGCGTTCATCATGGAATGCGGTCCTCTACGCCGTGCCTCACGCCGTATTGGCACCAAAACTCGTACAGTCATAGGTACCACCACCAGAAGAACTCCCACAGAGCACTCTCTAAAGCACCAGTACCAAAGATACGTAAAATGTTAACATGCCACTAGTTGACTGCGGGCGAGCGTGGTCCAGTTGCGGCGTCACAAGGGACCCTGATAGGCCAGCGGCACGGTCGGCGACACACACCTACGTCACACTGGGGCGATAGAGCACGGCCGCCCGAGCCTCATGCGGGCCTGCAATGTTGGTTCTGCAGCGACCGCGATGGGAGGTATTAGCATACAAGTATTACAATGTACTGTGGTCCTTGCAGTCCAACAGATTCTGTATTACTCGTACTCGCCCGGAACCCCTTCCACAACGGGCCATCAAGGGAAGACAGGCCTTGGTGAACAGAGTATTGATGGTCTCGCAGAGTGCTGGGTTTGACGTGATTCTCATTCTTATACGACGGTGGCAGTACGAGGTAGCTCGCACTACAAAAGATGAGAAGACGGTGAGTGGGCGATATTTGGGAGAAAAGCACGTGCTACTTGTTGAGCAGGTCGTGCTTTTAAAGCAAATAACAACTGTGGGCAGAAGCGACCGACCAAAGTCGACTGGATGAAGAGTCGAGCAACTGACTGAGGCTTTCTGATAGCGGGTCTACTTTGTACCAGCTGAAATCTTGAGAGCAGCCGGTAGGGCGGACGGGCAGGGCGACAGCCAAGCCTGCGATGGACAGGTTGATTAGCTGCTGACAGCTGCAACAAACCACACAAATTGACCAACGGCATCGAGGGAAATGAAATGGGCCCGGACCCCGAAGCTATGCCTCTCTCGTACGGCGGTTGAGCGACCAAGCAACTGCACCAACGCAGTAAAAAACTGTGTGGGTGGGCCTCCCTCCGAGAGAACCGTCCAGCCGTCCAATACGGCCACAGCGTGGCTGCATGGCGCTACTCGTAGATGACCTCGAAACAGCCCAAGCCAGTCTTGGTGCGGTTCTGTGGCCTCCTGGAGGTCGTCTTTGTTGGCTACCGAGTACCACTACGACTAACCCGTATGCCACTGAATTTCATCACGCTGGCCCCCCACTGGCTGAAAACTCTGGTTTTGGTGGCGTCCCTCCGTCTGCTTGGGTCCGCTGCTTACAGACTGGCTTGGGCCATGAATCAAGACAAGGCTCGACGGACTGGTGGACTGTGGACCGTTTTGGCCGTGTCCCGCAATTGCAATTTTAACGGCGCTGCGTTACAAAGTTCCCTGGCTCTGATAGGGCCCCGAGTGGGCAAAACGAAATGCTGTTCTTACCTCGTACCTCGTTGTTGCGGCTCCAAACGGCCCATTATATTGCGCCAGCCATGACACTGTACCGAGTACGCAGCTACTCGTGCTATCATGTCCGTTATATGTCACATCCCACTACTACGGAGCTCTCGCAGCTGTGGCGTATACTGCGAAGCATGTACTCGTACGCGTACGAGATCAAAAAAGCCTCATGGGGCTGATGAAAGGACCCCATGATCCCGGCCTGTATTCTGCTTCAGGCGCAAACCGTTCGGCTGAGTTACCCCATCATCATCTTCTTCTTCTTAAACTACGCCACGACTCGTAGTGGGCCACGGTGAAATACCTGTCAACGCTCGGCTCGGCCAAGGTCGACGAGGTTCTTTGCTAACAAGGGATGCCATCCAAAAAACGTGTCAGAGACCCCTGACCATCCGATATGCAGAGCGAGCCCGCTTTTCCACATTCTTGCCGAAGACGCCGTTCATTTTATTTCTTACTATCTGATGGGCCCCTCGCCACCTACGAGTACTGCTCAAAGTTACGGCCATGATAATTGGCTCGGTATCCGGCATTCGGTGTGCCACTTCTCATCCGCTTGCGAGTATAACGTCGTCCTTTACTAAATTCATGCGACCTAGCGACATATGAGCACAACTGTCGTCAGCGGCCGATCCGTGTACCCGGCACTAGCAACACCTCTGACAAACGTCCTCGTATGTGCCAAGGTAAACCAATGCTAATAGCTGCCAGAACCACCAGAGCCATGCTTGATCAAATGATGGTTAACTGTTAAATATATATCGCGTATCATCTCTGGCTTTATCTTTCTTGACAGCGAAGATTGGTACCGTCATCTGCTCCCTAATAATTTCGCTGCTGTATCCTGCCGCATCAGCCCTACGGTCGACTTTGGCAAGTTCCCAGTGACAGCCTCAACTTGCATGTAAAGCCAATCGGAGTGGTTACTGAAGGAACCAAACAGATCCTTGCTGTGCTTGACGCATAACAATGGTCCGGCTTGGCACTTTCGTACTTAAAAAGCCTGCGGGCTATTAATAACTTGCACGTGTGCGAGTAGATTACTACGGCACGGCATGTGGCCACTGGTGCACAAGACGCCCATCAGTGCAGGGTTCTCTGAACATGATTACAGCACCGAATTATACACATTGCACTTTTGTGGTTTCCCCAAGCCACAGCTCAAAGCCGAATCAGGAGGTGTATATGTATAAACAATTGGTCGGCCTAGCATTGAATTCTCTGTCTTGCCCGTGCTATGTAAGTCGGTATCTAGCGGGGAGTTCCTCTCAGAAAAAAGGCATCGATGCCGTATTTACGTAGTCAATATTACCATTCTCGCATTCAACTCGGTCGCCTCAAGTCCCAAAGATCCGGTCCCATAGTCGTGTTTGCTTGCCGTAATTGTGACTCGCCCTCCAACCAGAGCGATGGTGCAGGTCGTGGTCTTCGAGAGCGAGCTCGGCATTCAACAGCCGCAAAAGGCCCGAGATGGGTGATACAGCGTGCAAATGTACTCTTAGACCAGTGTGGCCTAGAATCTCGGTGAAGATGACAAACTGGTGGCACAGCCAAAACTCGTAGAAGCCCATCGGCAGCCCGAGTCCTCTAAGAGCCGCATACGATAGAAATGGTATTACGGCAATGTCAAAGATTTCTTGCTCCGTGTCGGCAAAGATGGTAAGCAGTGCGTTAGGGTGCTTGGTGAGATGATGTGTTCGATGGTACTTCCACAAGAAGCCAATCTCGTGCATCAGACGATGATACCAGTAAAACCAAAAGTCAGTTATGATTGGATATAGACAGATTTCGACGGGGAGCCATGACCAGTTCATCGACAGTGGCGGCATGTGTGGCTGATAGCACAACAGCATCATCAGCATCGGCCGAAATAGAACAGTCGCCAACAAAGAGATCATTGTTTTCTTGACCAGATTATCCGGCACGCCATCTCTTGCATGCTTGTCACCATCTAGAAATCCATGTACATGACCGAGTCGGCGCATCATGTGTAGCTGGCGAATGGCAATGCCGGTCAGAAAAACGCCATAATACCAGTACGCAACGAAAAAGTGAAGATTCCAGCCCGTTGCCATTGTGAAGGCTTGATGGATCACGAGCGGCAGGCAGCCATACGTGATGACCCATGCATTTAGCTGCCAGTTGGGCAAGTAGGGTACTTTTTCACTCTTCTTATGGACCGGGGCCGGCTGGTCGTCAAAGACTTGGTGAATGTCGAATATTTCGTAGAGCCAGTGGTACGCTGTCCACTCGCTGGCGGGCGCTTGGCGCCAGGTGGACTTGAACGAGACTGGATTTCGATTGCCGTTCATAACATATCTTGAGGGTAAAAGGACTTGCTTGACTCAATTAGTGCAGTTCAGTTTGTGCTCGACCTAATAAAAACAATTGTTGCGGACAGCGCTGTAATAAGGGACAACTGGTATGTCAGTCCGCCATGGCAGCCCGCCTCCTGCTCCAGTTCAACCCCCCTGCTTTTACGGCAGTAAAGTGTATTTGAGTGCGGGGTGCCTTGTGCAATTCCTGCCCCGACCATGCCTGTTGCCGAGGCCCTCGTGAAAGGGCAATTTTTGAGTCCAGAGATTGCATTTTGCAAAAACTATCAGCCACCTTGTCAGTTTATCGTGGCCATCACATTGATTTTGCGACGCCTTACTACTGTTGCAGTAGGCACCGTGGAGAAGAAGCGAGGCTAAAGGAGAGTGCATGGCTTGAGCGATTGGTTGCTTACATGACTTGCAAATAGACTTCTGCCATCCCCTTTTCAGATATGATGATCGAATATGGCGTCATAAATCTGTTTACTACATTGGCTTATCTTATGTTAAAGGCATTCTGAAAGAATATCGCGGTCCGCCGTCCTCGGTCCTCGCCTGGCCAGCAACGGTTTACTTGTTGAACAAGAGCTGTTCTGTTGTGTTGGCGGTGCTGTCGAGACTTTGTTCGTGGCCAGATAAAGAGCTATATATTCTACCATGTGGTTTGTTTTAAACCGTATGACGCCTCACTTCTACAATATGATCTACGCAAACAAGCACCCCGGGGAAGGAAGAAAAATACCTCAGTGGCGTTGCATACTGCCACTTGCGCTTTGTATCAACTCCGTATTACAGGATCACATCACTATTTTTAAACAATTCATCCACGACCTCCGTTGTAATCTGCACCACCAGCGTTTCGCAGCCGCGCAATAATGTCGTTATCCTCTAGCTCCGACTTGTCTCCAGCAGTGACGGCAATGCTATGATGTGCGAGAACGCGCTTGACCTCACCGCTCTCTACACTGACGCGAGCTTTCCTCATGACTTTGGTGTTTTCGCCTATCCAGACGACGAGAACAAACTTTACCCGCCGGCTCTCCGCGTCGTTTGCATACTCGACTCGTACGTACCCATACTGGACCTCGTTGTCGTCCAGCGCTTCCGCAAGCTCCGGGAGCCCGCCAGAGCCCGTCTTGGTCAATGTAAGCTTGTTGCCCGTCGCTTGAGCGTACGAAATAAGCAGCCAATTGGTATCCTCCTTGTCGTTGCGCACTGCCCCGTACGCATTCGCAATGTCTGCCGCTTCGAGACCGGACATGGCTACCGTCGTTTTTTTTCGCGGGTAGAAGTGTGCGGTTGATTATTGGGTTCAGTCGGATCTTTTCGTCAAACGTCTGCGGAACGGGTCGTACCACGGCTTCGTGTTCGATTTCCTCGCCTTTCAAAAGCCGGCCGCGCGTAGTCCTCGTCGAGTATGTATTTCTCGTGGGCAAGAAATCAAAGCTAACCGATGGGCGGGCCTCGTCCCTTTTGTGGACGTGCCCAGGTATGGGGCGGGCGGCCGCCAATGAAGCTACACCGCTACGGAACATACGATGCAGGCGAAAATGCTTCGTTCGAATGCCATGCAGAGCTCGGCTCAGTGTATAAGACGGACTCTTCCAGTATAACGAACGGCTGACTAGCTCCATTAATTTTTTTTTTTTTTTTTTATAATATAGCTCCCTGCGAAACTTGCAGCCATCCGCTGCCACTTAAGCCTGATGCGTCCGCCGAGAGCCGACGACGAATTGGCAATGCTACTAATTCTCGCAAGGTCCCTTCACTATATTTTGCCATTTGCCAAAGCGATGCTAACGTGGCCACCTGGTCGTCCAGGAGTTAGATCATCCATTAAAACGTGATGTATTATGCTATGTTATCGAAGCCGTGCGAGTCATCCAGCCCAATATTTACCCTGGGTATCAGGAGAGATACGATGTATAATCCACGACCAAATTGCCTGGTCGCATCCTTTGCAGATAGCTTTTGTCAAAATACTTTTGCTCCCACGAACATATTAAAATGGCGACAAGGCGGCAGATACCGTCGTGTCTTTTTCAGGCAGCAGCCTTGCCCGGTAAGTTTGTTCAATCTGCCGCACATTTAACCAAGTCCCAGCATTTTCGCATGCCGGTTCCCATTGATTCCGCTTCCATCTTGGCTGTCCACCTACTACTTTCACCGCCAGCCATGGCTTTTTCAGCGGCAGAGTGCAGCTTGAAGAAATGGGCGTGCATAGTAAGCTTGATGTGAGAAAAGAGCCAAGGAATACTGCCCAAATCACCAATGTATTCGAGGCCAGGCAAATCATGTTGGTCGTCCATATTGAAGAGGCTTTTGACGTACTCGTGAGCAATCTTCTTACGTTCAGAGCTCGTAGTTGCTTTGGGGTCCTCCAATATATAGCTGGGCAGCTCCCACAAGCCTGCCAACAAGCCTTTCGGAGGTCGGCGATGGATCAGATACCGGCCATCGCTGCGAAGAATGGCGCATACGAGTGTCTCCTCTTCGCGAACTGCCTTCTTGGCTACTTTGATGGGGAACTTTCGAGCGTGGTTCACGATAGCGTCCGTGTCCGCCTTGCTTTGACCTCGCCGTTTGTCTTCGCCTTTCCGGCTGTCCCCATTGTCTGCGCCGTTGGCAGGCAGCTTTTTGAACATGAATGCAGCCAATGTGGACTGCTTGCCACTTTTCTTCGCCGGGGGTGCTACCGCGTTGTTTTCGGCGTCGTCTGAATAGTCAAATGGCTCGCACACTTGACACAGGTCTTCCATGTCCGATATTTGTGCCTGTTTTGGTGGTTTATCGAGCAGTGCGAGCCCTTCGTTGTAAGCCCGACAGGTATCTGTGATGGGACACTCTGCACAATTAGGCTTGGGGGTGCATATTGTGCTGCCCAGTTCCATGAGCCCTTGTCCCCATCTGCCAGGTCCGTCACTGCCGGTATCGGCTGGCGTTTCGGCATCATCGCCAGCAGAGTCCTTTGCAACGGCTTCGACCAATGCCTCGGCAGCTATCCATATCATGTCTATAACAGATTTATCTGTTTTGATGTTTCCGTGTATGCCTAGCTGCCGACTCAAAACGCGCAAAACATTTCCGTCCACCATGGGCGCCGGGTTGCCAAATGCAATGCATGAAATGGCACCGGCTGTGTACCTCCCTACACCTGGAATCTTTGCTGCAAGGTCTGCCGCCGTAGACGGGAGCATTCCATTCATCTCGGCGTCATTGACGACCAATTTTGCCGCCTCGTGTATGCGTGTAGCTCGACTGTAGTAACCCAGCCCCCGCCACGCGGCAAGGACATCGTCGGGATTTGCTTGGGCCAGATCCTGTATAGTAGGCCACTTCTTCATCCACTTATTCCAGTAATCAATGACGGCTGCTACTCTGGTTTGCTGCAGCATAATTTCGCTAATCCAAACTTCGTATGCCCTCCTTTCCAACGCCTGGCGCAGCTCTCCTTTGTCTGCAACGTCTTTCGGGTTTATCCATGGCTTTCGCCAGGGCATGGCTCTTGATTTACTAACTGAATCAAACCATTGTAAAAAGTGATCCCGCTTCTGCTTTCCGAGTTTTGTGTGTAAAAGAAGCGGTTTGTGGTAGGCCAGAGTATGGCTTCGTGACGGTGGCGTGGCAGGCTTGCCGTCCACGACACCAACATTTTCGTCATTTAGCAGTAGCTGGTAAGAGTTTGGTGTGTTTGTGGGCCTTTTTGTTGAAGTTTTGCGTCTTTTTGAGGATCTTGCAGCACTCTCTGACTCGCTAGACGAGGCATTAGTAGAAAATGAGCTGGATCTGGATGCGCGCGACCGGCGGGATGCAGCACTGGCCTTGCCTCTCATTGTAAGGGAAAGAAGACAGCAGGAGCGATTACCATTTGCCACTCGAAAACAGGTAATCATCCATAAGATGATTGACAAAATAAAGTCGAGGCACGGTGATGCAAGTTGGCCCTTGATTACAATTTCGGGTGCTGCGATTGGACCTTGCTTGGCGTGGTAGCGCGTCAAGACGCGTTAATTGCTGCTTCGACCCACCCAGCACTTTGCTCACAAGTTGCACGTCACTCACCATGTTCTGCGCGACGGTAGGGCGCAAAACGCTCATTTAATTTTGATACAAAAAGAAAGTATTTAACATAGATAACATGAAATCTCCTCAGGCTTTTGTAGCTAAGTTTCTCAACGGTGTCAATCGGGTGTCAATATCCAGTGGTATCAGATTCTGTCTGACAAAATGCAAAGGAGGAGCCCTGAGGACTGGGACACCCCTTGCTCCTTTCAACGTCAGCGTGTGTAATGGATTTTAAAATTTAATAGCTACGTTGGCTAATGCGTGATATGTGTAAGGCTCGAGTTTGCCTTGCCTCACCGCAACCGTTATAGTGCGCCAACTGGGTAACTGAATTGGTCCCGGGTAAACTAGCAATGTTTGCAGTCAATAGTGTAAATCGAACCTGGCCTATCGGACGCAATAAGGGTACGAGTGTCTTTTACCGAATGGACATTCATAGTCAGTATGAAGTTTCCAACTGTAACTTGCTTATTCTCCAAGTCTTAGAAACAACGAAGTGCAACGTTGGAAAAAGAAGGGAAATTGCCAGCTTAATACGGGGAGAAATTTAATAAATGAGTAAAGATTGCATCCGAGAAGGCGGGGGCGGCGAACGACTTAGCTGAGACGAGACGAATTGCAGTGTGTTATATACACCTAAGAGAACACTCACCTCCTTATGCTATGTATATCCCATCCATTCCTATAGTTACTCTCTTGCCCATACCGTCGGCGATGTTGAGGCTCACGTCGGTACAGCTCGCCGGCCGGCAAAGTGCGGAGGACGGAGGTGGGGGAGCGGTGGGACGTTACAGTGGTGGAATGCGGGGTCACGTCTGGGGTACAGCACTGTGGGCTTTTACCCCAAGCGCTGAATTCCTGGCATGCTCTGGAGGACGAAGGTAGCACCACTGCGACGGCTGAACAGTAATTCGGCAAGTAGCACTGTTTCGTGGGGGCAGGGCCTCAGGCCATAACATGACTTATTAATAGGCATGCATAAGCGTTGTGTGATTGTAAAAGCCGAGTACCGTTCCATGGCAGCTGCCCCAAGTAGAGTAGTGGCTTGCCCGCCATCGGCAGCATGTACCGCGGAAAAGAGGATGGCGTTGGAGCCAAGGAAAGTCCCCGAGATCACATTGTGGCGGCTACGTGGGGGATGTATTCTGCAAGAACCTTCACGACGGACCTGCTTTCACGCTGAAAAAATGTTTCGTAAGTTCCTAGCTTAATTCCCAAACTTGATTGACGTGTAAGGCCGGTCGAGGTCCGAGCCTAGGGAGACGTAAGGAGGTCTGAACCAAAGGAGAAACCATGCCCTACGGTGGTACTGTGGAATTGTTCGTCGCGAGCTTTTGGCTGTGCCGTAAAACATTCTACAAGCACTGCAGCCAATGCAAATACTCGACGGGTTTCCCTCATATTGCGTAGCCATGGTCACCCGATCTGCTGATGCTGAAGCCTCGTACCATGGATTGGGGTTCTGTACTTCAAGCTTGTCGGGCTGTGGGGGTCAGGTCTTGGTGTCCTGACCTTTGAAACGAGAACTTGTGATACTAGCATCTTGACCGCTACAGTTACGGACCACCTATGGTCCAAGAGACAGGCTCGTTTAACGACCGTTGTAGATTATAAGGACTAATATAACGGCTCCTCTGTATTTATACGACCATTTCTGCAGAGAGGGGATGTGCCGCCACATGGAGACTACGAGGTGAAGAGTGCACCTCTCAGTAGAAAACTGAGTCCAACTCTTCTTTTCGAACAGTCGATCAACGGCCTTCTTAGGCTATTGGGGGTCAATTACAGTATCACCCATGTCGTATCCGTAGTAGATTGAGTGGGGGTGCTTGTTTCTTCGCTGGCATGGCCAGTGAGACTCGTCTGAGTCTTCCCCGCACGACGCTGCGGGTAAGCTTTCCTTGACCTGCAATGGTTCCAGGTCGGGCTGCAACCCACCGGATCCAAGGCTCGAATTTGATGATAAAGACCGCTTTCCGGCACCCTTTGCTTTCTGACGACTGCTGATCCGGGACACCGCGTAACTTTCCCCTTCCCCACAGTGCATCACAATAACCGACACCAACAATGTCGCATGTGGCCAAGACAAACCCGGAAGTCGACCACGCTTCTGTAGCCAACGAGTCTACCTTTGACAAGAAGCATGGCAAAGTCAAAGAGATTCAGGGCGACGCCCACTTTCACGAGACCATTACTGCAGCGCCGCTGAATCCGTGGTCCAAGACGAGCATTCAGCTATATTTCATTCTGCTCGTTGCCGCCCTGAATGCGACAGCGTCGGGATTCGATGGGGTAGGTGGCTGCACCATGGCCAAAAACTGGGCTCTCCCTTACTTACTTCGAACAATGCTAATATTCTATACCACCAGTCCATCTTTGGCTCCATCAATGCCATGAAGCAGTACCAAGCATACTTTCACCACACAGAGCTTGGTTCTTCCACTGGCATGTACGTCTCGACACCCACAACGACGTGTCTAACCTGTTTACAAAGGAAAACTAACAGAAACAATCCCATTCCAGTATCTTCATGATCTACACTGTTGGAAACATGATTGGTTCACTCTTCACCGGCCCGATCTGCGATAAATTTGGCCGTCGTATGGGCATGATTACTGGTTCCGCTCTCATCTTGATTGGCGCCGCCATTCAAACCGCCGCGCAGACTGACGCTTACTTGATTGGTGGCCGATTCGTCCTTGGATTTGGCGTCTCTATCGGAACATCGTCCGCCCCTACGTATGCCCTCGAGCTTGCCCCGCCTCAGTGGCGCGCCAGAGTCGTTGGTTACTACAATACTTGTGAGTCCGGATGTCTAACAGTTTGCTCAAAAGTTGGCATACTGACTTCTTAAAGTCTTCTACACAGGCGCCATTCTAGCTACCGGTGTTGTCTATGCTTCTAGCAAGGCCGAAGGCGAAGCGGCTTTCCGCCTGCCACTCGGTCTGCAACTCATACCTCCGGTCATCATCATCACAGGCGCCTTGTTCATCCCCGAATCGCCACGATGGCTGACCATGTGGGGGCAAAAGGAGAAAGCGGCTCAAATTCTTGCAAAGTACCACGGTGGTGGTGACATGCAGCACCCAATGGTTCAGCTGGAACTTCGCGAATTCGAATCTGGAATTGAGCTGCAGAAGGCATCAAGCGTATGGAACTACTGGGCTCTCGTCAAGGACCATAACGCACGCTGGAGGTTCACTATGATGACCTTTATGTCAATTTTTGCACAGCTTTCTGGAAACTCGGTACTCACTTATTACCTGCCATCCATGTATACGCTTGTCGGAATCGAGTCCACTGAGCGCCGCCTCTTACTTACCTTTATGAATTCCATCGTGTCATGCGCCGGAGCCGTCGCTGGTTCGGCTACAAACGATCGCATTGGGCGTCGCACCAAGCTATGGGTTGGAAGCATCATCTTGGCAGGCCTTTTTGGTGGCGTGACTGGCTTTTCTAGCCACTTTGAAGGCGGCAGCACAAACGTTGCAAAGCCTTTGTCCAACGGGGGAGTTGCATTTGTGAGTCACATCTCTCTCTTTTGCCAGAATCGGCAGCATTCTAATACTAGCGCACCGCAGATCTTCCTCTTTGGGTGTGTCTACTCTTTCGTGTACACGCCACTCACTGCCACATACTGCGCCGAAGTATTGGCAACGCCGACGCGTGCCAAAGGCATGGGTATTGTAAGTAACAATATTACGCTTGGAAAACAAAATTGAAAACTTACCAACCGTCGAGCAGCACGTCATCATTTCGAATTGCGCAAACTTGTACAACACATATGTGACTGCCGTGGCTCTGGACGCTATTGACTGGAGATATTATTTTGTCTTTGTCGGACTGAACCTTCTGTATGCGGCATTGTGGTTTGTTTTTGGCGTCGAAACACGCGGCCGTACCCTTGAAGAAATGGACGAGGTTTTCAATGCGAAATGGCCTCCGAGAGCCGCCCTGCAAAAGGCTATTTTGATCAAGCAAGAAGACGGGCACTTGGCGGGACTTTCTCAACATGATGAAGAGGGGAGGGGGAAGTACAGCTAGCACGGCTGACAAGTAGACTATTAATAGTTCAGGCGTATTACTAACTCTTGTTCTATGAAAATTCTGTTTTTACGTCTATTTCCACTTTAAGTCTTGGAATAGTGGAAGTATCAGCGAGAACAATTATGATCTTGAGTTGTGGCCATCACAACAGCCATATTGCCGTAGCGGCTTGCGCGATTCCGTCCTTGACTTCAGCAACGTTGTGAGACTTTTCATCTGACAATGGCAATGAAACTCGGCAGACCTCGCGAATTCGACAACCATCAAAACTCAAAATCATGACTAGCCCAATTTCACTGTCTGTCAGAGACAGGTAGTGAATGTTTGCGCTTGAACCTGACTTTTTAAGCCACGGAGCAGGCTCGATGGCGTTTGCAATGCCACCACTTGTCGGCGTCATCCACATGTCGATGGGCTCCTTAGACGCCAAGCTCCCATCCTTGTGAAGAGCAAAGACAGACACAAAGCCTTTTGTCTCACTTGAAAGTCCTCTTGTCGATGCAAAAAGGAACTCTGGGTGCAGGGAGTCTGGCCCAGAGGCAAGGCGAACTTCATCTGCCCAGTACTTTGCGCAGTCCTCTCCTGGTGGTAGCACGCTAGCGCCCCCATCATGACGAAGACGTTCGACTTTTCCCTCTGCACCGTTTTCCAAAACAAACACATCCACCATATTGCTGTGCTCCTGTATGCAATACACTACTCGTCCATTCGGATGAGGCCACGCATGCCGCGGTCCGTCATTTTGTCGTGGTGCCACTTGTTTTCGTTGCAGTTGACGGACATGAAGCTGTGAATCGCTGGACACAGCTTCATGAAATGAGTTTGACGTATTTTGGCTCGGGTGGAGAGCCTCGGTGTCAACAACCCAAATGCAATTCCGGCCGATATCTGCAACGTAAAGGGTTCTCTTGTCAGGGCTAAGGTCGCAGCTATGAGCGCCGTGTCTGAGTCCTCCAAAGTCTCCGTGGGCCACTTGGCCTCGCTCCAAGCTCATGTTGTGGCCATCTGTCTCCTCAAACTGGAGTCGTTGGACCAAACCTCCAATTGATCCGTCATCGCACAGGCTGAATACCTCTCCCGTAGCCCCGCCCACGGTATAAATATACTTGTCGCTGCAGCAGACATAGCCCGGGCGACTGGAAACTGTTTTGCTATTGATATACTCAAGCCGTGGCGCGGACGAATTAATTTTGTATGCGGCGATGCTTGGCTTTGGCTGAGTCCACGCGGTACAGTAGAGAATTTGACGGTTCGCGGAAAAGGCCAGCCAAGAATGCCCTCCTATAGCTGGACTGATATCTTTGACAGTCAATTTCTTTTCATCTGGATCGAATTGCAGGACATAAAGGGCAGGGACATTGAAAGAGCCAACGATGAACTCCATTATCACCAGCTGGACCGTTCGCCAGATATACCGCAGTACAGGGCAAACTGCAGATGAATAGTCCTTTAAGGAATTGCTGCAAATTCTCCTTAATTATAGACGTGACAAAGTACGACTCGGAAAGGTATGAGTGACTCGCTTCCCTGACACAGACCTCGATTCGAACACTTAGCCCCGGGTGTATTGTGTGGGAGGGACAGTGTCGGCTTTCGGATAGAGGGCGTGCAGCTTCCGACCGTCGGGTAGTAGACGTCGCCACTCTGGGTGTCCCGGTAATAGCCATCCGGAGCGGAAACGGCAGCTTTGAGCGCCAAGTGGAGGTACCCTTCCGATTACCTGCATCACCTCGTACGGCGGCCGCGTTGAGGGTCGATCCTAGCAAAGAAAAATAATAAGCCATTAAAGCTGTAATGTTTTACTTTAAGGTTCCAAAGAGATGAAACAAATGAAAACACTTGTCAGTCTGAGAAGCACTATATGCTCAAGCCGTTGACAGGTGACCTAGTACTGTTCACGCTTTACTGCCAACTTGTCTTTTTTATCCACAGAAATACTTTGCGAGCTTTTTATCGATTCCAAAGCGGATATTCAATCAATTCTTTCCTGTGACTGTTTCTATATTTACGTTAATCCAGTTGATGTGCTGCTAAGGCCCGTACGCCCGATTTCCAAGATCCCCAATGCGGGGTAATAAGCCTCCCAACCTGGCGAGATGGCACCCAATTATATTTATAGGATGCTATGCTCGAGGAAAGTCTGCCAAGTTCCCTAATTAGCTACTTGAGACACTTATCTATCTGTCTTTATAAAAGGGGGCTACTTTTCGTTACTGCTGTTGGGGACAGCTTCTCGGCGCATCTCCAGAAGACGTTGAAAAGAAAGAGAGAAATTAACAAAAATTCCCACCCGACTAGACTCACTTGAGCCATCATGGCTGTGTCTTCCGAAAGCAAGGTAGATGTTATAATCATCGGTGCAGGGCCTGCAGGCCTAATGATGGCAACATGGCTTGCAAAATGCGGCGTCCATGCCAGGATCGTTGACAAGAGAGGAACCAAGATATTCAATGGCCAGGCAGATGGCCTGCAGTGTCGCACCCTGGAGATATTCGACTCTCTCAGTTTCGGCCACCGGGCTTGGATGGAGTCGAATCATATGTTGGAGATTTGTTTGTGGAACCCAGACGAGAACGGTGTGATTCGCCGGAGTGATCGAATCCCAGACACCATCCCGGGCATTAGTCGGTTCCAGCAAGTCGTGCTACACCAAGGCCGAATAGAGCGATTCTTCTTAGACACCATGGAAGAATGCAGTGACATTCGCGTCGAGCGCGGAGTCATGCCGACCAGCCTAGATATAGACAAGTCCAGCGTTACAGACCCCGAAGCCTATCCTATTACTGTACGACTTCGACATTTGTCAGAAGAGGAAGCTACGCCAAAGCAAACATCTACCTCTGCTAATGGCCAGGCAATTCAGGATGGCATCTTCCGCAGCAATCTATCCAAGGATGATACCGAGGAGCTGGTACAGGCTGCCAAGTTGAATGGGAAGGCAAACACGGAAGAGATTGTCCGTGCCAAGTATATGCTGGGAGCTGATGGTGCTCATTCTTGGACTCGTCGACAGATTGGCTTGAAGCTCGAAGGCGACTCAACTGATTACATCTGGGGAGTGCTGGACATTGTCCCAATTACTGATTTTCCCGATATCCGCATGAGATGTGCAATCCATTCTGCAACTTCCGGCAGTGTCATGGTTATTCCTCGCGAAAACAAGCTTGTGCGACTTTATATTCAGCTGACCACCACTGAAAAAGTTGGAGATGAGGCTGGGAGAGCAGATCGCTCAAATATCAACCCCCAAGTAATTCTCGAATCCGCCCAGCGCATTATGGCCCCATACAAGATTGACTACCGCAAGCTGGACTGGTGGACAGCCTACCAGATCGGTCAACGGGTGGGCACATCTTTTTCAGCGCATGAGCGCGTCTTTTTGGCAGGAGACGCCGTCCACACGCATAGGTACTGCAATGCTCTATGTACGACGCCGTATGAGACAAGACTAACTAAAGGATAGTCCGAAAGCTGGCCAAGGCATGAATGTCAGCATGCAAGATAGTAAGTCATCGTCACTCTCGTGAGGTTTTCTGGCGAGCATTTGAGCTAATATGGCTGAAGCATTCAATCTCGGATGGAAGATTGCAAGCGTCGTGAAAGGGCATGCAGACCGCAGCATATTAAAAACATACCAATCTGAACGACGCAAAATCGCCCAGGACCTGATCGACTTTGACCGAAAATTCTCTCGTCTATTTTCCGGACGACCTGCGAAAGATGTCATGGACGCAGAGGGAATTAGCATGGATGAGTTCAAGGCTGCTTTCGAAAAGGGAAACATGTTTGCAAGTGGCATAGGTAAGTTGCGCAGCCTCTAATGCGGTTCGTCACTTTACCGGGCGAAGCCTATGCTAATTGAGTGAAGCTGTCGATTACGGCGCTAGTACGATAGTTGCCAAATCAGGAAATACGGCAAAACAAGGGGATGGCACGGATGTTTCAGTAGAAGACCCTTGCAGTCGCGTCATTTCTGATCAGAATCTTGCGCCAGGAATCGCTGTGGGGAAACGCATGCCGAGCGTCAAGGTGCTAAACCAGTCCGATGCGCGACCATGGCATTTCCAAGAGCTCTTACCAAGCAACGGGCGGTGGAGGGTAGTGATTTTCCCGGGTGATATAACAGACCCCAAGCAATGTGCGAAACTCAGCGATGTTGGCAAAGCTTTTGAAAGCGACGACTCTTTCCTTCGCCGCTTCACCCCGTCCGGCAAGTCACACGATGAAGTGTTTGATTTGCTTGCTGTTCATCGAGCACCAAGGCACAGTGTGACAGTGTTCGACTTTCCCGCTGTTTTCCGCCACTTTTCAGACACGGAGGGTTGGGACTACAGCAAGATTTTTGCAGACGATGAATCTTACCATGAGGGCCATGGAAAGATGTATGAGACGTTTGGCATATCTGAGGAGGGATGCATAGCAATACTCCGACCGGACCAGTACGTTTCTTACGTTGGTGCGCTCGAGAACTATGGCGCAGTCACAAAATTCTTTTCTGCGTTTATGAAGAGCCATTGTTAGTAATTATTTATATAGCTTGTGTCCTTTGCGACGTTTTGTTTTAAGTATTGAGATAATAAAGCTTGCTGGCAAACGTATTGTGACTAGGTTGGCTGATTTAGTAGATGGATCACGGGTATATTTTCACTCTACACCAACTCGAAGCATCGCCTTTTCAGCAGTATCTCAATTAGTGCGTAGTGATAAATATGCTTGCCATTGAAATCTCTTGCATCACGTGCTATAAAAGGTAGATGCTGCTTTTCTTTGTTATTTGCTGCGACCGGTACCGGCTTTGTAGATCAGTGAAGGTGTTGCATCCCGTCAAATGGAGAACCTTGATGGAGGTGCCGTCATTAACCATCAGGGTAGTGAGGTAAAGAAGGCCTCACATCTATGTGATACCAGCATATAATAAGGCCCCGCATATTTTAATCTGACAGGAAGCGGAACTTTACTATAATTAGTGATTCTATTTGCCGAATAAGAAGAAAGAACCCTCAAGGTTGTCGGGTGTAGCTCAATGCTAGATTACTCCTCAATTCCTCCCATAGTTGAACGTGAGCAAGATATATTAAAACAGTAAATATTGCGACCAAATTTGTGCTTCGTATTTGAAGGACTTCAGTCATGGAGTCGGCGGACGAGGTCTTTGATGTTATCATTATAGGTGCTGGCCCCTGCGGCCTGGCTACCGCTGCTCGCCTACGCGAGAACACGCCAGCCGCACTCTTTACAGATGAAGAACACCGGCGATATCACTGGATTGGCAAACACGGCAATAAAGTGTCGCTGAAACATGTCAAGAGTGGCAAGGTGAAGAGCCGTCGTGCAGATGCGGCCCCTGAATACAAGATGGTTGTTCTTGACGACACAGCGGACGAATGGATGGCACGTTGGGACAACCTGTTTGCCACGTACAACATTTCACATCTAAGAAGCCCCATGATTTGGCACGCAGACCCTTTTGACAGAGACTCCCTGTTGGCGTATACTTACGAAAACTCACGAGAAAACGAGCTGGTGGAGATTCGAAACTGCGTGGGCAAAGAAATTAGCAAGCATGGGCACAAAAAGCAAGGCGCCCGGCATTGTGGTGGCAAGTAAGTAGTTTCATTACAGCTATACTAGGGTTGAAGTTTCGCATGACTAACACTGGAGTAGACAATCGTCGCGGGTAGCAATAAATGTCCGAGATCGAAACGATTATTATACCCCTTCGGCGGCGGTCTTTCGAGACCATTGCAAAGCTGTCTGCGAGCGGTACTCATTGGCATCTGACCTCGTACACAAAGAATCGGCGTTAGATATTGACTTTGGATACGTCGAGAATTTACGCGAAAACGATGAAGAGCTTTTTACCGTCAAGACTGAAACCACTACTCGTTTCGCGAGAAGCGTTGTTCTGGCGGTTGGCCCCGCCAATGTCCCCAAGATCCCTTCAATGCCATCCATGGTATACGAGAACGGCGTATTGCCACAGGCTTGCCATAGCATGCAGGTAAAGGCCTTTCCGGATCCAACAGTTCAGCGCCGTATCCAAGATAAGCACTCTACCAATGTCGTGGTTATTGGCGGCGGCCTTACCTCTGCCCAAGTTAGCGACCTGGCCATCCACAAAGGTGTCACAAAAGTATGGCATATAATGCGCGGTCCACTTCGTGTAAAGTTATTTGACTTGGACTTGGAGTGGATGGGCAAGTACAAGAACACAGAGCAAGCCAGGTTTTGGCTGGCTGATTCGGACGAAGAACGACTGGACATAATCAAGTCCGCTCGCGGAGGAGGGAGCGTGACACCAGCTTTCAACAAAATTCTAAAGCGTCACATTTCGACGGGTAAATTGGAGTTGAAAACAAACACAAAAGTTGTCGATGCTGCCTTCACCCGAGACGCTTCGGGGAGAGGCACCTGGAGGCTGATGACGGAACCACCAGTACAGCTCCCGCCGATTGACTATATCTACTTTGCGACCGGGATACAGACAGACTTCCAGGCGCTGCCGTATCTTGATACCATTATGGCCAAGCATCCGATACCGGGTCATGCAGGGCTGCCTTGCCTTACCAATGACCTAATGTGGAAAGACAGTGTTCCACTGTTTCTGGTAGGTAGGTTGGCGGCGTTGCGGCTTGGTCCTGGCTCGGCGAATCTAGGCGGTGCCATGGTTGGGGCAGAGCGGGTGGCGTGGGTCATAGAAGATGTTGTGCGAAAATCGACGTCGCAAGAAAAAGATGGGGGTGGCGATCGGGGTCGCTCGATGGATGATTACCTCAAAGGTCACGGCAACATGTACAGCACGCTAATGTGTGATCGTTGATAGTTGTGAGTTGAGGCCAGCTGCGAACGCTCAAAGTCTAAATCTTTTAGAGCTGTAGTTGCACCGTCGAAAGACGTGAGCGCAGAAATAAATCGGCGTCAAGGTGAACCGCCGCAGAATGAAAGGTTATATTTACTCTAGCAAATGCCAAGCGAAATGAAAGCCACTAATCCTTTGTGGTACTCTACACGCAGTAAAGGGTCGACTTCCATCGCTGGGGATGTCCTTCATGTAGAGTCCGGATCATCTGGATTCCAATATCAGTGTAAGAATATTGTGGTCAAAGTTTTTTCGCCATGGCTGTAAAATGTTCACTATGAAAGTCAGAAGGCTGAAGCTCCCATGCTGCCGCAAGGCGTGATTAGCTCGATATCGAGATTTACCATTACTGATGTACTATATCGAAATTATTGCTGAAACTAAAGCGTCTTGACTATTAGCCTTGGCTTTCATAATGCGATATACAACATGGCCTTCTGTGGCGGTACGAGGGCATCGGCTTGGCAACGTGATTCAAAGAAGGAGAAGGGGACGTTTCTGTGCCGAGGGACGAACAGTGGCTTGAGTTAGTGAACGCGGTTAGTACACATTCGTTCCCGTGACGGTACTTGTTCCAAACTTAAAAGTAGCTAATAGTCAAGGAGATGTGGTGGCGTACTCGTATTGCGGTAACAAGAGGCTGAATATGAGTGCCACGGCTCGGTATTACTTGTGGACTGCGCTTTGAAGGGAAAATTTGTATGTCAATGAGAGTTCCCCGCCATTTTGATGACCCAGGCGACGGCATTGATGAGTCGGAGCTAGCGCGATTGATCGGCATAAACAGCCGCAAAAGGGAGCTCTCGTGCAACCACAGAGAGGGGTTCCCCTTTCTTCCCCTCTTGCTAAGACGCAATGGGTTAGCGTTTATATCAAATATCGGCTGTGCCGAGGAAACAAAGGCATTTCTGACTGGGAAACAGGCAAGACAAGGTCGAGGTCTGTCTTATTGTATACGGGTACTGTGGTGGGCAAGAATAGGTTAGGTTCGGACCAGCGACCAACCGCCGTGTTATAATTAAAAATTATTTATTGCGTCGATTCCCTTTTCTTGGTCACCTCGTGTTTTACCTCCGAGTGAAGAGCCATTCATTCTCAGATTTTTAACATATTTTCGGGGCTTATAATCGCTTTTTGTCAACATGCGCGTCGCAGCTGTCGCTACTCTCGCAGCCCTGGCTTCAATTGCCGCAGCTATTCCTGTCACTGAGCCCTTTGCCGTGGGTAAGAGAGCATTTGAACACAATGACTTTTCTTGCAAGAGCTCTTCAAACCCGGTCGTGCTCTTGCACGGACTCGGAGCCACTTACTACGAGGATCTCAACTATCTGGAGGCATACCTTCAAACCAAGGGCTACTGTACATTTAGCCTTACTTATGGCAACTACGAGGGCTTCCCATTTGTCGGTGGCCTGAAGCCGATAGACGAATCTTCTCAGCAAATTGCTGAATTCGTCAAATACGTACAGGAGAAAAGCGGCGCAGCAAAGATTGATCTTATCGGGCACTCTGAAGGTGGCTTCCAGGCTCTTTATACCCCCAAGTTTCACGGCATTGCAGGTATTGTTGACAAAATTGTTGCCATTGCTCCACCGACACACGGAACCGATTTTGCCGGGCTAATAAAGCTAGTCAAGCTCTTTGGTCCCGATGGCCGCGAGGATATTGGAGAAGTTTTGGATAAGTTTGGCTGCCCAGCCTGTAATGACTTGGTGGTTGAGGGTGACGCAATTCGAAAGCTTAATGACGGAAAGCCTATTGTTCAGCCGGGGAACACTGTGACAGTGATTACGTCCAAATTTGACGAGCTTGTGACTCCTACAACGACATCCTTTATCGAAGAAGACGGGGTCCACAACATCTACGTGCAGGACTACTGCCCCTTTGATCCAGTTGGTCATATCGGCGAGGCCTATGATCTAAATGTTTGGAACCTGGTGACCAACTCTCTTGAAGGAGATGTTGGTGATGAGTTTTTCTGCGTGATTGGCTCGCCCGGTAAATAGTGTTGGCGTTTTCTCGCTGCGATATCACCAGACGCAGACATGTATATACCAAAATTGTAAGGGCTACATATCACAGCAAGCGGCGAACATTTAATGAGAAACTTTATTTACTTTTCAATATTATGACGACCTATAAATGCTGCGACTAAATTATCCCAGACCCAGCGACTGAATGGTTAGGGAAAAGGGTGGGAAAGAAAGTGGAGTAGGTGAAGTCTGCGTCGTGTACGGAGTACGCTTAGCTTCAAGAAAGGCAAATCAACCGCTGCGCTCGATATGTGTGAGAATATTTACAAAGTATAACCAAGATCAATGCTCTCTTTCTCAGTATCAAAATAGCCAAACAAGTGCATGCTTCAATTTTGCTTTCCAGCCAGTTGCCTTTGTCTCTTTTGTGGAATCGGCATAGTGCACATCTGTGTGCAGGTCCATATCCTCCAGCTGCACGATTTTGGTCTTTTTGAGCAGCTTCCAGCCAATAAACATGATGAGCATGACGGGCAACTCAAGGTAAAAGCTAACAAAGCTCACGGGATCGAATTTGGGGCTGAAACAGCTCCATCCCTGGACAAGAACGATGAAGCAGTTTAAAATGACCGCTGCCCACGGTCCATACGGATAAGTCCAGTTCTTGAACGGAAGCAAGTGTGTCTTTCCCTGTTTTTCAAGGCCAGCGCGAAACCGGATGGATGCAATGTTGATAGCGATCCAGCTGAGCTGGTTGGAGACGCCGACGATGCTACCAGTACAAGTTAGCAAAGATCAAGTGACGAGTGAGATGAGTGAGATGAGTTCAGTTGTCAACGTACTTTTGTAGCCAAGACCATAGCTGGCCAGCGCCAATGAAGCTAGAGGCAAAGCACAACCCAGCGATGAGACTGGTGGAGAGGACGGCGATCCAAGGCACTTGGTTCCGATTAAGCTTGCCAAAGAACTTGGGTGCATGACCCTGCATTGCAAGCGTATACATGAGCCTGGCACCAGCGAATAGGGCGTGATTGCCGGCAGACAAAACACTTGTAAGGACGACGGCATTTACGATATCAGCTGCGGCGTGTGCTCCCGTCATCTTGAACACAATGGTAAAGGGCGATGTGCGTGCTTCATCGGCGCTTTTTCCCTCACCACCAGTCAAAGCCGGGGAGTTGTAGGGAATATTAAGGCCGATGAGCAAAACAGAGATGATACTGAAAAAGGTTTCGAGTTAGTCACTAATGTGACAACGGGAAAGAGAGGGGGCTGCTTACTAGAAAAGCAAGATTCTCCAAAAGACATTCTTGACGACTCGTGGCATATTGCGTGTCGGGTTACGTGTTTCTCCTGCCGTAATGGCAATGGATTCTGTTGCGCCATCTGAGAAAGAATTGGGATGTTAGCCCTTGTACTAAATACTTGGCTGTTGCTGTTGAGATCCCGAAATGGCAGCTTACATGCAAAAGCGGCAGTGACAAAGACGGACGCAAAGCCGCCGATTCCGTTGACGAAAGGAGCACCTGGGATGCGCCAGTTTTCGCCTCCTATGTAATGGCCCTGAGCGTTGCCTCCAGCATTGACAACGATTCCGACAATGATGAAAGCAATGATCATGATGATTTTTAAGAGACTGAGCCAGTATTCGACCTCGCCGTAGGCTCGAACAGTGATAATGTTGATGGCAATCAAGACAACCCAGAAAATCAGGCTAAGTGCCCAACCAGGGAACTTGGTGGTCCAGAACTGCAATAGAAGCTGCAGAGCGACAAGGTCAGACGCAGTCGAAACGGCATCATTGAACCAATAGTTCCAGGTAAGAGCGAAGCCAAAGGCGTCGTCAACAAAGCGACTGAGTTGCGCGAGTTAGCAATGCTATAAAATCGCATTATTTTTATGTCAAGCTTGCCGAGCCGCAGCGCCCAGACAGACATGGTGCGAGATTGAACTTACCCAGCAAAAGTACAGAAGCTACCGGCAATGGGGATAAAGGCGGCCATTTCGCCGAGCGACAGCATCGTGACAAAGACGATGGCGCCGACAATGGCATAGCAGATTAGCATGGAGGCAGGGCCGCCAGTGGTCAGCGACTTGCCGGTGCCGAGAAAGAGACCTGTTCCAATGGTGCCACCAATGGCAATCATTTGCACCTGGCGCGCCGAGAGGGCGCGTTTCAGCAGGTCATGCTGTATCTGGCCCTCGATGACATGGTCGGTGGGCGATTCGCGCTTGAGGTCGCCATCCTCATAGGCGGTCTTGGTGGCGGACTTTTCCCGCGAGGGAGATTCGCCGTCGGAGGTTGTAATGGTGGTTTGTTTCGCCATGGACAGCGCAAGTTGGCCCTTTTTGCGCAGGGCCGCGAGCGTTGCGTGGCGTTAGGTTGGGTTGGGTTGCGCTGCGGTCTGGCTTTGTCGTGTGTCGTCACAAGTGGTGTAATATAGAGTGGCCGCAAAGCGTTGGGCGTTGGAAAGTCACAGATCTGCTTTCAACCAACAGTTAACCAGTGTCAAGACCTGGTTCTAGAAGAACGGCGTGGCAGCGATCAGCTCGTGCCGCAGAATATTCCTCGAGTGTTCCAGAGAGGAATGGGTGCGGCCTCCGGGGCCTGGCTGTGGCAGAAAGTCTTGGGCTGGGCGCAAGCTCCTCCCTCTCTCTTTTCCGTCGGATGGAACCCTGCTCGTGAGAGATTGTGGAGGCGCCGCAGACGACCAAGGGACGAATGCGAGCGGGGAACCTGGTAGGGTGCGGTATCATTGGCCGCTAGAGGCCGCGAAAACAGCGAGAAGCGGAGAACTGGTTTAAGAAAAAAATCCATACAATGGCGTGCTTTGGCAGATGGAGAATCAAGAAGAAATAAATCATCAGATACGAGCATGTCTGCAGGTAGAGTTCTTGGTAATTGCAGAATTAGTACTACCCGTTGTTGGATATCGGGTTTAATACAGAAATCAATACGTGACGAGGACTTCTCTAGCCAAAAGGCACCAAGGGCAAAGAAAGTAGCCGGACCAAAGGGCAACTGGGCTGCCGCCAAAACCTGCAGCAGGATAATAAGCTTAAATCTATAGGGCGGGTGGCATTATAGATGGCGCCTGTGTTACGCCGTTGAGTCCACCATGATTGCTACCTACCTACGGATACAGTATCCCTTGTTTCACGCCTCTCTCCCCGTCAAAAACGCTGTACATGGCAATGTTCTCGCTCTTTGCTTTCTCTTTGCGTTGGCCTTGTTCTCAAATGCGCCGTCTGTCGCTACCCCTCGTCTTGGCGTAATACATGTCCAAAAGCACAACTTTGATCCATCAGCATTCCGGTGGTGGTGGGATGCAAATTAAATATTCCATCTTTCGGTGCATAACTTGAATAACCTTTGGCTTCAAATTTTCCCCCAGTAACCACACCTTCCTTGCAACGTAAAGAGCTGTACTGTTGTTTGCGAATGGACAAGTTGGACGGCTTATCCGCTCTTCATACATGGATATCTCCTAACTTGCCGTCACATCCCCGCATTTGGCCGCGCCAAGCTTTTTTGCGTTGCCGGGAAATACACGCGATTCTCGAATATACCTTTCTGTTGCTATTCCAGTCGTCTGACTTGTTCGCTTGTCTAATGAAATGCTGAATCAATATTTCTGGGTAATCAGGTACTGCTAACGTGGACAAAAACCGCAACGTTTGTTCGGCCCAGGTCGTGCCCCAATCTCAACTTTCTGCGAGGATGTAACCAGAATCTGCTACTGCCAGCTTCTAGAAAATGTGTAGTGTTAAATACCGTTTTATTGAAACAAAAAACATTTGGCAAAGTTGTCCTACAGAGTCTGGCTGCTTGTTAGTAGTACCTCGGGTGCATATACTTGATCATTTCTACTTCTCTAGGGTCTTTCGTCAACAGCAATACCACTGCGCTGTAATAACTCTTGTACTTCGATTGTTCGCTTGCTCGAATGGTAACATTCTACAGCTGGTAAAGCCAACAACAAGAAAAATCCTACTAGCTCTGATATCACGTGTAAGCGAATTCCCAGACGACGCACAACTTCTTGCGAGCGTCCTGTAAAGCTCGCTCAGGACCTCTCCCACCACAAGTTCATCAACTCGCGGTAGCTTTTGATCCGTAATACTCTGAGCGGATTGGTCTCTAATTCAGCACAGTCACTTTGAGTTGCACTTGGAACAAGTCATCAGTAAATAGTCTGGATAGTCAATTCTATGTTGCTGATAAACCACCTAAAAGACGCCGAATTTCCAGAACCCCCGTCTCTTCCATGACTATTTCAAGCACACAGCGCAAACGCCGCTATTAAAATACAATATCGTATTAGAGAGCAGTAAAATTCGTACTCGTCTTTTTTCCCCAGAAAGTGTATGAATAAAATGAAAATGTAGTAAAACAAAACAAAGAAACGCTGCTTTTTACCAATAACGCCATCTTCGGGCATTGTCTTCTACCCACCATCGTGTAACAAACGACGCTTCCTCCACCCACTTCGATGCGTCTTCACCGTCTTCCTTTTGAATTTTTTCAAGGAATGAACGATAGCCAAACGACAAAATGGGTTTTTGCTCGTGAGGGTCCTTTTCGAGATTGGTAAATCGCCATTCCGTGTCTTCGACAATAGGCACAACGACACGCCATTGGGGATTCCGGCCATCGCGTACGGCAAGCATGGCACGTCCAGTATTCATGACGGTAAACTGCCAGTCACCCAGACCAGACTTTTGGTGAGATTTGCGCAACGGACGCAAGAGCGACTGGCCCTCGTAATTCCTGGCAAGGTCATGAACCGCTTTGCGATCGGTACCGGTAACGGAATCCGTTTCCAGGAGAAGGTCCAGCACGGTGGGCAGAATCTGGTTGGAGTTGACAACATCATCAACATCGACAGGAGGCATTTTCGGGTGCGAAAAGACAAGCGGAACGTGAAAGTTTCCGACATTGGGCTGATAATACGGTGTGACGGCGCCGGTTTCGGGGATGGAGAGGCCGTGGTCTCCGACGTAAATGATGAGCGTCTCGTTTGCAGCGCCCGTCTCCTCGAGAATATCCAAAATCTTGCCAAGCCAGCGATCGACAAAACCAATGGCGTTTGTGTATCCAGACAAGTCGCCGAGTTCGCCCTCCTTGGAGAGCGGAACGTACACCTCATCTTTGGGCAGGCCAAAGGGGTGATGGGCAGTGCTCGTGAGGTGGGACAGGAAGACCCTCTCGTTGTTCTTCTTGGCAGAAACAAAGGCGTCACGGAGATAGTCTTCAATGGCAGCCTCGGGCATACCATAGTAGTTGATGTCTTCCATTTTAGACGGTCCAAACTTGGCGTCTTCAGAATGCAGATACTCGGAGCTGATAAATCTTTCATCGGCATAACCCAAGACTGGCATGAGCCCATCCTGCTTGTCGAACCCGCCAGTAACAGACTGCATAAACGCTGATTTCCACTTGTACGATCTGTAATCGTCCGTCTTTGTGTCATTGTGGAGGGTATTGAGCATGTCGAAAATATGAGTCATGCATGGTTGATAAATGTGATAGCGATACTCGACATTGAAGTCAGCGACAAGCGGGGTGACACCACAAAGCGTGCCGGCCAAGCTCTTTAGGGTATAAGTGCCAGTCGTATGGGCATTGTTTGCATTGATACCACCTCGACGCTTCTTGTCGACATGGTCAAAGCCATCGTCGTAGTCACCGGTAACAAAGTTGGCGGTCTGTGTGAGGGTAGCAAGACGCTCCTGGGCCGATTCGGGGAGTGACTTGTTGTCAAAAGAGTTTTGCAGCTTATCATAAATATAGCCATTCTTTTTGATGGGGAACACGTCCTTTCGCGTGCTTTCGAGCTTGAGAAGCAGGATGTGGCGGACATCAATGTCCTTGAGTTTGCCGCGGAGTTGGGGCAAAAGGGCATCGTCCAGGTTGGATAGTTTCAGTGGATCGGATGCGGCACTGTAGTGTTCCTGATTGTCGTACCAATCTCCGAAGCCGTCGAGCTTGGTATCTTTGGGAAGCCAGTCAAAGCCGATGGGGGGGTAGGCCATTGCGGTTGCGTTTTCCAGTTTGATACTGTCGCCATGAATAAAAGGTAACAGGTTGGCAAGATTGGGTGAGGAGTGGGCAAAGTCCATAAAGGGGAGCAGAGGCAAGGTCCAGGACATGAATATAATCGAGGTTTCGCCTTGGGGGCGGATTGCATAGAGCACGACCTGGGCCAGCAGGCCGGCGCTGACGGCGAGATACAGGATGACTTTGAAAATGGAGTACTGTCGACGAGGACGGGGCGGGCGCTTTGGTTCGGGCCCAGCATCATCAAACTCGTCGTCGGTATATCGTTGATCCAGGGCATTCTCGGCGTCGTGTTGTGGCACATTGTCGTAGCGAAGGGAAGGACTGACGCGGCGGCGGCCGGGAAGGCGGCTCGCAATAAAGGTAAAGGGAAATTTGAGGATGTCCAAGGACATTGTGGCAATGATGTAGCAGGGGTCCTGCACAACCCAGCTCAACAACAGAATGGCGACGAGGGCGACGCCGAGGGAGATGAGGCCAGTGAGGAGGACGCTCCAAGAGGACGAGTCGCCGGCGAGGCCAATGTTGCGCCAATGGAGCTCCGAGCCGGCAACAACGAAGAAGGAGATGTTGATAGAGGCAAGGGCGAGAACGAGGAGAACAATCAACGAGGCAAAAAACGTGCCAATGAGAGAAAACCAACGACCCGGGGCGAAGAGAAGGATGCGCAGCAACAAAAGCAAGACGCTATCTTGGGTGAAAAAGGAGGGCCCCCAGTGTAGCATTTCCGATGTGGACAGCGCCGACAGATGGGCGTCAATGTGGACGGCCTTTCCGCCAAAGACGCTGACGGCAGCGACGGCGAATACATAGCGACGATTTAGAAATCGTGAGGCAACAGTGCCGATGCATCGGCGGACCGCATCCATGGCGGCCGGTGGTGAGTGACGGCAGAGAAGCGATGGCGAGAAAAGACTATAATATCGAATTTCGTTTACAACAGCCTTTTGTCACGTCGATTGGTCGATTGGTCGATTTCGCGTGCCCAAGTGAGCGTCTGGGGTCGAGGTTCGGGGAGGGAAGAAGGGGGCGGCTGACACGAGACACACAAAGAGAGGCCTTTGCTATGCTTGCAGGCAGTAGGCGGCGACGAAGAAGTTGGGAATTGGCGATGCGCGACGGAGAAAGAAAGGACGGGCAAGTTTTCAAAGTGAAGAAAAGACGCGCGAAAAACAAACAGGATTCCCCCTATGCCGGCACGGCCGCTGTTGAAGCGGGAGAAAAGGCGCCTTTTCGTTCTAATGCCCCGGGGAAAAGGAGAAGAGGTAGGCAAAGGTGAGGTAGGGAGCGAGAAGTGACGATGGCATAGCCGTTCAATGGTAGGAGCGGGAAGGGACCCCTACTTACTCTTGTAGTCTGCATGTCGCGTGACCAAGGGCGGGTGGCGTGGAGAACAATGACGGGACTCGAGCAAGAGAAAATACCTACCTTACCTTACCAGGTACCTAGTAGTGTACCTTTACTCGTAGTAGTACGAACCTAATAAAATAAAGGGCTGAAAGAGGGGTGCCGCACCCCTTTGGGTACATCAAACTGGAACTGAGCCCTCTTTTCCTTCTCAGTCCAGTCCAGTCCAGTCCAGTCCCAGTTCCCTTCGGCCTGGGGACTCCGAAGTCCACACCTTGTTTTGGGGGTCATTTTTATTTCTCTCGCTTTGGCTGATGCAGCTGGCAGCGGTTGCATTGTTCCAAGGTACTTAGGTAGTCGAACCCCGGGATGACGAGAAAGAACGGAAACCTTTTGCGCGGATTGAGCCATGGATATTGATGCCACACTGTGTGCGACACACTTTTGTTATAATACTGGATGTACCTATAGGTGTTGCACCCTGTCTGATGTAATGCTTCCCAAGCCACAACAGGTATTTTCATGACTTGGTACAACACCTTCAAGTACTTTTGACGGCACTACTTGCGGACTCGCGGGCGCAGATGTCAGGCATTTTGCGGGGGGTTCAGCCATCCATCATCCACTACGGCTACGGAGGCACGTAACGCCCTGTTTGGGGGGGTGGCCCGCGTTCGGTATTACTAGGTACTTAGTATTTGGTGGTATTGAGACAAGGAATGCCAAACTATCTCTTAGTACGAGCATGGCGGCAACACGGTTTCGCGTGACGCGCGCGCCGAAAACACGGACAATTGCACAGGTTTTTGTCTCACTCGGATTCCTTGATTCGTCCATGATGGATTCAGCGCGTTTGTAAGAGGCGCGAAGGCGAAAAAAGGACTAGGTAGACAATAATACGAGTCCTGTACTGTATTTACGGTACATGTCGATGCACAGCCTTGGTCTGCAACCCAAGCGCCGACCTTGGCCAGGGGCGTCGTACCAAGTAGCGTGACCTCATGCCCTTTGTGGCATAGCGCCCGATGGCCGAAAAGCTTCTCGACCTCGATGGTCGTGTGCCCCCGCTGGTCGGCATCAGCCCTTCATCTGATTCTTTTTCTTTTTTTTTTCTTTTAATTGGAGGCGGATTGCCCATCTTAAACCATTGCTTATTGGTCGACTTTTCAATTGTCTGCATTTCTCTTTCTCTCTCTTTCTCGCTCTCTCGCTTTTTCATTGCCTTTCCCTCGCTTCCCGCCCGCGCATTCAAAATTAACCACACACATCACCCGCTTGTTAATCCACTTCTACTACGTCCGTAACGTGCACGAGTAGTAAACTTTTCGTAAAACCAGAGTCAGTGGAGACGCCATGCGTAAAAAAATACCATTTGGCACCACTTGAAACTGGGCCCATCACAAGGTTTTAGTTTTTGCTCGTAACAAGGCCCAAAATAAAAAATAAAAATAAAAATTGCCCTCTTCATCACTGTGCAAGATACGAAAAACTCTCCTGCATCGGAGCGTTTTGCCTGCATCCAAAGTTCCACATAATGCTTCGAATACCTACCGTAAAAGGCTTGTCTTTGAAAAACACCCGCGTCATGATGAGGTTTGATGGAAGAATTCCCGCTTTTGTTTCCGTGGCTGGTGCTAGCCAGTATGGGACTTCCCGCGCACCCTTTTCTATTTCTATTGTCAAAAACTCCCAACCGGTATGTGACACTGCTTACCTGCGGAGTACCCAAGTAGCAAGATCGACATGCTGCCGCAACCCCTGGTGACACGTCGCCATTTGTCCGGAATTTCATCATGTCGCTGTTTGCATGTGTAGGCACGAGTCCACTACAAGAATCAATACTGTATTTCTCTTAAAATCAACCCTAAGCTATGTATGGATTGCTTGTGCAGGAAAACTGCAGTCATGTCATTCCACGAGCATGTCTACATGATAATAAAAGACGTGCACGACAGGGCTCCATATGGACAATGGGCGAGGCTCCGAGGCCCCGCGCTGAACTCGCACCCACCTTTCCCGTTCAGGAAGTCTCCTGACGACTCCGGCATGAACTGCGATATTACTGCGATAATGACAGGGCCAGGGTAATAATTGAACAAGGCTCGACCCGACACCAGGTGCACCAAGGGACCATTGTAAGAGTACGAGCACTCGTATTACTGTACGAGTAGGTACACGGAAACATTCAGTTCCACTCGGTGACTTTTTCCCAACGGGCACCTTTTGCCTCTGGCATCTCTCTCTCATCTTCTACTACAGAGTACAGAGTACCTGATGGGAAGCAACCGCTTCAGTTGCAATGTCAATCCTGCAGCCTGGTGACTCCGCTTCCCTTTTTTTTCTTCGAGCCTCGCCCAGGCTTTTCCCATCTCCATCAAGTCCCCCCCCGCTCCTCTGCCGATCCCAACGCGCTACTATGGCCCAAGCAAGTTTCTGGCGACACCATCATGTCAGCCCCCTGGCCAGTCATGTTTGCGAACCGCCGCAGCTACGAGCATTGATTGCCACAGTGGTGTTCTTCAGGTCACGTCATTCGTAGAGAGAGGAAGGGAGAGAGAGTCATTGCTGCTGGTTTCTGGTGCTGTGGGAAAGAAGCAATAGCTTAATAACGGCTCTTCATTACCTATTTGCGACCTGCAGTCACTCTGTTCTGCTCTGTAACAAATTCTGCAGTTAAACATCTTCACCATCTGGGCTCGAGTACGACTAAGAGTAGGTCCAAAATATTCCCGCGTCGAGGACTTGTGTATCTCGTGACTGTGCAACACACTTACGCACACTCCACCTGCCTAAGCTTCAGCCGCGGCCACTTCCCCTTTTTTCATGTTTATTAGGCGCTTCTTTCAGCTGCGCTTGTGCACCTCTCTGGTAGTTTGTTAGAGTAGCAAGCTTTATATATATTTATATAAGTTCGATCTTCTCCGGTCGTCTTGTAAAGCCTCACGCCAACGCCTGTCTCGTCCTTTTTCAAGCCCTGTTTGGCGCCCAAGACATGCGACGCCCAATGGATGGACAATGCATCCCGTCTTCCGACAAAGTCAAGACTCTTGGGTCGTGACAAGCCAACGGCAAACTTGAAGCCAGTGTAGAAGAACCATAATGCTTTTGAATGAACGGGACCGACAGCAATAACATCTTTCGCACCAAGTGCTTCCAAAACTTGGCCACTGCATTCGTCCCCCCCACAACCGTCTGATGGCGCGGCTTGGTTTGTGGCGTGTTGTGGCCCATATATTAACCGCGCCGAAAACGCTGCGTGTGTGGAAACAAGGCTTTTTTTTTCGTCAGCCGCCCTCTCCTCTTACTTGTCCTTCTCTTCCTCCACACAGTGTCCAGGCTCTCGTCGGTGGGCGTCACCAGTTCACAAACACAAATGTCACATCAAATGCCGGGTACTATGGTGTAGTGTCTCCTTGATGCCTCTGTCAATTTAGTTGTAGTAGTCTATTTAGATGCTTAAAAAGTTGTGTGACTTTGTATTGATGTTGGTTAGCTGCCCGCTTTTAATCGGCCATGACTGAATTGGACAGAGAAGTCTAACAAAGTCGTTTATAGTTTGTCCTGAAGCCAGGTAACCAACCTTTCGCCATTGCACGTCAAGTTTCAAGGTTAGCTACAAATACTCTGAAGCTCTCTGTTTGAAATTCACCACAGTCCCCTTGACTCTCTTATATCGCAGCCTCACAATGTCGGCGAGTCATCGGCGCACGGGGTTTAGGGTAGCATCCCACTCCGTCATAAGCCGACCCAACCCCCATGGTCTATGAGGGTATAAACTAGGGTAGCGCACAAACCTCCAAACATAGCGCCCACGTGTTGAAAGCCGCCGCGTACAGTATTTTTCAAGGCGCTACGCCGGGCCACACACCCTAATTAATGGGTTGGCGTTCACCGCAAACACAGGCTGGGTGGACAATGCTACGAAATTTACACCACGAGACTGTAGTGCCGTAAGGACGGCATGTCAGAGAACTCATGGCAACCTGAGAAATTACGTCTTAGTTTGGCCTGGCCTGAAGCGTTTTTGGCGCCGTTCAATTGGCAACGCACGACACCATGTGTTTAGTGGCGATGCGACCTTCCCCGCACATTCTTGACAGGTTCGCTCAAAGAGAACTGCGGCTGCTACCATCTACGAGCTAGAACGGTCCGGGCTCGAACAATGCAAGATTGTTACCGTCATCACCGATATAAGCGATTGCTATATTTAGAACATGTTGAGTCTAGGCACATGGGCATGGTGCCAGCAAACTGCCGCATCGTCGCCACCACGGCAGTTGCTCGTTACGTGGCAGCCGAGATGCGCCAACACCAGCTCTTTTTGGAAGGTCGCAATGAACATTGATAAGCAACAGCATCAGAATTAATACAAAGATCAGCTACAAAGCTTAATATTCACTAGTTTTGGCAGGTAGCATTTGCAATAGCGTAATTTACCACTAATTACGCTGATGAAACATTAATAGCTTGGCTCCAAGCAAAGCAGCCCCCAGTGCCGCACAATCGCCTTTTCGGGAAGGAGACGATGGCAAAACGCGGGGAAATAGCCTTTGAAGTCCGAATCGCTTACCTGTTAGCATGATTAACGATAAAAGTGAGCGTGGTTTGAGATTCCGCGCTAGGAAGGTTCTAACATATACAACCGACTGGTTCTGCCTATAAAGCGGCCGTCGTCCCCAGTCCCCTTCCAGCATGGGAACCAGTCGACTTGTCATCGCTCCATATCCGCCGTCATGAAGGTCACTTATATTGTATCCGCGCTCTCGTTGATAGCCTCTGCCGTTCACGCACAGGAGTCGTACAGTGGTTACAAAGTCTTTCGCGTTCCAGCCGAGAATGATGAAGCGGCATCGGAACTCCAAAACCTGTTGAGCACGCTGAACTTGGACACTTGGAAGTCTCCAAAGAAGGCTGGCGCTTTTGCTGACATTGTTGTCCCCCCAGAGAAGCTCACCGATTTTGAGAATCTACTTGGTGGCAAGGACCGCACTGTCATGCATGAGGACCTGGGGCTATCCATTGCTGACGAAGCCAAGTTTGACACCTACCAGGGTGAGTTCGCACGAGCAGTTTCGGAATCAATAACAACGGACATGAAACAGGCTAACCGCTACGTGATTTGTCTTAATCAGCTGGTAGCGCTGACATTTCCTGGTTCAACTCTTACCACCCATACCAGGACCACCTGGAATGGCTCCGCAGTCTGCAGTCAGACCACAGCTCCAACTCGGAAATTGTTTCCACTGGCGTATCTTCAAACGGTAGAAACATTACTGGAATACACTTTTACGGTGATGGCGGCAAGGGAAAGCCGGCTATCGTCTTCCACGGAACGGTACACGCTCGCGAATGGATCACGACCATGGTGAGTCAAATTGCAGTAGTCGTCTTGTCCAAAATAGCTGACCATGCGACACTTAGGTTACCGAATACATGGCGTACTACCTCCTGACCAATTATGATTCGAACGCAGAGGTCAAGACTTTCCTTGACAAATACGACTTTTATGTGTTCCCTATTGTGAACCCGGACGGTATGACGGCCAACGCTGGCGTACAAAAGCATACAATAACGGCTAATTGTATCCCTTAGGTTTCCTCTACACCCAAACAAATCAGAGACTGTGGCGAAAGAATCGCCAGAGCGTTTCCGGCTCGTCCTGCATTGGGACAGACGTGAATAGAAACTGGCCATACATGTGGAATGGACCAGGATCATCGACCAACCCTTGCTCAGAACTCTACAGAGGCCCTTCTCAAGGGTCATCACCAGAAGCCAAGGCCATGTCACAATGGCTAAACAACGTCAAGCAATCACAGGGCCTAAAGCTCTACATCGACTGGCACTCGTACTCGCAACTTTTCATGTCGCGTAAGTAAAAAGAAACAAGCAACTCCAGTAACAAAAGTCTGACTTTGGAAATACAGCGTACGGATATACCTGTAACCAAGTTCCGGCAAAACACTCAGAGTTCCAATCCTTGATGAGCGGAGCCGTCAATGCTATTCGATCTGTATACGGAACTTACTTTGACTACGGCCCCATCTGCAGCACCATTTACCAAGTGTCAGGTGGCAGCGTTGATTATGTGAATGACGTGTCCAAAGCAGACTACACTTTTACCGTTGAGCTTAGGGACACCGGCCGTTACGGGTTTGTGCTTCCTCCGGACCAGATCCTCCCAAGTGGACAGGAGTCATATGCCGGTATCCGTTATCTTCTCCAAAACATGAGGTAAAGCCCGCACCTATGACAATGCCATGTTGATAGTATTTTGAATAAAACTCTCTTCCATTCTTCTTGCGGCTATGTTTTCTCGCTCCTTGACTTGACGATTTCTGGTTTCATATCCGAATCTTGCGCGAGGCGGTCCGGCTTAGTGCGCAGTGTTTCCGGGTGGACCACGTCGAGTACGAGTACCTGGTTTGACCCCGACTCCGTCCCTGAACAGCCGGCCCCGCCCCGAGCCGCGGTCTCGGCCATACTGAGCCGAGGCTTTCGCCCTGTCCAAACAATTTGAGTGATGAATTGAAATACGTAGCTGTATCACCACCAGATGCGATTGCACGTCGACGCACTAACCGTACCAAACCTTTTTAACCATGGCAAACTTGGAAATTGCAAAGCCAATTACGCTACCATGTGGACTCACCTTGCCGAATCGCTTGGCAAAGGCGGCCATGGCCGAAAGCTGGGGTGATAAAAATAGGCTTCCTCGCGAGCGATTGATCCATACGTATTCGACATGGGCGGAGGGAGGATGGGGCATGGTCCTGACAGGCAATGTCCAAATCGATGTGGCTTACCTTGGCACACCAGAAGACCACTCCATTAATCCTGAGATTCCTCGCCAGATGCACATAGACTCCTGGAAGAGATGGAGCTCGACAACAAACAAGAACAGCACGCCAACAATCGTGCAACTCAATCACCCAGGAAGACAATCTACCCCTGGCGCCGGAACTCATGGATATTTTGGAAAGACGGTTGCGCCCAGCTCGGTTGCGGTTCGCTTGGGCGACAACCTTTTGGCGAGAATTATCAGTGCTGTAGTGTTTGGAGTGCCCCGAGAGATGACGAAAGAGGATATAAGCAAAGTAGTGCAGCAGTTTGCCGATGGCGCTCGCATAGCGCATGAATCCGGATTTGCTGGTATTCAGGTCCATGCCGCTCATGGGTACCTGCTCGCCCAGTTCTTGAGTGCAAAGACCAACCGCCGCATGGACGAATATGGTGGTTCATCCAAGAAGCGTGCAAAAATTGTTGTCGAGGTAATTGAAGCGATAAGGAAAGTTGTCCCCGCTGAGTTCTGTGTGGGGATCAAGCTCAATAGCGTAGATCACCAGAGCCAAGAAGCTCTGGACGAATGCATTGAGCAACTTGAGGAGATCTGTAACGCTGGTATCGACTTTTTGGAGATAAGCGGCGGTACATACGAAAACCCTGTTGTGAGTTGTCTGATGGCTTCAAATCGCATCTGAGAGTTCGATGCTGACCTGAAACAAGATGATGACAGGCACGAGACAAGGCAACGACCAGCCCTCCGATCGTACGGTTGCTCGCGAGGCATTCTTTCTTGAATTTGCAAAATCGATCCGCCAAAAGTTTCGCCACATGCCACTTATGGTAACCGGCGGCTTTCGGACGCGCAAAGGGATGGAGGCTGCAGTACGAGACGGCGATTGCGATATTATCGGAATAGCACGGCCCGCTGTTTTGGACCCTTCTTTGCCGAAGAATACCATATTTAACAAGAACTTGCGCGATGAAGAGGCTAGCATCCATGCAAAGGCGGTACCCGTGTCGTGGTTATCGAGTACTCTTGGCATGAAAGCAATCAATGGAGCAGCCGAGACGGTAAGTTTTTACCCATTGAATGACTTTAACGGACAACCGCTAAATAAAAAACATCGATAGCTTTGGTATGTGAAGGAAATTCACAGAATGTTGATCAATGCGAAACTATAGAAGAAACAACAGTGTATAGTATCAGCGCCGTCTACAGGCTTTATTGCGAGTTAAAATGTAATTTTACTTGGGACGGATTCCTGCAATTTCGACATTCGAGTCATGTACCCAGCATCTGTTTGACGTTCTCGGAACTTCGAGCGTAAGCCGTCAGCCAGACTTCTAACTTACAGAACACTTTGCAGCCATTGTCCATGAGACTGCTCGGTACTTGCACCCAAAGTCTTCTTTCGGGGATGAGGCGTTATAACGGTGTAGTTGCAAGTTGGACAGTATGTCATGTCATTTGGGGTGGCCGGGTAACTGTCCTCCCCAAAAGTTGCGTTGAGGGTAACTGAACCAACCACGTCGCTACTCTCCAGCCGAATCCAGGTTTCAACCTCCCTACTGTCCTGGAGCGCCTTTTGTGACACGCGGATCTGGCGAGCACCGCGAATCCAATTTCCATATCCGCCATAACCAGAATGTTGTCCAAAGCAAAGATTGATGCCGTTGCCAGGTACAGGCACGCCAGGAATCATTCCCTCCCATTTGTGGCACCATGTATCGCCATGATCATGCCCGGAAAATACCCCAATTAAGCCCGGAGTGGAGGCAATAGCTTGCATAAACGGCAGGTCTTGCCCTCCATATTGGCAAGATCCATCATTACGTCCGTCTGGGCACCAACCTTGGGCCTGCGTCGCTAGCGGGTAATCGTCGTTTATTCCAGGGTGGTAATTGGGGTGAATACTGTTGCGACCGTTCTCGGTCTGAATTGCCTGGAAGATAAAAGGCGGTATATGAACGAAAGCAAGCGAGGGTATGACACGGTCAAACTTTTTGGCTATTTTGGCATTCTTTTGCTCAAACCACTCAACGACGGACGTATCAACCCATCCTGGCTGGCCAACGCGGCTCCCGTCTGGCTGGAACTCCTGGTAGTAAAAGCCACCTCGACTATCGAAAAACCAGAGAAGCAGCTCCGGAGCGCAATTGCATGTTGTGCAGTTTTGAGCGTAGACAGGAAGGTAGTAATTTGAAACACCAGCATTTCGTCCCGGAACCATGCGTGATGTACGGCTGTTAAGGTAACTCTTCTCGCGCTCGTATATTGCAGCCGACGATATATTTAGGTCGCTATCATGGTTTCCATAAGTTGAAGCCCATGACAAGCCCCTTTGCACGAATGGCTCTACGATCTGGTCCAAGTATACCGTGCTATTTTGAACGAAGGCGTTCTCGCCAGTGATGAGGTCGCCGTTCAGCACAACAAGATCCGGTGCTTCGTCATCAAGCACTTTGTTAAGGACCTTGACTGAGTTAACATCCTGTTGCGGTCCCCATGGATCCCAAGCGTCTAGGGGGCAGGTCAGTTTTGCAGTCACAAGTACGGACACGCGTATAACCCACTTTCACCAAAATGAAGGTCTTCGAAAACGGAGATTTGAAAAGTCCCATTTTCCGTAAAAGTCAGGGGTTTGTATCCTTGGTGGTTTCTTGAAACACGATTCTCACTAGAAGATAAGGGATGGGCGGCAATAGTCTGAAGGACACCAGAGACTACCAAGAGTCGACTCGTGTGCCTCAGTACAGACTTCATGATAGATCTCGTGACGAGTTTAACTAATTAGTTTCTACTATTCACAATGGGGGACCCGGCCCTGACAAGCTTCTATATGTTCGCCCTACTCTCTACGAGTAATTTGGCGACATTGCGACGCGAAGATGATGCGCCGCGATTGCTCCGAGCCTAGTCCAGGGGCATCAAGACCACGTGGGATGAGGCATGATGCTGACCAGTAGGCAACAGCAGCTCAACAACGTGCCAGTGATCACGAAAGTGATAATGTCTTTTCCATTGCCATAAAATATATAGGGCACTCGGAAACTTCATTAGGCTGAGCAAGAAGGAAGGGTGGATTTGGCATGTGAACCCCAGTGGTCGACCAGTTGCATCGATGAGCTCGTCATGTGCTTTGTGCCTACCTTTTGCATCGACCTACTGACAGAGATCAAGCGCATTTGTGCACCCATGCGGATAGATCCTCGCGATTTCATTGACGATGGTTCAACAGTAGAGTGCGGCGGCGAGGACTCATGACAAAACAGTTGGTATTATAGGGGCAAGCTTACTTGATGCGCATGAAAACTGATCGGCTGGGTACAGCGCCCGGCTTAGTAAGGAATAGCTATAGGGCCCCCCATAAAAAAAGGGCAACAAAGCGAACATTGAACTGATTATACGTCCGTAGTGTGGTGGGTGACTCTCGACACCCTCCCTAAGGAAGTTTAAATCGCCCTTCTTATTAGTTTGCGAACGCCTGGGAATGTATTTTTTTTTGGTCCCATGTATTTTAAAGCCTTAACTTCTAGTGCCCAGTAACAGAGACGGGGGTGCTCCATTTCCACGGCTAGCGGACCGTTACTGCCGTAGAGATTTGAAGAAATTCTGTAGGCCAAATGAGCTGCTTTCAAGTAATACGTATAACGATATGGACTTATACTCCGTACCAGTGACCAGATTCTTGCCACGGTACGTCTTCCGATACAAGCGGTGTCTTCGGTAATGGGCCGAGGCTTCCGGGTGGGGTGAGCTACGGGCCCAAACCCGTGCTGTCCGCCGGTGCGGATGCCGATCCGGCTCTTCTCATTCTTCACCATCGCCCCATCTCGACTTGAGCGGCTTTAAATACCAGCAAAACATATCCAACCATTGTGAGACGGGGAACCTCTACTTGGTCAACACCATTATACACTCAAAATCTCGATACCATGTCTTCAAATGGAACAACCGCGCCGACAGCCTCGCATGTCCCGCCACGTGGTGTTTGGGTCCCGGCTGTGACCTTCTATAAGATCGAGTCTGAGGAACTGGATTTGGAGTCCCAAGCAAAATATTTCAAACACCTTTCACAGTCTGGATTAGCGGGTATTGTAGTAATGGGAACCAACTCGGAAGCGTTTCTACTCACCAGGGAAGAGAGAGCCAGTCTTGTGTCCACGGCGCGTGCCGCCGTTGGACCAAACTTTCCAATCATGGCAGGCGTGGGCGCACATTCAACAAAGCAAGCTCTTGAACTCGCCGAGGATGCCGCAATGGCTGGTGCCAATTATCTCCTTGTCCTGCCTCCCGCTTATTTCGGAAAAGCAACCACTATGACCACTGTCAAGCGATTCTTTTCAGAGTTTGCCTCTAAAGCGCCTCTGCCTGTCGTCATTTACAATTTCCCTGGCGTCTGCAACGGTGTTGATATTGATTCAGATACCATAACCAGCATTGTGCGCGAAAGCGCCTCCTCAAGTCACAGCGGAGTATCCAACGTTGTGGGTGTAAAGTTGACGTGCGGCTCGGTTGGCAAAATAACACGCCTAGCTGCGATTCACCCCCCGGAAGAGTTTTCTACGTTTGGCGGCCAGTCAGACTTCCTCATTGGTGGACTAGCTGCAGGAAGTTCAGGATGCATTGCGGCCTTTGGAAATGCTTTCCCAAAGCTCACTGCAGAAATATACAGGCGGTACACAGCAGGGGACGTACACGGTGCCATGGATCTGCAAAAGGTTGCTGCATTGGCGGAAAGTCCGTGCAAGAGTGGTATTGCTTCGACGAAGTTTGCAACTGCCTGTTTTGCAGCTCAAATGGCTGGTATTGAAGGTGCGGAGAAGAAACTCCGACCGAGGCATCCATACGAGGAGCTGCCAGAACAGGGAAGAGACAATGTTCGAAGTGTTATGAGCGCTGCAGCTGAAATCGAAAGAAAGCTTTAGTACGTTTGATCCTGTTTCTGCCAGCTACATACTCCGCATTCAAGCCTCGAATAGAAAGGGGTACAGTTCCAGATAGATAGAGCACCAGGCGGCCAGGGGTTGTGAACTGAATGGTAAATCATATAGAGTATTGTTTCACAATCAAATCTCCAGAAACCATTACAAAACCACAGCAATGTGGCAACTCATGGCCGTGCTCATCATTCAACGCCGCAACATCCTCTGCCGGCTCAGTCGCCGAGTGAAATTGTTCAGCATGGCCGGAAAGGACAAGGAAAGCAAGGTGAGCGTTTGTTCCTCGACACCGTCGACTCTGGACAAGAATGGATAATCGTCACGAGAGAGTGCAACCCGAAACTTCGGCCGTCGTTAGCTCATAGATCACAGAGCACACCCCATGCGACTTATCTACGGCTATATCCTGGTTCAATTCGCAATTTTCTTTCGCAAGACCTTGTTGCAAGACCCTGTTTATAAGCCAGGTCATTCCTAGGACGACCCTGCGAGAACTTCGAGTTGAAGTAAAAGGGTGCACCTCAAGACACCAACGACCTCACTAGATTCTCGTCGCCTTAAACAATTAAGGGGCAAATTAAAATGCACCGCTAGTCTTGCTTTGTTTGAAATCCGTTAGCAGCAACCCTCACCTGCACTACTGTTTGGAGCATTTCCAACTGCGACTGATTACTACAAAGAACTGCCCATGAGACTGCCTTTCGAGATACCGAAAAGAAGCTAGTCGAACAACTAGTTGTATATATGAACATATCTTGGTTCCCCGATTCCAGTTTTTCCTTCACATCACAACATTACTTCTCGGTTTAGCGGATGGCGCTTCGACATTCCTCACGCTCAGCCTTTTAGGCGCTAAAACCGGCCTACGAGCTAAATCATGTGGTGTAGTTTGTTGCTGTGCCCGCACACAGAAACAGTACCCACATTCTGCTAGTGGTAAGCCATTTAGACGGAACTCCCCTATATCATTTGTAGGAGGTCGTGCAAGGTACCAGGCACTCCCGGTGCCCGGGCAGTTTATGATTTGTTTGGTATTAATAGCCACCGCTCATATTAATGCCAAAAAACTACAACTATAAGCGACACTTCTAGCCTATATTTTCTCTTCTTTTCACATCTGCCGTTCCATGACCTTCGTGCGAAGAACTAGTCCAGAGACACTGCTTGGTCGGGCGGACGGAATGTTACGTTGGTAGTATCCATTGTATCTAAGTGACGTATACGGATTATGCTTCGAGACATTATGTACAATTACCATTGTTTATGTCACTTTTACACTAGTAGCCATTCTAAGCCAATGAGGTAATAGTATGAACTACGAGTATCAGTATGTAAACAATTGGCGACAGGACGCGAAATTCTATAAATGCACTGTCTCGTCAAGTGTTCCTCGCACCTCTAGCTGCACCTACACCACCAGAGTTTCTTAGCACTAAGGCAGTTGCAGGATACGTCGCAAAATTGAACCTTTTACAACGTCCTACGACGCACGCTCACAATGAAGCTTACACAAAGCATTGTCGCATCACTCGCTTTGCTGAGGCAAGGCGCCATTGCCGGGTCTGCGCCCGCTGGTGCTAAAGCCGGCGCCACGGCTTGCGTGACCACCGTCCCTGGTGGATCGGAGTGCGACACCACCGGTGACGAGCTTTGCTTTGGCCGACACTATGCCGTTCTAAACCTTGACATGATTAATGGTCTCGTGGCAGGTGTTGAGGACTCTCCTGAAGGCCAAAGATGGATTAATAACACAGCAAGATGGATTGATGCGTGAGTCGGAAACCCCTTCATGACCGCAATGGCGAGCCCCGCCTAACAGCGTTTGAACACAGAGTACACAGGCAGTCTCCGCCCCCGCTGAGCATATTCACCCGCATCTACTTTTCGAACGAGTTACGCCCAGAGATTGCACCCGATATCGCCTTTGCAAAGGCAGTTGCCGCGCTGGGTAACGCCACAGAGAGCAGCCCACAAGGACAGCTGTATCCTGCTTTCAAGCCCCTCGACAACTATGATGTCGTCATGAAGAAGACCCGTTACTATGCCGGATCCGGCAATGCTATGGAGCAGATCTTGAGCACTCAGAAGATTGACACGGTCATTCTGGTATGCGGACTCCCAACAGATGCTAAATGGACAGTCGACACTAATTGGGTTCTAGTCGGGAATCCGAACATCCGGCGTAATTCTTGCCACTGCGTCTCACCTTTTTGATCTCAACTATCGAGTGTATGTGTTGGATGTGAGACGATTGTTCTTTCGATATTCTACTGACAGTGTGCGCCTTACCCTTTAGTATTGTCATCTCGAACAACACCATTGAGACGCCGCCCGAGAAGAATATCCCTGATGCTATTCTAAACGGCATCCTGCCGAAGCTGCCTGTTGAAGTCGTGACCATCGAAGAAGCAATGGCCGCCTTGGAGCGATCGGGACCCGCCATTTACTAGGCTGAGAGGATCGACAGTCCTCCAGGAAAGGACAAAACTATAGATCCTCTAAGGGCACAATGTACTATCGCCGCCACAAGTGAGACACACGGCACGTATATAGTTTATGCATATGTTGTATTTCGTGTTCCGGACAGCGCCTCCCCCCAAAATGTGTTTTGCGCATGATTTTGACCACATCCACTTGTGCATGCCGGAACAAAATTTCGTGCAAACAATGTTCATCGCGGCCGGCTACTCTGATAGGTTGGAATGCTCCTCAGTTGAGTGTATAGGCTACTTGTCGGACTTCCGTAAACTGGACACCAGTGATTGGTGACGCCAGACTCGTCTGTTGGAAGACACTGCCAAGACTAGTTACCTCGAACCGTATTGATCACTTCGTGGGGCTACTCTACATACTTTAAATCGAACGACGGACTGTTTACAGCCAATGACTGCACTGAAGCAAGCTCGTTAAATTTCAAAGAGCAATATGTTCAAAGCACCATCCACGGTGAATATTCCATCCAAAGACTTTTTGTCTTACATCTTTGACAGCCACAACGAACAGGAAATACTCGTAGCCATGTTTAACGTCGCGACTATGTGTCTCACTTACACCAGAATGCAACACTTTTCTTCACACAGTAACAGATACATGTAAGTAGACATGAAGTATAAGTATTGTTTGCTGCCTCTGTCATGGTCGTCTATCTTGAAGAACATGGTAGTGGCCAACTGTTGCCAATAACATACAAAGCCAACATATAACAAACATGCGAAGTAGATAGGCGCACGAGATATACACTAAACCAGTCAACTCGCCTCGTTTATCGTTGTATACAAGAATGAAAAGACAGAGAAGAATCAAATTGATTTTAGGCTAGTACAACTAGACGCGCTAGACTGTAAGTCAGGTTCTAATATACGAAGGTCATGCACTACTAAAAAGGAATAGCAGAGATCATTTCAGTCGTTACATATATTTGTCCTTGATCATAAAAATTGTCGCTATGATGCATTACTTCACATAAACTTACTTGTTTTCAGAAAGCAGTGCCCTAAACACGCCTCCTTCCCTTGCTGCCAGCGTAGACAGCGGCCCCGCCTCCACTAACTTCCCAGTACGCAGGACCAGCACGACGTCGCTGTCCATGACGGTGTCTAAACGATGTGCGACGGTGATGACAGTATGATCCTTAAATTGTTCCCGTAATGTCGCTTGTATTAGCTTATCGATCTCACCGTCGACGCTGCTCGTCGCCTCGTCGAGAAGTACCACGCGTCCACGAAAAGGCTTCACCAATAACGCCCGCGCAAGCGAGAAAAGCTGCTCCTGGCCCTGTGAGAGTGGTTCTGACTTCATGGTCCTGTCGAGGATCGCTGCCGCAGGTATCCTGACGGATGCTTTAGAGGGCTCAATTATGCCGCCTGAGCCGCTCTGCTCAGATTGACGGGGGTCCTTCTGTGTGGAGCCATCCGACGCGGCCGACAAGCTCTCTCCACGGTTGCCGTCGGTGCAACGATCCACATCCGCCCTTCGGGAGACCATTACTTTCCATAGCCCGACAAGTTCGAGCACACCGACAATGTCGTCGTCGGAAATATTGGCACCGGCAATGTCGAGATTCTGCCGAACTGTATCAGTCATTACAAACATCGGGTCCTGCGGTAGATGCGAGAGCAGACAGCATTACGTGGCAGGTCGCAAAGATCGAGGCCGTCGACATGCACAGTGCCTTGACCCTGTAACTCGATAAGGCGTAGCAAACTGAGCAGCAGCGACGACTTGCCGCTGCCTGTGCGACCCACGACACCAACCTTGGTGCCGGGTGCAATGGCTATGTTGATTCCGTCGAGAGCAAGCACTGATTTCTTGTAGTACGCTGAGAGATTCGTGAACTCAACGGCACCTTGGGCAGGCCAGGCAGATAACGGTCGTTGTGTCAGGCCAGGGTTATCTTCAGACTGGACATCCTGTTCGAAGGCCCGCAAGCGTGAAATGGCGCCTAGAGACGTTTCAAGTCTGGTCCAGGCGGTGACCAGGCGGAGAATGTACAGGTTGGCTTGTAGGATAATGTTGAGGGCAACACCAATCTGACCACCTGTTGTGGTGACCTTGTGAGCAACGGCCAGCCCGATAACACCCATCGCAAGTCCCGGGACGATGAGATCGAGGACAATGTCAAGCCAGCGTTGAATACACATGAGCATGTATTCTGGGCACAGGGATAAGTCCAGTTTCTTGGCATTGCTGCTGATAAAAGCTTGCTGCCAGCCAAAGGCGCTGATGGTGGCGACACCTTCTAGCGTTTCAAGGAAGCTGGTATTGACTAGAGCACGGGCTTCCAGCTCGATGAAGCGAAGCTGCCGTGATGTGGTCAGGTAAACTTTTTGGATTATATAGACGATGATGACAGTAAGTGGTAAACTGGCGATGATGAGCGGCTGGACAATGCCCAGCAAGACGCTCTGCGATAACAGGAGGAAGACGGCTTGAAAAACTTGAAAAAGGGCAAACGGCAGCGAACGGTCAACCATCGCAATATCGCTGCTGAAACGGTTGAGAGTTACGCCCATGTCAGTCTTCGCGAAGTATGACTGTGGTGCATGCATGACTGTGCGAAGAAGCCGGGCGTGGAGGGCATTGCCCGAATGTGGCGCGATGGCCAAGAAGTTTGCGGTTACAGCAGCCGCGACGGATAAATATGCAGCCACAGAGAGGAGAAAGTAGATGCCTGTATAAAACCACATGTGTTTGCCGCCACTTTCCGCGAACCACCCAAGCCAATATGGGATCACGCCCACCAAGATGGCGTAGAGTGTCAAGGAGCCCATGAGGAGGAGTACGCGAGCAAGTCCAATAGCGCGGAAATAATATGCTGTCCTCTGTCAGCTGGCTAGCACGAAGTTTTTGTTCGCCTGGGACACAGTAGACCTTACAGTATAGCGTGAAATCTCCCGTTTTACGTGTGATATCTTGCAAGTTGGAATCAGACGAGTAGTTTGGAGCTCGGATCTTATCTCTAGCTCCCGCCCGATCAAGCGGTCTGCTTTCACCTTTCCCGTCCAACCCTATTATGGCCTTGCTAGTGGTGCTAGTGGGGCTCGCACAAGCTCGAAGAGCTTCCCAAGTCCCCTGCTCGGCGATATGGCCCTTCGCGTCGAGGATAACGATATGATCTGCTAAACGCATGTGTTGCACTATCGAAAAGAATTGTCAGCCCTCGTGACAAGGAGATCATTCGTGGGTTTGTGGCTCCTACCTGCGTGGGTGATAAGTATAACGGTGCTCCCGAGCTGTTTGAACAAGCCTTTTGGGTCGATGAGCTTGCTGGTAATGTGCCGTTCAGTGGATGCGTCAAGCGAAGATAGAACATCGTCTAGTATGGTCAGCCCTTCACGAGCGAACATAGCTCGTGCAAGAGCCTACGTAGCAACCATGGTCAGTAAAAAACAAAATACGCTGCAAACAACGTGTACTCACAACCCGGTGCTTTTGTCCACCAGAGAGAGTAATACCACGACTGCCGATTACAGTTCGGTCTCCATCTGGCATGTGCTCGAAGTCTTCCTCGAGACCACACACATGGACGACTCTTTCATACCATTCTTCGTCTACTGCTTTATTGTCACCAGGTTGGCCACATATGACTTCTTTGAAGGTGCCATTTATCAGCCAGGCTACCTGTGAATAATACGCCACCGACCTGTAGGCCGTTTGTATGAATCCAGTGTCCTGAGAAATGTAACCGAGCAGTGCCTTGACGAGGCTAGTCTTACCAGTACCTACAGCTCCGTGAATGACCACTAGATCGCCCTTCTTCCAAGCCGTACTGATATCCTTCAGGACGGGGTCGGCTGTAGAGGCCGGACGAATAGTTACGTGGTCAAACTTAATGGCAGTACCTTCCGGAAGCTCGCAGGGCGTTGAATTTGCATGGTTACGGGAGCCACCGCAGTTGAACTCGTTGTCGAGATATCCCCGTTTATCCTCCTGGCTCGGCTTGACTAGGTACGTTTGGATCCGGTCAAAGGCTGCAATAACGGACGCGGCTTCGGGCAAAACCCCAAGGAGGGCATTGGCGGGTGAGCAAACAATGTCAATAATAGCGAGAGAGGTAAAAGCCATGTCAATGTCAAAGGATTTGGCGCCACGCAGCTGGGCTTGTATGGCGTAGAAAATAAAGGTCATGGCAGGACTAAAGAGATGGAGACCAACCGCTGAAAAGGTAAGTGTCTGAAGTAACGGACAGACCACACGATGAGTCCACAACTTACAGCTGATAAAAAACGCCACCATGAGCCGGTAAAATGCAATGAATTGCTTGATCTCATTGTCTCTCGTTGCTTGGATTCTGGCTTCCATCTTCTCCACGAGTCCCATCATCTTAATATTCTTGATTGAGTCAAGAACAGCTTTAGTCGTCGAAATGCGCATCTGTGTCGCTTGACTAAAGCACATTTGCCGGTCCGTAATATTTTTTGTGATGTATCCGACCAATCGTGAGATGCCTAGCGATGGTAAGTACGGTGTGATCATACAGTTGTTATTATGTTGTAAACTAGGAGTCATGTTGCAATTGGGCAATGGTAGCGAAGCTTACAGAGAATCACCAGAGGAGGGAGAATGCAAACCCAGCCCAGCTCTCCGGCTAACATGTACATTCCAATGCAAAGCTCAAACACTTGCGACCAAGTATCGTGCAAGAGATCCGCAAAGGTAGCCGCGCTCTCCGCACCATTACTTATGAGTGTCATGGCAGCCGACTCGTCGAGCAAGTCATCTTTGAATGTCAAGCAATCGTTGTAAATAGCCCCGACGAGCGCGAGGCGGCCCCGATAGTTGACTCGGACAAGCATGCGCACGCACATGCCATTGCAAAGCTAGAAAATCAAAATTAGCAATAGTCTTTCCAGCTCGCCCCAGGCTTTCAACATACTGCCATGCTAGTATATATAACAAAAGTAAACAAGATGAGACGGAAGGCTTCATTCCTCGTCTCAAACGGTGCTACATCTTGGCGAACAAAGCTGATGGCACGACTGTATGAGAATAGGCTGAGAGCAACGCAGTAGGATGAGGAGAAAGCGTGGTGCAATTATATTTATGTTCTGCCGCCAGGAAAACATAAACAGTGCCAACATCAGAGAAAAACGACCTTCTGGTTGCCCTGGGTTCGTTAGAATTGAGACTGGGGTTTAAAGAAAAGACCGCCGATGCATCTTGTATGGTCAGCTTAGGATGTCCGGGCACTATTTACATAAGTCGCCGAGAGTATTAGTTTAGAGGATTCGGAGCTGCCAAGATCGGTCGAGCAAAAGCCACACTATTACAAGATCATGTCACTACGTGAGCAATGGTCAGATTTTGGGCTGTTGGTCCCGCAATTTCTTACAACACAGTTGCCTAGACTCCAATTATATGTCGTGGGCCGTCAGCCGAACCCTAGCAAGCATTCACTACGAGGAGCATACCGCATATAACGCAGCGCAGTTGATTATACATTCGATTATAAACTGCTCTAGTGCTATTCAGGCACACCACTTTGCACCTATAAAGAGAAGGTATCTTTGCGCGCTATTTTCAACACTTGCTAAAGCCAAAATGAAAGAATTTGATTCGGCCCGTGAAGAAATATAGAAACGCTTACGTCACTTGCTTTCTGCTAGCTGTTTTTTAGAGTCACCTATGTGTCGGCTTGGCCATAGTGCATCACTTAAGCATGTCAGCGTAACGCAGTATATAATCTGTATTAGGCACAGCTTCTACCGTTAGTATCAGTAGAAGCTGGCTGTCCATTGTTGTCTTCATCATGACTCTCCCTACGTTAGCAGTGGCCCTCTTGGCTTCTTTACAACTCACCTCCGCGTGGATCCCCACTGTTAAATCCGTTTACGAATTCGGCAACGTCGCCGATCCCGCGTTGAACCGCGACTCCTGCGGCTCCGTGCGCATCGACGACCGTATGCTCTGGACATGCCGCGACACTCAAGGCTTCGGGAGCGACGGTAAACCTACACTACCCGTATGGCTGAGTAGCGCTGCTTGGACTAATTTCAATGGCTTGGCGTTGCCGGATACTCGCATGTACTGGACGAGCAACCGCAGCCCTTACTATGCAGTTGCAAAGCGAATGTCCAAATAGCTCTGCAGGCGTGTGCGGCGACGGAACGCGCTATGCCATTTGGCCCGACTAGCCACCCGTCATTACGGCTAAGAATGGCAATATCTGGACAGGATATGCGTGGATAGCGCGCCAGCACATCCGCGACGAGTTTAGCAGCGTGGTCAAAGACCCTAAAGTCTCTCTGTATAAGTTTGTCTACGATGTCAAGAGTGCAGACCGCAACGCTGTGCCTAGCATGACACTTGTCAGGGAGGCGATATTCCCGCAAGGCAGTTTTCCGTTCGGCACGCACGGCAGCGCCGTCAAGGATGGGCTCGTCTTCCTTTGGGGAAAGGCATCGAATGGTCGAATCGGGCGACTTGGGCAGTAGAGGAAGTGAGTAGGTACGAATATTATGTTGATGGCAGATGGACGTCGCAGCGACCCAACATCGATAACCGCGGCGTCGAAGTTCCTAATTCGAGCGCGGGCGGGCAGGGCACGTACTTTTAACCGCCGTACTGGAAGAAGTGGGTTTGGATTGGCCAGAACTTTTTTAGCATCGTGGCAGATTTCCAAATCACTACCGCCCATATTCCGGAAGGGCCCTGGGATACACCGCAGAGTTTTTATAGGGGGAAAGACGGCAGCGCTCCATTGTCTGCGTACACATTGCAGGCGCCTCCTGGCATGCACTTGGCGGGGTACCATGATGGCAATAATATCTACATTTCATATACCAGACAGGATGATGTCTATACCACGCCGCTTATCCGCGTCTTCTTCAAGTAGAGGATAAAGGAAGTCAGGATATGTATGCCGTTCAACTTCGTAGTCGGTAGCAGATATGTCATACCAATGTTCATCAATCCTCTTTTATCTTGGCTGCTTTCGCCAGTCGTTTTTAACCAACGGTAATCAGCTGCAGATGTCTCCACGCAACGACTGGACTGGCGTGGCAAAAAGTCCCTCTGTGTCATATGTAACTATCCAGAATCAGTGCTGTTTATTAATAGGGCCTTAAAAAGGATAGGAACGACTTTGTGTTTCTTATAAATAAGGTGTGTTGAGTTTAACATAAAGCGCTATTATAATCCTATATAATATAATTCTCTTAGAGTTTTAATATATGATATAACGCGGTGCCTATAGAGGCGAAGTGGTAGATCTTCACTTATACAACCTAGGCCGATAAAAACATCAACTTATAGTTTCTTCTCGTCGTAAATCCATTTAGTAGTTCAATTTGCATATAGGTATACATGCACACTGATGTCTCCTATAGCTCACAAGCTACCTTCCAGGCACACTTACGCCCAATGGCTAATATTTGATACGACTTATGCTACGTCTGAACCTGTCTCATGGCAACGGAGCTGCGCTTGGTAATCACCTTGCCGTCCGAGTCCACGTTAAGACAGCCGTTGATCTGCTTGGTCGAGCACAGCGGCGTCAGCGTCTTGCTGCCCATGTCGCAGAACATGCCGTCCAAGCCAACAAAGTCGGGCCAGTACGAGGTGTCGGACGAGCAGATGGACTCGACCGTGTGCTGCGACAACTTGGACATGATGAGGCGGTCCTGCATCCATTCCTGGTGAGGCTTGGGAGCTCGCTTGCCAGGTTTATCTGTTTTAGATGTCCAGTTATTTAAGTGCTGCGAACCCTTTGAGCCCTGCAAAGCATACCGTTAATAGGCCCGTTATCTGGCCCCCATTTCGTGAAGTAGCACGCCTTGTTCTGCCCAACCGTGTCCTCGGCCTTTTCGCCATACGCTAGCGTCTTAAACTTGAGCGCAGCGCTGGGCTTGCCGCCCGTGTGGCCCTCGTCTACCCAGGTGCACTTGGGGATGTACGGGGTCTTGGGCTTTTCGGCGTCCTTGTCGAGGTTTCCCGCACTCTCAGTCTGGTGGAACCAGTTCTGGCCGCACTCGGCGCCGATGTCGCCCGTCCACGAGCAGCCCGGGGTGCCATCGTGCATCTTGACCGTGATCCAGGGGATGCAGACGGCGTCCTTCTCCGCCGCCACCCCGACGTACTCGGCGCGCGTGCCGGGCGAGAACTGGTCGATGGTGAAGTGTCGCCCGGGTGGTCGATCTTGGCGCCGTCCGACTTGCCGAGGTAGTTGTTGTTGGTGTCCCAGGCATGGGTTGCGCCGATCTTACCTTCCTACCGTGTGGATAGTGTATTAGAAGGCTGAGGGGGGTAAGGAATGGTTATGGGTGAAGGAGGCTAGGAACTCACAATGCCATGATTGTTGTCGCCCCCCAGACCTAGTTTGACGCGAATGTTGGTTCCCTGAGGTGGCTTGTCGGGGATGTTGTCTTGGGTGAAACCGACGATGCCTAAGACACCGCTAGTCAGGCCTACGCTGTCTATTAGAGAAGCAGCCATTTTAATGAGTTAATTGGAAGTTGTCAAGTAGAAGAGATGTTGTTAAAGGGGAAGTATGTGAAATATGGTGAACGCTTTGTGAATGTAATTGAAGGGAAGTGTTGCATGTCGGTATCAATCTTGCAAAGTGCGAAGGTCGCCGTAAGAGTTTCTCCATCTCTAGGTACACCATACCCTTGGAGCTCTTAGTCGGTGTACCTGTTCACCGCCGTCAATTCTACTCTCCAAGCAGCGTCGCGCCGAAGCCCTTGTGCGTTGTTCTATCTCCGTACTAGGAGGAAAGGCCCTGACTACAGTTGATCTTGCATTCGAGCTGGCTTTATGACCTCATTGATGCGCTAATCCTCATTACATAGGTAATCCTTGCCTCTTTATCCAGAGCCCGTCTACCAGCATAAGGCATTGAGAGACAATTGCTATCCTTAGCTGAACGATCATCTTCAACGCTTTCCTGCCACGCTATTGAGGAAACTTACATCACACGCACGGTATCCCCTGCATTTGTTTTCTCCGCCTTCGCTCCGGCGGGGAGCTCTTGTCGGCCACTGCCTCATGTCGAAGTGATTGACGTCGATCCAGACGGGGGCTGCCAGCCTTGCAGGTGTAAGCACTCAGTCACCGGGCAGCGCAGCGGCAATTCGCTTCCCTGTTGCTTCTTTCATGGCTACCTTTTATTCTTAAACACGAGGTTGCATATATTGACGTAAGTCCTACGTTGCCTTTATTACCGTAGCGATCATGACTTAGAACGCTTTTCCAGAGAAGCCGAAGGGCAATAAGAGAGCTGCGTGAGCATCCAAAGAGAAACTGATGAACCAAAAAGGCTCGGTGATAAGACATGCAAATACCCCAATTCGGTAGTGCGCCGAACAAGGGGTTTCGGTTAGCCTTTCTAACTTTGCTGAAGTTCCTGCCACATAGTGCGATGCGTCAGCGGATGGAATGTTGAGAGTCGTTCTCGCTGTAAACTGGCTGCTGCTTATGATGATGATGATGATGATGATGATGATGATGATGATGATGATGAGAGGCCTGGGTAGTGCCCAACGTGTACAAATAGACGGTGGTCATCACTGGACAAAGAACTGAGCATCTGAGTCAATCATACACTGCAACGCAATCCACATCTGAATACCCTAAGCAAGTGTTCTTATTCCCTTTATAAAGATATCTTCTATTTAATATTTTCTCTTAAAATGAAGTTCGCGCCCGTCTTTGCCGTTGTCGGACTCTCTGCTGCCGTTGCCATGGCGGCTCCTGACCTAACCGCGACAAAACGGCGTGCCACACTGCGAGGACGGCATCGATGGCCCAAGCAGCAGCTGGCGAAACGGTGAGTAGTTTTGCGCTATAGTAGAAGGGAATGTTCTCTCTAATGCACTATATGTGTGACTAGTTAAGGACTGTGAGGATGAGTGCTACCTTCGAGAGGATGCAGATAACGATAATAAGAAGAATGCCTGTAAGGGCTTGTGCCTTAATGTTGGCCATCCTGCGCCCATTATTACCTGCAGAGGTGAGTGAAGCTGTCCGAAAGTTTTGCATACGGTGACTAATTATCAGATAGGCAAATGGCTCGATTAGACATACAAGGCTGGTGAAATGGCGCGTGGACGGAGGCGGCCAGGGTACTTAGCAATATATAAAGCAGCTGACCGGCAACTGTCAATGTGGAGACGTTTGTGCATAAGTTCAACGGATAAGTTGTAAACAAGCCAAACATGCCAACTTAACAGAAAAGAGTGGTGAAATGAGGTGGGTGGAAAGTAGTTTGATAGCTGATAGGCGCAGCAGCACTGTAACATGAAAATTACGCCTGGTCCTCTGCATGGTGCTAGGGACAAGGCTGAGCAAACACACGCCGGCCGCAGCGCCCCGGGGCCATGACGTAGAGCGTTGGACTAACACGGCAATCTCACCGACCATCACACAGCTTACTCCTTTCGCCCACACACCGAGAATACAAAAGGCGGCAGGCCGCCTTTTTATTTGGCCGTCTTCCTTTCTTATGTGCATTCCCTAATCTCTATACACATCTTCTATAGCCAGAATGAAATCACAAAATATTATTTCGCTTCTGTCGACTCTGGCGTTGGCATTGGCGGACACTGAAAATGGGTATGTTCACTTGCACCTCAGCCACCGTATTATGCTCCCATTTCAGCAGACTCATGACGGCTAACAATATATGACTCTTCCTCTCAATACAGCAATGGCAATCTTACTATGGCTTTCTTCCGCGACAGCCAAGGCGACGCCTGTGACGCCAACGACATTAGCAAGGCCATCACCCTCGCCACGGAGTCGGTGCCTAATGTGTTCACCTGCTTCAACATGAGCGACCTTTTCGGAGGAAACAGCAGCTCAGGCTTCCAACACGCCACGAGCACCGTCTACGGCTCCGATGGCAACATCATCGAGCCCAACGGCGTGGCCTGGCAGTTGAGCAACATGGATCAGTACGACGGCGGCGCCAACTACTCGCAGACCTGGTACGACCAGCGCAACTTCACAGACGCGAAAGAGGGCGAGGACGCGCCCTGGGCGTTTTACGTGTACGCGTTCCCAAACTGCAAGCAGCTGGGGCCGACGGAAGCTGAACCCGAGGAAAGCCCCTGGTTCGAGACGAGCTGCCGGACGAGCAAGAGCGGCCAGTGCCGGAACACGCAGCGCCCGATTCGCAGCTTTGCCATCAACAAGGCGGTCAATTACAATATCGGCCATGGAGGGTGCGAGGCCTGGGCGAAGCTGGGTGATGCGTCGGTAACTGTGCCGGGGTTGGGCATGGTGTTGCCGGCGGTGACTGGTGTGCTGACGGTGTGGTTTGTGACCCTGTGACCGTTTTTATGTCTATGTGCAGGGTATGTATTTATAGAGTAATATAGTACAGGTTATTAGATGTTTCATTTTGTAAGGGATACAGCTTGTATATTGCATATTAAGAAATCCGTATTTTTATTATTATGCTAAGGCTTTAAATTATACTAGACCTATTGTTAACCAATGGTTAGTCAGCTGCAGATGTCTTCACCTAACGGCTAGATTAGCGTGGCCAAAAGTCCCTCCGTGCGGCGGCTCTTTGTCATATGTAAACCAGTTAGAATCCGGGTCCGTATTACTCTGTAACCCTCGCCCTAGGTGGAAGGTACGGTGGTATATTTGTCTTTGCCTCGGTAGGCATATCCTAGAACGCTTTAGGTTTAAGAAGCAATAATGGAGTCTTTGCATTAATGATAGCTACCATACTTATTCCAAGTTTTTGCCCTAGCGTATAGATACTGCTAGTAGGACACATATTCTAGGGCATCCCTTGGGGAACTTCTAAACTCTCACAACGGCGTACGCCGCCGAGGTTATCGCCGCCTATCTTAGATGCTATTCGAGTATATGTGTCGGTCTCTGCTAGGTGAGATCTGTAAAAGGGTTTTCTCATCTATAACACTAACTAGGTAAAGTTTGTAGACAGTTTCTTACTACACGGTGTGTTACGCACAGTTACCGCGAGAACTAACCAGTGGGCATACCGAGTCCCTCGGCCCCTCTGATTATGGCCATCTTACTCGCTCCAGAATCTCCGTGGTTTTTTGTCCGCCGGGGGGATATCGCTAGGCCCGACCTATGTCGCTTCGCCTAATAAGGCAAAGACATCAAACCGATAGTGATATTAGTGCAAGTTATTATAGCTAGGCAATAGAGTTAGAGATAGGCAAATATTACATAACTGCTTTAGGGGGTTCAATCGTCTTGAGATAAGATCGCAAGTGAAATGTTTTATAGCTCACGTTTTATATAACATTTTATGTCGTAGTCGGAAGTAATAATATAACGCCCCTACAATTATTTTCGTCATATAGTAGACGCGACGAGAGAACGAGAGTCTACGTTTACTTGGGAGTGCCTTCTCAGGATAAGGAGATATTAGCAATGTTTCTGCAACGCCGAGACGACATCGTCCAATCACCAAGAAGTCACTAGGCACGATAGGGGTGAAGGTTAGCAATTACAGCCTATCTACTACTAGTCCAGCTGTTTATTTATAAGCCCCAACAGACGTTTTAGGAACAGACAAGAGAAAGTTGTCTTAAACCTAACCCTAACATCTACATAATCAGGTCTTTACACGCCACTCTTATATAGTCTAATATGAATCTTCGGTACTATGGAACCACTGGTCTTGCGCTAGAGCGCGACGCTTTGATAAACCTAGATTAGGAGCCTGCACAATCGGCAAGACGGTCAAGATGGGCGCCTTCTGGGTAATAGAGGGGGCTTAACGGGGAGTAGCATGGTCCCTGGTAGTGGCGTCGGTTAAAGACTTGGTATCCTGAAGCCACCTCAGCAGGCCCGCGCAGGTCCTCAGTGCCGTGCTAGCAAGATCCTTTATACCTCGCTATAAGGCAGCCGGAAAAAAATTCCCGTAGGAGCGTTGTATTTGCTGGTACTATTTCATTGCAATATTCTCATGTACAAGGATGATATCTACACGTCCCTTCATGAAAGTCAAACCAACCACTGGGCTCCCCCTCCTCGACACCCACAAACCACGCCTGCCCTTGATGAGACCAAAACCAGCCAAACAGGCACCTCCGGTCAATTGTTTTCAGTCTCCGCGCTAGGTCGCTTTTCGACAGCATTGAAGTGCCGGCAAAGTCGTAGAGCAACCTGTCGCTGCGGCACAAGTACACGATCTGGCTCGCCAAGGTTGTTGGGGCTCGGGGGAGGAATGGCCGAGTCCGTCCATTATAAGTGAGGATGAAAAGATTGAGCAGGACAACTACATGCGCAGATAGAACTACGCTAGCCACGACGGTGCCCTTTTGTTCCGAGATAAGTCCGATACGGCGATATTCGGCCATGTTGCCGGTGGCGCCAGACGCGTATGCGAGTTCTAGAATGGGTGGTGCAAAGACGGTGACGGCATAGACCATGAAGACGCAAAAAGACGACCAAAACGTGAAGAAAGAGCCCATGGTTATGCTAACCGCGGCACTGCCCAACAGGCCGAGACTTGCAGCATTGTCGGATGCGAGCGATGCGTATATCGAACGCGAGCTGCCGGTGCAAAGCCGCCGCCATGTCTCGAAAGCTTGCAAGTTGCGCTGGATGCTCAACCACATCATCCCACCGACGGTGTAGCACAGAGTCAGCATGATTTTGGAGATGACAAGTCTTGACACGCGGCCGCCCTCCATGTAGCTGAGTATCTTAGCGACATAGTAGATAGCGGTGGTGATGGACGCCTGACCCAGCCACAAGAGAATCTCGGCGAGCCATGCCATGCGCCTAGTAAGCCAGAAGCCCATTACGTCCCTGCGACTACTGTAGAAGCTTCGTTGGGCAGGGTCAATGGGAAGAACGTGACCTGGTAGTGCGTTGACCGTGAGCTGATACGTCGTCGAGACGCTGCCATCAACGTTGACGACAGGAAAGTGGTCAAGGTGAAACGTGAGGTGCCGCATGGAGTTGTAGATAACGTTGGCATGTGCGAAAGATGGAATCTGGCGGAAGATGCGCAACGTGGCGAGGCCGCTTCGGTCTGAGTCGCTGATGAGGGTGGCCACGCCGCCGATGCTCTTAGGGTCGCGGTAGAGGCCAGTACGACGACAAAGTAGTATAGCAGTCAGTATCACAACCACACCACAAAGAGTCCCGTGGATGGCCTGGGTGGCGACCGCGACGCCAGGGTTAACAGAAACGACGACGAACATAGGCCCCTTTGCCTTGCCGGCCGAAAAAGATAAGCTACCCCATTCCAGGCTGAAGAGGCCACCGCTCATGGCTGGCAAGATTATCGAGACAAAGACAAAGGCGGCTGAGGTCAAAAACACCGCAAAATGACGCCTTTTTAAGGCCTTGAACGGGGTCCTTAAGCCGAAGACGGCAGTGTAGTCTAGGCATAATGCATTCCAGACATTGCCTCCTTCGGGGGTTGACAACTGGCGGAACGGCTCCAGCCTCCGTACTGTCACGTCGAGGACTTCCCAGAAGCCGGCAACCACTAGGCATATAGACACGGGTAGGTACGCCCAGGCGAGGAAGGAGGTCAAATCCTCCTCTTCGAAAATGAATATGCTGTTTGTGCTTGTTACTGTTTCATTATCCATGACACGACTGATCTCACCCTGGGCAGTTCTTCTGGCATTGATTAGGAGTTGCAGGCCGACTATGTGTAGACTGTGGAGCGCAAGCAGGAAAAGGAGGAAGAAAGGGCTGAAAACCACCGGTTTCCAGTTCGGAATCCCAGACGAAGCACATACCCTAGCTGGGAGATAAAGTGAATGCGGCACTTCAAAAGAGCTCTTCATCATTTGTGACTGTTCAACGTATCGTCAATAAGTCGCGAAGTGACCAAAAGAATGAAGAGGTCTTGTTTTAGCACCGATTTAATTGTTTTTATCGCAAGAAACAGTATAGCAGGGCCCAATGAGTAATTAGCTTGTAGGAGGGTTAAGGAGACCAGATGCAACACGTCCTTTGTTCTGCGCTCTCCGAAGCGTCGAAAACGACAAGGTCTTTGCATTTTCGGAGGTTGGGCTAAATGGCGGCGGACGAATTGTCAGCCTAACTCTGCCGTATTAGATTGAACTAATATTTCAGCTCACCCAATATAGGTTTCAGCTCGCTCAATACAGGGGTCCGCTACCAACCAATAGCAGTGCAGAAAGACAGCCTGCATTATTTTTAAATTGACTTCTATCGCATAGTGTAGCGTTATGCCCACCTTGCCTTAGCGCAAGCCTCCTGCGTCCTAATGGGTGGTATCTTCATTCTCCAGCTCAGCCTCGCTACAGAAAGTAACATCCACTGAATTCATTTATATATTAATAGTTGAGATTTATTGTTTATTGTTTATTATATAATAAATACTTATTACTTAGTATTATTACTTATATTTGTATCTTATAAATAATTTAAAACTCTATTAGATAATAGGGAGGCAGAAGCGGCCTTACGGATATCAGTGAGGTGGAAGTTCATCTGATTGTAAGTCGTTCATTCCATTGAAGTCTTCAGTAGTAAATGATATAATGTACTTGCTAAGGCGCGGTGATAGCAGCTGATCAGGATAGTCTTGGATACGATTTATATCGAATGAGGGATCGCAAGGTATAGAAACCTCGGGAGTTGTCGCAGTAACCCCAAGAATCTGGGGAGGGACCAGCATATCAAGTAAGACGAGGAATCCGTAGAAAAACAACATTGTCACGTCCAAAGTGGTAATCATTAAGAGGAAATGAGGCAGGGGATTAGGGAAGGAATTAGGTAAGGGATTAAGGCCATATATATATATATATATATACAGACCGTCGGGTCATAATGCCAACTCACTCTGGAACTGATCTCTTTTGACTGACACTGCTGCCACGTACCACCCTGCGTAATCACACCAGGCTGCGACTCGTGTCTTACCTGGCATTCTTGTGCGTTCGGTGGCTGGCTGATTGTCCCTGACGTATCAGTACCCTACGCCGGAAATCATTGGCACACATAGTCGATGAGATGTCGGCTTTGTATGCCTTTACAAGCAACTTCAGGCTACTAGAATAGTAAATTCTTAATTATCAGCTTCCCTACCAATAGTATAACGTTTGCCGTCGTTTTTACGGCTTCGTCAATATGCAACGAGGCGGCTTGTAGCTTTGACATTAGGGCCTGGATGCTGATGGGAAAATGAGTGGATCTCATGTCGTACAATAGCTTAAGAAGCTTTAGTATTCGCTATCATGTCTTATAGTAGTGCGCGGGTGTTTGGCGGTGCCGCTTTCATTGTCACCCCTTTGTGGTCTTCGTGGTTTGGTCACCGTGTCAGACTCTGATTGGGAAATTTCTCACATCTGTCTCAGGAAGGATATGTTTATTGATATTAACGACCTATAGATAATTTAGCATTGTAGTAATATCGGTGCCTACTTTTGCTTAACTGCTAAAGGTCTCGGTGGTAATCTGACCCAAAGAAAGGGTCCCAAGAGGACGGAGCTGACGAGGGCATCATTTATGGACGTATCTCTATGGAAAATAGGTCTAGAGGTTGCAGGACCCTTAAAGGATGCGCCAATTAATACTGCCACCTGCATAAGAGAGGCTTGATGAAGTGGAGGTCATGGAAACGGGCTGTTTTTGCCCAAACGTTCAGGCATTGTAAGAGACATGGTACAAGTTTCAAGATCCTGGCCATTGGCCAAAAAGTGGCTTCAGCACTTCGATTGTGCAGCATTATTGTGACCTCCTTTATGGTCTCTTACACAAAGCCTCTCTCCAACCCTCAACACTACGCCCCAACAATAGCACTGCGTACTATGGGAAGTACCTCTGCAAAAGTCCGATATAGTTGACATAGCCAACTCCGTTGGGCGGCTCCATGCCATAAATGTAGTCCCCCCACCAGGGTCCGGCGGCCCACCATGTCGCACCAAGCCAAAGATCAGTATGTTGCTGCATGTAGTCAAGCATGCTAGTCACGGCAGCTTGGCACTGATAGTTTGCACCGCCTGCAAACTCTCCAAGGAAGCCACGCTTTTTGTTTGATTTGAGCCACTGGGTAGCTGCTTGGACGCGCTCCTGACCTACGGTTGAACTGACACACGCGACTGATTTGCCCGAGCCATCAGAGTCGAGATATTGATGCATCTCGTATATGATTTTGCCTTGAGGGTCTGTCAAGGCCTTGAGGTTGTCATTTATGGAGGGCCATGTCCAGGCACCGGACCATGAATTGCCTTCCACGAAGATGTACTGCGATGTGGCACCGGAGGCACGGATACCATTTATAGCCGCCTGGTTCAAGTTCAGGACCAGTTCTTGATCCATGTCATGATACTCATTGTCTATTCCGGGTTAATATGTGCCATCTCAGACCTGTGAAGTGGTAAGACCCCTTACTTGTATCGAAAATGACATTTGCGTTGGACCTGAATTCAGTTGCCAAGGTTTTCCAAAATGAGCCAAAGTCGGAGGTAGACGTAACTACTTGTCCATAGCTGTAATGCTTAGCACGTGAAGATACTAGAACAAATTTTGGTGACTTACTATCTGCCGTAGTTGTGAGGATCAATAACAGCATAAGCGCCGGAGGCTGTGATTGTTGCCACGGTCTAAGCAGTTAGCCGGCGTTTGTACACCAGAAATAAGGGGGAACGAACTGATTTGAGACCCGCCAAGTATGCAGCATCTGGCTGGCCGGTCATAACATTTGGTATCATTCGTTCCATAAGAAATGGGACTCGGAAAATGTTCATTCCCGCACTCCGCAGCGTCGCGATGGCGGACGCATTGGGCCAAATGTAGTCTGTGCCCAGTTTACCTGGTATATTTGAGCCAAACTCAGCACCTGCCTCATTGGATCCGAACCCTGAATATATGTAAGCTCATCACACTTTCGCCCTACCATACCGAGCTGCACCAGTACACTAACAGAGGAACTTGGCTGCCCCCGCCAAAATCTGATACTCCCAGACAGCGCAGAAGATAATGACGTGTAGCAGGCTGAGGCTTTTCATTTCGAATTGTTAAATACTGTCCTGCAACAATTTGCAGCAGTTAGAAAACTCAAAATTCGGAAAAGCTTGCCTTTTTTATATAGCTAGCTGGCCTACAGACTCACTTGTCGGCGTTCGGGCCGTGATCGACATGCTTCTTCGAGCAGACTACTAACCAGATTGGCCCCAGTCGTCGGCATATGAAGCGGCAGTTGTTCACCTGACAAGCGGTAAAGTAGCCCTGCACATAGTCATTTAAGCAGGTGGGTCAGATAACTAGCCGTAAAAAGAAGGGCCGACACCAGGCGTCTGCCACATGGATGCAACGGATGCGATCACACCTTCCGTTTCTGCCGTCTTCCCCAATATCGGAACGGCGGCCCTTCGGAGAATCGGCCCGCTCAACCATATATCATTACGGTTAGTAGGAGTTTTTTCCATGATAAATGAGTCCTCTGCTTAAAAGACGGCATGCCATGGAACTCGCACTACCGCTTGCTAGATCTTACAAGTAACCGCCGTCTACAAACCTTCTAACCCACCCTACAAAGAAAATGCACCTTGCAGCGACACTACTCTTAGCCTTTGGCTCTGTCACCCAAGCCCAGCAGTGCCCTGATATTCACATCTTCGGGGCTCGTGAAACTACTGCGGCACCTGGATATGGATCTTCTAGTGCACTTATACAGATGATCCAGAGCGCCCATCCGGGGACCACTGCAGAAGCAATAGTGTATCCTGCATGTGGAGGCCAGGATTCTTGTAGCGGTATTCAATATGGCGAGTCAGCGAGGCAAGGGACCAATGCGGTGTCTGCGGCGGTGAACTCGTTTCACCAGCGCTGCCCTAGTACGCGCCTCATTCTAGTTGGATACTCCCAGGTATGACTCCCTCCGCTGAGACTGAGAATATATTAACATGTTTTCTATCTCAGGGAGGTCAGATTATGGACAATGCACTCTGCGGTGGTGGCGACCCTGGCGCAGGAATCTCCAACCCTGCAGTCCCAATCTCCTCGGGGGCAGTAGCGCAGATCAAGGCCGCCATCTTTATGGGCGATCCCCGGTTTAAGGCAGGAGCATTTTATAATGTGGGCACATGTGAAGCGGGTGGTGTAAGTCAACCTACGTTCTGTACAGCAACCAGCTGTCAATACTATTATGCTGTGTGCGATGAGATTGACTAACGAAATAACACGCCAAATCCACAGTTCGATGCACGGCCATCAGGTTTTGTCTGTCCGAATGGCAGCAAGGTCCAGTCCTACTGTGATTGGCAAGACCCATACTGCTGCACTGGAAACGACGCTCAACACCACCAGCAGTATGTCCAGATATATGGGCAACAAGCCGTGAGCTTCGTCAACAGCCAATTATGGGGAGAAAATCGGTGCTAGGCAGTGACAGTTTAGCAAATACAGTTGCAAATAAATAAATTGAAAACTCAGAGTCCTAGTTTCCTTGATACGACCAGTCGCCAAGCTGCCACTTGGGTGCTTCCTCTTGTGTATACGCCTGGCCAATTTTTCCTCCGGGCGGAGGCCAGGTCCTTAGGAAGCTTTTGCCATTTGTGCTATATCTGGCCACATTATTGATGGCGCTGCTGGTTTTTTGCGGTCTGGGTCTAAGAATCAAACTTGATAATATGCACTACTACGTTGTTTGCTACATGACCTGGATGCTTATGTACCAGTCCGAGCGGCACATACTTCGGTCCAAGATGTGATTATTGGCGTTCCTTGATGCAACAATGATGACCAACCCCAATATCTCACAGTTCACACGAATGAACAGCGTGCTACAGTGACGCAGAGCCACTAATAAAAGATTTCGACCTATGGATAGCTATTGATCGTAGGCAGCACACACTATGAAGTCAGCATAAATGATCTTAGACCAATAAATTACAAAGTAGAGCCCTGTCTAGGGCGGTGAGTTGACCGTTATACGCGCGGAGCCAGCGCTCCTGTAGCCCTCAGTAGCAACGATCATGTAGTCATGAGTACCGAGGGTCATGCCCACATTTGCCCATGCCTTGAAGAAGTTTCCAGTAGTGATTGTGCCTCCAATGCGCCTGGAAGTTCGGATAGCCCAATACTGGTTGAATGTTCGGGTACCATCAATCGACGGAGCATTGTACCGAGTGCTTTGGTAGATGTTGTAAGTACCCCCATCGCTTTGGACCTGGCCCTTGTATGTTCCGGCTGAGCCTGGATTGTACTCTCCAAATGCGTCGACAATGTAGTACTCAACCAGTGGATTCCGAGTCCAGCCGTAGACGGCCAGATACTAGTGACGCCTGTCAGGAATCGTGTTACTTTTGATTTGCAGCCGCTCTAACTCACCGAGTTGCCGTTGTTGACGGGGTTCCAGCTTCCAGAATATGAAACCGTCCTGAGGTTTATGTCAGACCCCGCGTGAACAATGATGGAAAACGTAGTAAGTCAGCACTTACCGGGCGGAGCCTGGGTTCCAACCTTTTCCTCCAACAAAATTCCCCCCCGACTGCCAGTCTACGCTATAGGAGCCACCAGCGCCATTCTGGTATGTCACAGGAGAGGCACCATCAGTCCACCAGGAGTAGAAGTAGCCATTATGGTAGCCCGTCGAGCTTGGAGTGGACTGTCTTTCAAATAGCTCATGAGTCTCATCAATAGATGTCCAGTTGAATGGGCTGGCTAACGCCAAGCCTAGAGTCAAAGTCAGAATAACTAGCTTAGTTCCAATCATTTTTTAAACGAAACAAAGGTAAATGCGGATGAGACGGGAAACTAAGCGCTTGCGATCTTGTTTGTCTAGTTTACCACTACGGGATGCCGAGTTATATATGCGCTACATTCTTGTATCTTTTGCCGTTTATCAGTTTTGCCGACCAATTTACCGGTTAAAATCATCTTTCTGACATTGACGACAAGCATGTCGTAGCCCCCGCCGTGATGTTACACTGGTGGCGGAGCTCGGACCGAACGTACACCATGGTTCAGCAAACCCGGAGAGTCTAGCCGACACTCCGCATCAAAATAAATGACACTACCGCTAGCGGCGGTGTACGTGAGCTACTCCACGCGACGCAAATGTATAGTTTATTGCGTTCAATAAATCACGGGAGTCTTCGCTTGGCGTAGTAAGCCTCGGCACCTATATAGATCTGCGTCGGGAAAGGATCACAAATGCCGTTTCACACTGGTGACAGAGCCGATCAGACGCCGTTAGGCGACGCAATCTCAGACTTTCATACGAACGGCTGGCCGACATTCCGCCTTTGCTAATATTCACGGGCTACTATCTGTGTTGCTTTGCTGGCCTTATTATAGATGTAGACTACTACGGCGGCGACGTATAACGGTGAAGCACTTTAAAGCCCAGCTAACCCTAACCCGACTTCGGCTGGGCGGCTAAGACAGGCTCTATAGTGCTGACTTTAGTTTATAGTCTTGGCGAAAGTAGTTATTGCAAAGCACAACTAAATAGAGTGGTAAAGCATTTACTAAACTTGGAGCTTGTGGCTGGCAGCTGTACTGTCCTAACGGTTCGGCATCGAAGACCCATGCTGCTACTATAGTACTCACGAAGTCATCTAGTATCTTAACCCTGGTACAGACCAGTCCAGGACGCTCGACATTACGCAAATTTATAGCTCTCCTAAAGGTGAAAACTAACAGCCGTGTACAGGATAACCATAATTCTCTCGAAGTAGCCGTTTATATTAGACACATATAGACGTAGTAGGTCTTAACTTAGGGATTACGATAATTCACCTATTACGCCTAATGCCAGATAGGCACCACAAGCGCACTGAAGATTTACATAATGCTCTCTCTTTCAACATTGCCATCTATCGGAATACGACCATCTCTAGCACTGAACCGCTTTCTTGACTATATTCACCATCTAGAAGCTGGAATGCAAGGCCGCGACATCTTCCGTAAGGCTCACTGTAGCCTTTGCTACACTCTCTTTAACACCAGTGCTATTGTCCACTGACTTGTCGGTTATTGCCGCCATCTTCTAAGCAAAATAAAGCCGAAGTAGGTCCCAGGTGTAGCAAGTAGCAATTAGAAGGTCCATTCCCTCGTAATTGTGCTTCTCAAGCGCCAGATTCTCGGCCCCGTGGCAGATTGCAATTGTCACAGTGGCCAGCTGTTACGGGCGCTATTACAACACAGTCCCGTCTCACTAGGACCAGGGCTGAAAATTATAACGGCAAGGCTACAGACGCAAGAAGAGGTTCTGAGATGGGTTTGTGGTGTTGGTCGTTAGCAAAGCAGCAGTTACTGCACTTGACTCTAACCGATGTGGTAATATATTTTTATTTAGTGCCTGTGTCTTATTATACTTAGTCACAGGGTATTTAAGGTTAGCACGTAATATAAACTAGCAATATATATGATATAATGCAACTATAGTAGTGTACATTCCGGTTAATACTTTCCAGGGTAGGTCTAGACACTTTAGGTAACCGAGCGTAAGTATACACCCACTGGGCTGCTGCTATGAAACCCTAGAAAACAGTACGTTTCTTCCCAACAGCTCTTTTTTCACAGAACTCTATACGTCAAAGCAATCCATGCAAGATAATTCTAATTATGTTCGCCGCCTACCTAGGTGGTCTGCCGCTTCCAAGGAAATAGGCAGCAATACGTCTATTTTCGTAAGTAGCTTAATGCAGACTATGCCGAACTCCTCTACTGCGACACGGAGACGATCCTATATACCAGGCAACCAATACGGGAAATTCTCAAGCCGTTATTTCCAGCCGAAGCTATCCTATGCTTTTAACTTTAAGTGTCCTAGTATTACGGTCGACACAGCCTTCTCCGCCAGTCTAGTGGCCTTTCACTTAGCCTATTCAGTCCCTTTAGATAGGCGACATAGATCGAGCAATAGTAGGGAGAAGCAGTATTATTCTAAACAGCGACCTTTACAGTTCAATGAGCTCCATATGGTAAGACGCATCGCACTCTACGTTAAATTCCTAGTCGACGTAAGCTATACTAACTTCTCAGTTTTCTCTCATCCGAAGGGCGATACTACAGCTTCGAGGAATAAGCCCAGGTATACGGTAGGGAGAGGGGATGGGCTATATAATGCTCAAGCTTCTCAATAGAGTATTAATAGAAGGCGATAGTATTCGTGCCGTGGTGCGAAATACAGCTTCAAAGCAAGACGACAAGACGCCCGGCACTACGCTGCCCAGTCTCTCTACTCAACAGTCGCTAATACTCGGTGCTTACGATAAAGTGGGCTAAACCCCGCAGAAACTAACATTGTCAATGCTCATGGCATAGGCACGCAGGCCGGCGATCCTATAGAGTCTCATGGAATTAGAGCAGTATTTGAAACTTGTCGCGAATCACCAGTGAAAAGCCATTAAGATAGCACAAATCGGTGGCAGTCACAGCCACTAACATATTGGCGAGCAACCAATGCTATACAAATTTGCCTCTGTTAAGCCTAATAACGCAGGACGCGTGTTTACTGCGTCTTTTTACTGCGCCTTCTTCCTTCCTTTCACCAGTGCTACAGGACCAGTGTAAATTTTCCGGGCAACAGCGACAAAGTAAACCAGCGCGACGAGCAAGGTAGCCGAAAACAGGACCGACGACCAGTTGAAACCCGTTGCAGTGACAGGCTGCTTTTGAGGCCAGAATGCCCAGATAAAGCACCAAAAGGAATACAACACAGCAAGCAGGTTAATCGGAATGCCCCATCTGCCAAGTGAATATCGAGCCGGTGGCAGTGTGTCGGGCTTGAAGATCCTCCTCCATAGCATGCACCCAATGCTTAGGCAGTAACATTGCAGCAACGACACGAGGAACAGCGACGTCATAGCGTAAAACGCAACTACGCTGCCGATGTAGACGAGAGCGAGACAGCTGCTGACCACGCCGGTGAAGATGCACGCGTTGGCGGGCACCGACGTACGTTTGTTAATCGTAGATAGCCATGTTGATATAGGGACGCCTCGGTCACGGGCAAAGGCAAATAGATCGCGACTAGTGGCAGTAAGATAAGTTATGTTGTGGCACATGAGAAGGACAATGATGACAGAGAGAAGAGCCGTCATCCACCGGGTAGACATGGAGTGCCGAAGCACATAGACAGCAGGATACGTGGACGGATCGTCTAGGGAGGCAGCGACACTGGGGATGTGATAGAGAAGGGTGAAGAATATGAAAAATGTCATGATGAAGTTGACCATAAAAATGGATGTCATTGCCCGCGGCACGGATCTGGAGGCATCGTGGACTTCCTCGGACATATGAGCAGCCTATCCACGTTCCATTAGTCAGGCTGGAAACTCACAGCCTAGCGTGTACATGAGCTTACCGAGTCAATTCCAGTCAACGGATTTACGCCAGAAATCTGGCCAATCATTACTGCAAGGGGCAAACTGCCCCACCCTCCCGAGTCTTTGAAGTCGGTAAAGACTTGAGATATCGTTGTTTTCGGCGCATTGATCCAAATGGGGATAACGACGGCAAGGTACACCAAGCAATGCAGGGCAAATGCAGCGTTCTGCCAATGAGGGAGGATTCTGTTACCATAAATGTTGGCAGCCAAGGCAATTCCGATGGCGCCCATTGTCAACAATGTGCCGTGCCACCTAGGCGCAGTATACTCGGGGTGATTGACAGCAATGACGCCTTGGATGAGGGTGCCCACGAGTACACAGCCTTCAACATTGGCGGCTTGCCATGCCAGTGTTGATGTCCACCTACAAAGATTAGCATCGATCGCCGCCAAGATATTCTACACACTTACCCTGTGAGGTAGCTCAACACCTTCTGGAGATGATCAGGCGCGAACTCGCTGACCCAGTGGTATTGCGCGCCGGCAATGGGTGCGATACTGGCCATCTCAGCCATGCTGAGGTAGACGGGAGCGAAGCCTACAAAGCTCCAGAGCATCGAGTACAGTATGACGGGGCGGCCTCCATTGATCAGCCCAGGTGTAATGCTGAATATGCACAGTTCCCACGACGATGTGGCCATAGCGACGAAGGACATGGCGGAAAGCAGGCGGAAGTGGCGTATAAACTGTTGCTCGTGGCCCATGCGACGCATGTCCAGGGCATCATCGGGCGACGACATGAAAGCTGTGTCATCATCGTCTTCGCCGCCCTCGCCGCCGCCATTCCTGCAGACTCGTTTCACCTGAGACGTGACCGTTACGTCGCCTTTGCCCCAGAAGTTGCCGTTGGTGTAGTTGCCCGCGGGCGGCCGCGACACCATCTCGATGGGCTCGCCCTCCCAGACTCTGGAGGAAGACGGCGAGGGGTCCATGGTGGCGGCTGCGTGGGACAGAGGGGACGCACACCAGGTTGATACGAGGGTGAAGAACAGAAGAAAATGATGGCGAAGGACCAATGGGGAAAACAAATGGCGAGAATTAGCTCAGTATTGGCCGTGTACGAAACTTATGAATGCAGTCGTAAGTTGCTTGCTTCTCGGCCCTGGGGAGGAACCGGAGGGACAAAACACGTTGGAGCCGAAAGTCCAAATAAGACGAAGGAAGGAGAAAAGGCGTCTTAATCTTCAGAAAATAATACAGCTAGCAAATCAGCCAGAGACCCACAAAAATGCATTTTCGGGATCTTTTTCTGCGTCCTTCTCTGGCCAAAGTTCGCGGTGAAGCCTGGACTATACCCGAGCGTTAGAAAGAGCAGGGTTCTCTCTGGCGCCTTCAACGGATAACTACCCTGTTCCGTCGCTACCAACTCACTCTCTCTCCTCTCTCCTCCCTCGGACGGTTTGCTACGTAACATGCGTGTTGTCAGGGTTCGATGGCAAGGCATTTCATCGGCTGGCGGTGCTAAAAGAGTGCTATTTGGTGCGGGTACTTTTGACTTTGACCCCTGCTGCAATATATGTGTACCCGCGTACTAGGCAAGGGGTTTGGTGTTGTTAGGTCCGCACACAACCAAATAGGAAGTTGATGGCCGGCGAGCGTCTATTTTGTCATCGTGATAGAAAGGCTCAAGGGACACGAGAGGTAGCCCGCGCTATCTATTGTGGCGGCAGGTTGCATCGGCTACCTGCCTACCCCAGGTACGTGCTCTGCTACTGCATAGCACGTGCAGTTGCCAAGACAGCGGGGAGGAAGTGAGTTAGGCTCAAGCCGGCGTCTCGCTCCGTAAATTCCAATCTGTAATTAACCCTACACCCTTGTTGGCTAACTACGTCGTAGCGATCCGTTGCAACCCGTGTCCCGTTGCGGCATTGTGATGGAGAAAAGCAACACCAGAATGGGAAACATTGTAGGGCATACTGGTTGGAAACGCTGGGAAAATGTGTACACATGGCCAGCCAACCAGCCTCCTCAAAGACGCTGGAGACATTATGAGGCGCAATACTACTCGCAGGCTCGGCGTACGGAGAACATCGGTACCGTTTTACAGAGTGTGCTCCAAATAGAGTGTGTGAGATTCCGTTTAGAAAAATAAGGTAAGGCACCTACAGAGCATTGCCGACAGGGCTTCGCTAGGTCCACCCCCCATTGGGAGCCGAGTTACCAGGCCAAGTCTTTCGTCCCCACCCACGACCGGGCTTAGGGTAAGGTGCGGCTGTCGCTCAATCAATCCTGAACGGCCAGATTTCGACAGTGAGGTTATTTCAGTACTGAGCGCCGCGCAACACGTGGAAGAATCTGGTGTCGAAACCGTTCCCACTGCTGCGACTACTTCTGGTTAATTATCTGTTGCGCCTGTCAGTTGTTAGCTAACAGGCATTTTGGTCCGGGCTACTCCAAAGAGCATTGGTGTCCTAGCATTACTTCCTTTGCCATCCACCATATAACCTATTCTAGGCTTCGGGTGACCCACCATAAATCCTATCTTCGAGGCGTACCTCGTAAGAGGGATTTTCAAGTATATTAACTTGTGGGATGGCCGACACTATGTGCAGACAGGGTCTGTCAACACGAGGCTACCACAGTAAGCCTATTACGTATTGGCGCTGGTCGATCAGCGCACTGCGCAGCTGATTGCCGAGGCACAGACTCACTCCCTCTCTCTTTTTCTTCCCACTATCCCTCTACCACTCGCTCACTCTACCTACCTCTTTCACAGCCCACAGACGACCTCCGCGGTGTTGTTTGATTCATAGCGGCTTCATTTCTATGTTAATTCTCCAGGGTTATGGCCTCCGGACGCGGTGCTTGGCTCACCTCTGCCACAGCGCTGTTCTTAGGTTGGGCCACTCTGACGTTTGCGACGCGTGTTTGGGCTAAGCTAAGGAGCAAGAGCTGGGGGTCCGACGATGCTGTCATTTCCATAGCATTTGTGAGTCAGACGTTCGGTAGCAGGAAGTAGCAGAAGCCGCCACAAAAGGATCGGCCGACGGATCTGAAGCTGATGAGGTACACTAAAGGCCTTTAACATAGCACACGTTGCATTGGTTTGCCGGGCCGTGCAGCATGGCTACGGTGACCATGCCGACGATATACACGATCCGGCATTGTGGCAGGTGTAAATAGTAAGATCCCTGTAACCCTAAACTTACAGAGTTGAGAGATCCGATAGAGAGTTAATTGCAAAGCAATGGTTAGCTACTCTACGCTGGCCGCATCATGTACGTAGCCTGCACTGGCTTCCGCAAAGTATCGACAGCACTGTTCATCACCAACTTGTCTGGGACTGCGCCTCAAATTCGACCGGTTTTCATACTCGCCGCCGTATCCAACTTGTGGATGGCAGCAGCCATTTTGCTCCTGGCAATTCACCCTAACCCAAATGCCAACCAACCGTGGGTCATATTAGATAAGACTGCGACCCTAGTAGGTGCCAAAGTCACCCCGACGCGGACTCGCTATAACCCTACAAATTTCGCCTAACGCACTCATGCGTAGTACTACCGATGGCTCGTGATTGAGATTTCTAGCCTTGTCATTGAACTGCTCTTGTGGTGCCTATCCTTGAGCATCGTCTCGGCCCTTTGTATGCCGTTGTTTAGACGCATCATGATACTCAGTGCCTTTGGCATCCGCCTACTGTACGCTTCACCGGTAGACTGGTTAGAACGAACAGCACACTCACAGGAAATATAGGCTGATTCCCCTGGTCGCGACTCGCCTCTGCCACCTGTCACCTCGTCGCAACCAAAACTTGACATATGACTCCATCCTGCCAGCCATCATGACCGAAGCCGTACTCCATTTCTCTGTTATATCGGCCTGCACCACGTCCCTGAGGCCCTTTTTACGCGCCCTTCGACTCGAATACGCGCCGTCGTCAGCGGCGAGTCTGACATGTCCTACCACTGGCTTAAGCACAAACCATTCAAGCATAAACAAGCCCAGAAGCAGGTCGGTGCTGCACGCTATCACGCGGAGGAGTGTCAGAGACTCTTACTACGAGCTCGACGCAATAAATAGCAAAGATTCAGCTGATGAGTCTCACAAACAAGACACGCGACGCTCCCGCCGGGCGGCGGAATCGCAAGCCGTGGCCTACCCACCGCAAAACGGCGGCAGACAAAATAGAAGGAAGCATGATGGCGTAGTTGACGATGTACCAAGTGGTGACTCGGGCGAAGCAGTCATCGATAATACATCATCTGCTGACAGGGATCGGATAATAATAAACCTTACGAGGGGATGGTCTATTCAATATGAAGAGGCTTCCAAAGAATGATGCATTTTGTTCGTACCTCTGCTTATAGCTTCTAATAATAAAATCTTAAAGTTGTCGGTTGCCGCTATTTCCCCCAAAAGGCAGTATAACAGAAGGCTGCCTAATGGCGAGAACAATTGCATGAGGAGATTAAGGCTGCACCAGCTGTCCACGGCGATGCCAGAACTGGGTTGGCTCTGGGTAGTGCTATAGTGGCTGTTGCATATGTCACGGCGTAACAGCGAAACGTGGCGTGTTGGTGGTGGGATTATTTCAGTCCAGACAGGGCATGGCTCTATATCCAGCTATGCCGCCTCCTACCACAATGATCTTCTTGCCAGCCATTATGGGCCTCTGTGGTGATGTTGCTGGAGCTCCGTCAGCCGACATCGTTACCTTACCAAGGGACGGTCCTCGCAATTTGCCGTCTGAGTATGATACGTGTAAAGTGATATGGAGTACTCTTATACTGCGTCCAGGACAGGGCCTAAAAACCAGGCTCAGATTGCGGGGTTAAAATGAACTCGTAGCAACTCTTCCATGCGATTGGCGGACCCTGATTGACCCACGAATTGCGTTCTCCGCTGACAAGCTCGGAAGGAGTTGACTCCTACTTGTATTATTCTCAGCGACACGGACAAATTCGTCAAATGGCGGATGATTAAGAGCGCCGAACTGTGACCTCCACAAGCAAGGCGACTCGCTGACATTACCGATCAGTTCCCATCCATCGGGGAGCTACGTTTGCGTTACCTTCAGGAGTCACGACTATAATCTGGCCCAAGAACCCAGTGACCGGTGTATACTGTTGGCCTTGCGCCATAGGTGTCTCGAGGTTCACCGAGTACAAAAACGAGGACCTTATAGACGCCAGCGCGTCCCATATCAGACACATGTTTCCAAATACGACGATGCTGACACTTGTTCTCAAAGCTCGTTCCAAAACCCACCTGTTCCATGTATGTCTTGTTCGCTTTCTTTTCTGCCTGTGTGAAATCTCTGTGGGTCCTCCTGGGGCTCTCAAAGTTGACGGAGAAAGCTCATTATATCGCACCTGTATATCTTGGCTTGCCACTACTGCGTTGCTCTTCTTCACGGCGTATACTGCCTCGTCGTATTCGAGATCCACCATGCTGCTTGCGTAACGTTAGATACTTCCGATCTTGATTGTAAACTGGGCCTAGCCTACTGGTGTTCCACTTGCTGGAAGTGCGCCTTCCCAAGCAGCAGTGGCGCATTGAAGTTCAGCCTGGTCAGCCTGATTGCGCCACATGCGTAATGGTCGGAGACGTCTCGATCAACCACTTCGGCGAAGAGAGATGCGAAGCGACAGAACTGTTCCTAGGTAGTACCTTCCGGAATGAGGCGCACCGTCGGGTCCTGCGCGGCGTGAAGACGTACTTGGTCCTTACGACGTAAAAGTCCGTTCTGAGGTAGCCGAGCGCTGCGATGCGTACACTCGGGGCTCACGGCTGATGTGATAGGGTTGAAAAGCAATTCATCGATTCAGATACACAAAGCACAACCGCGAGACCGCACTGCTTACCATATTGAGGCACACCTTCGCTAACCTTGTGCTGGAAGGGCGCGAGGCGCAAACCGTGAACCTCAACTGGCGAATCCCAGAATGAGTCAGTACGCCTGTAAAAACTGGATTTAGCTGATTTGAGGCACCGGTAAATCTATAAATCCACGTTTAATAAGCTGACTTCTCTCATATTATTGGAATCTCATCGCATACACACGGAGCTGCTAAGTCCGATCATAGACACACCATTCCGCCTGTAATTTCATCCGTATCCCGTACCAAATTTTGCCGCTATCAATGCTAGCAGCCACATCCATCACCTTGATTTCATCGCCATACCACTTTGGCGCTTGCGATGAAGCCGTTGGTGGCGGGCCACGAGTGCTACTCGCAGCTGGCATCGCCGAGGCGTTACGAAGCTTGGGTGTTCTTGTCCGAGAAGTCGAGATTTCACCCGCAGACGGGTTTGAGGGCGAAGTCGGCAAGAACTTTGAGTTGTTGCGGCGCACGTCTACCATCGTTGCTGATGTAATTAGCCAAGGTTCACTGCCTATCATGCTCGCGGGTAATTGCACCGCTACAGTGGGCGTATCTGCAGGTATCTCTGTCTCGAGTGCGTTGGGAGAAGAGACTCTAGGCTGCATCTGGTTTGATGCCCATGACGACATCAATACGCCAGATGTCCTCACCAGCGGCTACCTTGACTCCATGGCTATCGCTGTCATGGCTGGCCAGTGCTGGAAATCTCTGGTTCAAAGTATACCTGGATTTTGGAAGTTCGACATGCAAAACTTAATCCACGTTGGGATGCGCGACATGACAGAACTGGAGCGGCGTCGAGTCGAGGAAGCGGGCTTTTCTGTGATTTGGGGCAACGAACGTGAAAGAGTTGACTTTGCATCAGAGACAGAAGGGGTACTATCGTCCAAGAACTTTAATCTGACAATGGTTCACCTGGATCTTGATTGTCTGGATTCATCTATCGGACCAGTGAACAAGTGGCCTTCAGCCGGGGGCTTATTAGAGAAGGACTTGGTTGGTTGCTTGGATATGATACCCCGAACGTGCCGCCCTGTTTCTTTGACAGTGGCGGGCTTCGACCCCGCTGTTGACATTCGCGGTCGCATCCCTCCTGTTGCTATCAACGGAGTTGTTACGTTCGTCCAGAGCATGATCAAAGCCAAGCACTTAGTCCCTGAATCCATATAAAGGAGCACTGGCCGACGCAACGAGGTCTACCGGTGTTCTCCCTGGCCTAATTCCTTATGTAGTATCTAGGTACGAAGTATTGAATCGAGCAGAATTGTTAACCTTGAGTTAAAAGTGATAGTCCTGCCCGATAGTCGTGCCTTTCAAGCCGAGCTCAACTGCGGAATAAATAAACCCGGTCCGCGCTTATGAAAAACAGTAAAATGCCTCACTCATGGTAAAGCAATTGCATAGCCAAGTTTGACGGCACAAACAAGATATTCCCGTCATTGGCGGTGTGGCCACTTCACCAGTGTTCATCGCCTTGCGGTGTTGGCGTCAGGCTGGCTCGCTGTCCAAAGTTTTGTCTGCCGTCATCGCGACACCATGTCCGAACAGTTCATGGCGTGAGACACGGCAAGTAAAGGTTTATGTTTGTTCGTCTAGACCATTTCCGTAATTAGCTTAGGTTTTACACTATGCCATGCCACAACCGTTGTATCCTGCTCTGTAAATTTAGTCCCTGTGCAAGGAGCTCGTACTGCCACGGGCTAGGCTGCTCTGACTTGGCCGTAATTGTCATTTTTTGGTGAAAGAGAAGGACAGCAACCGAGTAAATAAGTTTATGCGTTCCACTACACATAGAAGCCCCCGGGTTTGTCAGACATTGGAAGAGCAATGGCGGGTTCGGGAAATAAAACAGACTAATTGGTGAGAACTATGTCCAGCGCGAGGTATCTGGCAGGCGTCCCGCACATAACTCGAACACACCTTAAGGGCTTCGACCTCTACGATCAGCACACATTCCTTCCTTAACACATTTATTTCAATACACACTCGCTACTTTTAAGCATTATGCGAATCTCGGCCCCTACAGTCGGCGTAATCGCCGATGTTTAGGCCTTATTGGCTGCTCCATGTCACGCTGGTGCGTCTTATTAAGATCTCTGCTAAGATCCGGGCAGCGGTAGCGTATTAGTCCGAATATCCACGAGCATCCCGGTCGGAGATTTGATTTTAGGAGGCTCACGCGGTGGTGCATAGATGGGGCCGGAGAGGCATATGACCAAATTTTATTAATCTTCATCTTTCGACTTAAATAGACCCTATAAATCTAGGGGACTACACTGTAATAGGTTATGTTGTGGGCCACAAGAGTGCTTACTTCTATAAAAGGCCTCAGCTGGGCATCCGCTAATATGGCCTTAACTATATGCCGTAAAATACCTTAGGTCCTAAGTAAAGCATAGGAAGGTTAATAAAGGTATATTATACTCTATAGTTAGCTGCGTTGGTTAGATATCTTTAGTTATACGATCTATGCGGCTTTATAAAAGAACGAGGCCTCGGCATATCACCAGCGTCACATCACGGGAGTTGGTTAAGTGATGGAAACCCCATCATATCTAAGTTAGGAGGGTGGACGAAATGCAGGGTCTCCAGCTCTACGCTCCACACCCACCGTTGACCGACCGTTTAAGGCTGTAAGGTTAAAGCCGATATTTCACGCATCGACCCACCAGCTCCCTCTCACCCCTGTACCCTGTTGTAAGCGCCATGCTAATTCTTTATTAGCTCGGCAACATGTGGATATTTACATAACATTCTCAGGGCGTGGCCGTATTAACCTATACCTCCGATATAACAGCTCTACTTTTTGCGAGTGGATATGTCTTCCTAGGTGTTGTTCCATCTCCTTGGTGAAGGGGAGTTCCGGTGGTAGCATTTGTAATAAACACGGATGTGCTATACTCATTCTCCCTCTTAGATTTAAAACTGGTTTACGTATCATATGTTCTCGCCTCCCTAGCAGCTTGGTTAAGCGTAAAAATTTTGGCATAAGGAAGACTATAGCTCTAGCCAGCCTATGGCTGGCTATTGGCTAATCTCAGAAGATTCTCCTAGTCACCGCTACCGTGTAGTTTCCGGCTGCTTCCATGGCCACGGGTACCACTTCTGCGAGACTTATACCATTTAACGTGGACTATACAGCCTAGATAGACTACTGTGATTCTGGAGTTCTCGAAAAGCCCCTGACGTCTATTTGGGAGAGCAGGGTGTCCGTATATGATGATATCGATAAGTTCGTCTCTTTTGTTTCGCTATAGTGGCCACGCGGAGAAGGCCCGGGAGCCCCTCTAGTCGGCAGTAATAAACAGTGGAATGCTTGCGTTATCGCGATTCCTGAACTGTTTGATTAATTAGGTGTAAAGGGGTATGGAAATTGGTCCTGTATCGACGTTGTCAACTCTTACTGCCTGGCCAGCATGGCAGCCTATGTAACCAGGACCTGGGATTTACTGGTTCGCCTGGAACGGCTGCCCACGGCAGAAGCTGTTGCTCGCGTTTGCGGCAAACTTAACAGCTTCCCACTTGATTCTTCATGCTTAAGCAAATCATCTTAAGGCGAATTGGAAGTTAAAGGTACGTAAATATGACTGTAGCCTATATGCTGCCTGCTTGGCTATGCGGTCGCGTACCTTGAGGACTATGACTGATATTGGCGTGTAGCGTACCCACGTTATAACCCATCTAATGGGCAGGTATTTATTCTCGGAATTGACGAGTACGGCACTGGTAAAGATGAAAAACCCACCGCTTACACAAAGGCGCTTTCGCGAGCCTGGCCCTTGTTGATCCTGTAAGCAGAGAGTAAGGTTGCCGCCTGGTCCACCATGACTTGCCCATCTGCTGGACTAGGCTCCTTTCACGACGATTTTAATACTGGTAGGTTGGATGGGTGGAAAACCTACGGTGGCGAATTTGGCGCCTCTTCGAAAGCACTCTTTGCAAAAAGCTCAAGCGGTCATCAATGGGTCTAGTTTTGACGACTTCACTTACGATGCCGATATTTAGTTGCCTGAAGGGTTAAACGGTGGGAATAGTGACTTAATCTTTCGTGTGTCTGATGCGTCCGATGGCACTGATAGCTATCGCGGTTACTATGCCGGCCTGGACGTAGGCACGGATAATGTTGTTTTGGGCATCGCTAATAATAACTGGAGGCAGATCAGCTTAGCACCTTTTAAGGTCAAAGGTGGTGGAACATGGCATATACGCATTCGAGCAGAAGCGGAGGCCATCTCTGTATTCGTGGATGACATGACTACCGCCAAGATTACCGTTAAGGATAAGACCTACTCTAAGGGTGGCGCTGGCGTACACGTTCACTGGGCGGATACCACGTTTGATAATGTGGACATCAAGCTACTTTCTTAATTAAAATCGGTGCCGACCTTAGATGGAACATGCGGTGGTACATCTCGATACAGCTGCTTGAATACCAAGTTCTTCTTTGGCAACTGCTGCGGTGCCAACGGCTTGTGTGGATATTCATGGGACTCGTGCGGTGCTCAACGGTAAATACACCCTCTGTCAAGTCCTTTTTGCTTACTATGTTTACCTACTAATTTTTCTAACTAGCCAATCTCAATCTGGCCTCTGTGATGTTGTTGTTACTGTCACAGCGACAGACAAGCCCGCTGCCACAGCTTAGACTAGTATACGAGGTATTCAGTAGTACTCGTTTAATAAACCCGCAAGGTAGCCTTGCTTTGTCTGTGTACATTTCACCGCATGCTGTGTTGTTGATACGAACTTTAATCCCTGCATTGCAAGATTGTAGCAATCGTAACTGCTCTTAAGAAGGTAAGAAGAAGATGATATTGCTTTGGTTTTTGGCCACACTTCTATTCTTTGTAATTCTAGAGCTTGTTACATGTGTGACTATGTGAAAATGCCAATCTTAAGGCGTGTCTGTTCCCAAGCTTCGACCCGGGAGACTGTCAGTGAAGCTCCACGAAACAGGACCAATATTCACCGCTGCATTCTCCGGAGCCGTCCTCTGCACACAATTTTCAATGTAAATTTTGCCCTGATTAAGAATTCCGGGTGGGATTAGCGCCTGGGCTTTTTCCTAGTGGTCTTGGATCTTGGAGAAGAGCACGGTGTCGTCCGGTACGAAGGAACTGCTCCAATGCTGCAGAAACCTTGGCCGATTAATATCTTGAGTAATTTTAGTGACCTTGATTGCATTAAGAGCCATTAATTTCCAAGAAACTTACTCTTGACAAATGGAAACATGCCCCAAAGCTCAGGAGGAAGACCGCAATCCTTCTTTCTGGGATCGATTGTCAATTCCAAGCCAGAATCTTGCGGTGCCTCGAAATAACGTGAAATCCAGGCTTTCTTTAATCCCTCCCAGAATCCAGCCTCCGCTGTAACTTTACAGTCCCAATAAACCTCAGGTTTAACCCCTGCGTGGTCAAAGACATTCGCCGGTGGCCAATCATGGAAAATCGGTGAGATGTACACGCCAGCTCCTAGCTGCCTAGCTCCCGGTTCAACAGGTAGTTTCGCTTTATCCCCGTGTGCCCGAATATTTTCAACGTCTTTCTACTTTGATGTTAATATATGTCATGTTGTGAGTGGCAGTTCAATCCGGCATCGCCACTCTGGACGATACAGGATGTTTCGTTCCAGCTAGCGTAATGCTCACCAATCTAATGACTCTGTAGCAAATATGCGTTCTATCATTGCGAGTAACTAGCGAGTTGTTGCCCAAGAGATTCTCAGGTATAGCGGCAGCCGCCGAGGCGGCCAAGGTCAGGATAGCCGACAACTTCGTGGCGGTGCGCGGGCCCGAGGAAGTCAGCGTTAGCCACAGAGCAAGAACCGGAGCTACACAGGGTAATCACTAGAGGATATACGACAAGCATATGCACAAAGCTCCGAGAGAGGAATTTCCCGGTTCGGGAAGCCCGCTCCGTCTCAGCCAGCGGCATCCATCTTGGCTCAGACCACTCAACATGGCTAAATAAGTGGTGCTTCGTTAGAGCAGATTATTGAACATGGGGGTGCTCTCAATATTACGAAAGTACAGCTCGGCTACTAGGGACTTTCTTCTTTCAATCAAGACCCGTTGGCGAAGACACACGGGCTACTGCGCGCTTATGGAGCACCTAGCGCTCCATTATAACGGTGGTTCCATCCGCGGGCGGCGCATCCGCTGCGCGAATAAAGCGGTAGATGCCCTCGCTTCCGGCTCACCTGACTGCCCGCCTCTACTAGGTACTGTCGCGGTGCCAGATTGCGAGAACAGGGGCCTCAAAGCCACTCCAATTTACGCAACTACACATGCACGTTCTTCCTCCACCGGGCGCGTAGAGTGGCCTAGAACCCCCCGGCCGGCCTAAATCACGACAGTGGAAGGGTAATGTGTATTCGTCTTTCATTCGGGACGCCAAAAAGGTTCCTGTTTGGCTAGCAACAAAATTGAATATGCTAGGATCAGTTTATAATACCCTGTTGGTGCAAGGCTGCCGTACGGCTGAAGAGGAGAGAGGGGGGTGTCAGCTGCGCGTACGAGTAAATTAATCAAGCACGCATGAGGGGACAACGGCACTTTTCGACATCTCTGCTGCCTCAGGCAGATGCAAATGTCACCTGAAGTCCTCACCGCATCTTTCGCCTAGTCATTCTAGTGGTAGTGGTAGCATCATCCGCCCTTTCTCCATCGCCAACAAAGATGACTCAAGACTTTGATTTTCAGGATGCTGCTGAAAATGGAGGCATCACCATCGATAGCCACAAAAAGATGGTTCACATAGCATATATCTATTGGCACAAAGCTCAGGGACGAGACGGATTGTTCGACGCTGTCGATAAACTCCATGAGCGCGGCTGGTCGTTTGGGCAGGACAACCTGAAGTTTAATCGGTGAGGTCTTTCAACCTGCCTCATTTTCACAAGCTAGCAACTAATAATACAAACAAAGAACTCTGGACATGTTTTACCTGGCCCAGATAGGCTATGGCTATTATCACGAATGCGACGTGGAAGACGGAAGAAGTTACTTCATTGACGACTTTGACGACTACTGCGCAAATTATGGCGAGCACTTCACCCGCGACGTTTGGAAACAGTATTACTCGCTAGAGTTTCTTCTACAGCCAGCTACTGCTGGCTTCTGGCGACTCCCCAACTTGCGCGACCTGCCCTCATCTTGTAACCCAATTGGAATTCTGCGTGATAAGCCTTCCTGCCACTCTACCAAGCTCCCCCGCTGGGCGGATAATGTTGTAGGAACATACTACAGACAGGCCACACTACCAGAAGACACAATCACGCAAATAGCCATTGACACTCTGCGTGGCACTATATCACGGCTACGGCAGCACCATCCTGAGGTGTCTTACTCAGAGACACAAGCTCGCTTCTGGCTGCAGTACACGCTTAAACACTTGCCCTTTTCAGGGGGTCCAAACTACTTTGGCATCTTCGTCGCGCAGGGAGGGTACGACATGTGGGAATGGGAGAGACACTACTCTGCCGAACGCTGGCACGCCGTCAGCGACGTTGCTCTCGAGCCAGACTTGGATGGGACTGCCAAACTTGAATTTGGATGGTGCGGCTGGCCAGATGGTGGCATAGGCTCCGAAGCGGCGTTAAGAGGCTGGGTGCCCGAGCTTGGGAGCGAGGAAGAGGTGGAATTCATGGCGGCTGTCGCTGCCAAGGAAACTGAAGGTTGCGCCATAGACAGTCTGGACTATTTCATACGATCACACATGCTTATAGGCGTGCTGAAACTTGCGTTTGTGTCGAAAACGCAGCGCAGCGAGCTTATTGCGAAGCTAAAACAGCGGTTTATAGAGAAGGGTAGACTGAATGAGGCGAACGCAGATGAATGGATTCAAAACGTGCTGGAAGTCATGGAGCCATACGCTCTAAATCAGCAGGTATTTCCAGCCAAGTATGAGGGTAGAACGGCACTGCTTCGCCGAATTCTTGCAGAAAACGGACAGCTGTTTGCGCGAGGGGGGTGGAAGTTCTCCGAGCGAGGTCCAGCCCATGGGTTCAAGTTTGACCTGGCCGTTCCGATAGCGAAAATGAACAAGGATCGATAGGATTTCAATCTACCGGAATATGGTCGAGTGTACACTCCTGGGAGAAGGTCAGTGTGCGTACTAGATTACCAAATTATGTCTCCAGCTGCTGTTCCGGGGATTATGTGACGCTGGTTGTTGCCTTTTTTGCGGGTTTCGTTATCTAAGCCAGTGTAATAAACAAACAACGTTTTTATATCATGAGATAAGACGTATGAAGGGCACAGATACACCACATCTGATTTCGGCATGCCCCTGGTGCCGAAGTGAGCCGTTCGGAATATCCTCCACGGCCCACTTGAGGAAAGCTGCTGCCCAGTTGGATGTAGTCACCCAAGTGCAACCGAACTGGGCTAACTCAGTAATATACTACTTGCCGTAATTTGGATCGAAAAAAAGTAAACACCAAAACAGCAAAATTTGCCATTGACTGTTTAAAAGAATGAAGGTGGCTTGGGACGACTGATTCGATTCGTCGCGGTAGACGAGACATCCTTCGTGGACAGCTACTGCTGCCTCGCCCCGACCACGACCTCGGGAAGTTCAACGAAGGCGAAGATGGCCTAGAAGCCAAAAGTGATAGAGGGAAAGGATATATTCAGCACAGACGGCAGTACCAAGGTTACCGGAGAGTTTGTCAAGGTTAACAAGCTTTCGGCCCACTAACACCGCACGATGTCCCCATCCTGAGGTGTATTGGGCTTAACTACGCAAAGCACAGTAAGCCCTGCATTTCCGCCTTAAGCCTGGGTCAATGGTAGTCGGACGCTCTAATTCTGCTTGCGACACGTGTAGTTCGAGAGACTGGTCGGGAGCCTCCTCCGTTTCCATCATTCTACTTCATCAAGCCAAACACCTGCTTGTGGGACTACAATGCCAACGTGCGGATCCCAAAGATTGCTTAACACGGCCAAGCCGATTTAGAAGTTGAATTAGTAAATTACATTTCCATATCGACTGCATCTTATTTCTTGCCTCTTTACCTATATACTCGGCACGAAAACTTAAGAACCCACTGCCGAAGAGTTCATGGCCTTCAGTGAGAAGCCTTATGGGTAATAAGTAGATATGGTGGGCTAAGAAGCGTTCTTAGTGGAGTGGTGGATTTTTTGGCCTGCCAGCCGGTAAATACACCGCTAAGGGTGAAATTACCTATTTTTAGGCTTCGCTTTACCGCGGGTCTATAACTAAGCGTAGCTACTATATAATTCCCTCTAAATTAGTTAATAATAGTTAATAACGTATAGAAAAATCACTTAAGTTAATTATAGTTCCTTCTTATTATAAATTAAATAATCTAGCCTTTAATTTCCCTATTAATTTATATATTATAAAGTTAGATAATAAATTTAAATATTTAGTACTAGCCTTTCTATATAAGTACCTACCCCCTAAGATATATTATTCCTTATTAGACTAGCTCTTTAAAGCTATTTAATAATAGGCTATTAATTATGGCTATACCTTTTTTATAGAAGATGTGAGCATATTCTAGGGGGAATAGATGGGGCTATAAAAACGCATTCGTGCTTCTTAGCTTAATATATTTATATGAAATTAAATAGGATAAGTAATTAACCCTACCCTAGCTTATACTTACCTTATAAGTAGAAGTAGACTCACTATAACAGCTTTTTAACCCTCCACTAGCAAAATAGCATCTTCAACATGTTGGCCAATGTCGCACCCCGTATGCGCGATATAACACTCCTATCCTATTCTAGAAAAGCAAGCAGTAGCCTTATACGATGGCGGGGGATTATGCTGGCTAGCTATAATGGTCTACGACGTATATTAGGTAAGTAAAATCCGCCCGGCAGGTACTAGCCACTTATAACGCGCTATAATACGGAAGAGAATAATAGCTACCCTATAGGATAATATACGAGGTGTCAGGCGAAAGTTTTAGTACCCTATTATATATAGAAACCGCGCTAAGTCTATAAACTAACCGGGGTTAAAGTATCTTTTTAGCAAGCTCTCTAAATAATAGAATAAGATAAGACTAGAAGAATAAAAATAGTAAAACTTATATAAAATTATATTAGTATATTTAATATAGTAATATACTTAGAATGCTTTTTATAGGATTTTATATTTTTATTTATAATATAAGATAATAGATTTAGTTTTTTATATTATTCTATAGGATAGCCATTAGAGGTTAGCTAGACCTCTCTAGTAGGAATATGCTAGTATGTAATTCCGACTAGTAGCACGCTAGAAGTAGGAGCTGTCTTCTGTAGCGAGCTTCTGTGTACTAGCTGGAATAGCTAAGGAATAGGGCGAATAAATATCACAACGAGGTCGGTGAAAAGGACGAGGTAAAGGGTAAATTCTTAATATCCCTCCTTTAGCTAATCTATAATCTGTCTATCTATTTATACGTTACTATCTACTGACTCACTATTAGAGTTAACGGTGGGCCAGCTCGTAATAATAGCTAGTATTTTTTTCCGCGTTCTAGCGCGTCGTGACTAGGTAGTACCTACGGGGCGGATTTTACTTACTGTTACGGTCTAGGTCTTTGACCTAGAGCTTATAGGTGCAGCTAGTCAACTTTCCGTCGGTTTAGTTGATACGAATCCTTTTTACTAGGGTTTTGGCCTAAC